>JAUPFN010000019.1:36181620-36466620 GCA_036924255.1 Apodemia mormo
GTACCGCAGAAAATGGAATGAAAATTTCCATGCCCTGCAGCACCACTTCGGCAATAGAGTCAGCGACGACATTCGGATCATCCAGCCAGAAGCACAACCACCCCCATGGGTAGGACGCAAAAAAAGACCGCATCCCGTCCCAATCTGTTGACCTAAAGTGGCAAACGCGCGAGGCCGTGATAGGCGCGAAACCGGCACTTGACTCCGGATCAGGCAGTGTTCTGACGGACCAAGTGGGATGTCCACCGATACCTGGTAATGGTCCGGATGAGAGGTCAGCAGAAGGTCCAACAGTGAAGGCGTATGGTCATCCACATCGGGATCTTGCGTGGGCGAAGTTACCAGTTGTGTAAGACCATACGCCAAGGCAAAATCGTGAACAGACCTCCCCACATGATCGGTGGTGCGCGAACAAAGCCATTCGGCGTGATGGGCATTAAAATCGCCTAAGATCACGATCTCTGCGGAGGGGGTCTGCTCTAACACGGAATCTACAGCCGTTTGTAAATGCTCAACGAGCCGGTCAACTTCAGTATTACCGCCATGGCACCTGTATAGGCACGTGTAGCTGCGTGGATGGTCGTCGCAAGCTACGCGTAACCAGAGGATGGATAGGTCCTGATCTTTAAGTCTGCCGAGGCGCCGGTAACAGATATCTTCTCTGATGTATGCGCACATACCAGCCCGCGGTGCAAAGGATTGTTCCAGTTTGTACCCCGGGTAGGAGAGGTAAGAATTATCAGCCGGAGAAGATATCTGTGTCTCGGTCAAAAAGAGCAAAGCTGGCTTCGCCGTCTCGAGATGGTAGTGGGCGGCGTTCAAGTTGGAATGAAGCCCCCTGACATTACAGAAATCCACAGTAAGCGTGGTAGGGGTGCCATGGCTTTCTTGCCCTGTTTGCCCCGGACAGGATTGTCTATGAGCGCAATTTTGCTGAGCTGAGCGGAGCTGAGCATCCATGATCTGGCTGGAATCCAGAGCACGGACACTCAGGGGGGGATTCTCCACTGCTGGTGCAAGTGGTCTTTTGATTGCGCATTCATAGTGTGCGGGGGGGGGGGGGGTTAGGCCTCCGGGACTCTCACAAACCAAACGAAACGCAGCAGCAGGGCTGCTACTTTACAAATATTCTACCATTTTATGGTGTGCAAAAAGTTTTGCAATGTCTTGTCCGGGTTCTGTACTTTAAACTTACTTGTTTTTCCCACATAAGGGTCAGTGCTTGTCACTGTCATATTCTTGTTTGGAATGTGAGATTGTTGTTAGACTTTTACAAGTAGCTCTTCATCACCACACGATTAGGAACGACCATTTAAATCTTTGCTGTCGATAAGCTGTGATTATTTATTTTTATTAGAAGATCCATTTACTTGTCTGCTATTAAAAACTATTTGATAGTTCTCCTGACAGTCAAGACATAATTGGTTTCGTCTATCTGGAGAAATGTCCGGTGCTGACATGAAAAAAGATTAACATGTAGTTACTGACCGACAGACCGACACAAATACAAATGTTCGGCCACCCATTAATAAATAATCATTGATACTGAGTTGGTCAAATCATCACAGAACTCTACCACCCAGTGATTACTACATGTATAGTTACTGTAACAAGCCGTTTATTGGTTGGTCGCGTTGCGAGCTGCGTGACACTTATTCAGACGCTGTACAGGACGCGAAACTGATTGCATTCTATTGATGAAATTCGGTACATCGTTGTCCTGCACGTCTGTACGAGATTTCCAATGTCGCACGCAGTTCGGTAAAATGAATGTACAATTAAAGTGTCCGTGCTGGTCCATTTAGACGCCTCGCTTTCCTGTTTCATTTCATTTGTTCCAGAGTCTTTTTATTGACTTTGCGATCTCATCACCAGCTCTTACGTCGTACATAGTCGAATTAAATTGTATTATATTGTACAAGTAAGTTATTTGCATTGTAATTTTGTAAAATAAACTAGTTAAAAATTAATAAATAATCATCATGCCGATTCCCTTAAGGCAGGCAAAGTGTACTGGACATCTATAGATTTTCTATTTCATCACAATTCATCGGTTTATCGGTTGGAAAGCCGAGTGGGGATACCAATTGCCGCATTTTACAGACATAATCGTGATAACCCAGACCGACAGTTTTACATGCTTATGCCAGACGTTGCTACTGAGATTTTAAATTTACGAGGATTTACTACTTAATTGAATGATTATAGATTAAATTTATAACGTACTAGGTGTTCCCCGCAACTTCTTTCGCGTGACCCACTTACATTACTTTATTTTACTCATGTCTCCCTGTGTTGATTCCGGGCTCCTTTGAAGAATAGGCCAACTGCCGTTCTGCCAGGCAGGTTGTAAAACGCGAACGATTGGTTATGCGAGTCACTACCGTCGTGGCTACTAGTTGGCAGAGTTCTGCATTGTCCCACCCGGGTCTGGTACCATCGCCTTACCTATTCCTGCCACAATAGCGTCAGTGCTTGTCGCTGTCGTGTTCCAGTTTGGAGGGTAAGGTAATTGGTAAACTTATGCATTGTGTTACTCAGCGATACTGTAGCTTTTTGTTATTGAAAGAATTTCTAAAATCAGTCCAATAGTTTTTGAGCTTATTTATTATAAACAAACGACGCTTACCTCTAATATACATGTAGATTTGCTATTGCAAATAATAATAAAGAATAAAATATCCCAGATAATCTAATTTGATGTTTCTGAATGTATTTATATAATGTACAAAATACGTCATATATAAATATTTTTATAAATAAATTTCATCACTCCGAATATCTTGCAAGGCAGGCAGAGTAAACCGGAATTCCTTTACGGTTTCATTCACCAACCCCTTTGTTGGTTTGTCCTCCGTTTTTCGGGTCGGGTAGAGAGTTGTGAACTGATGACGACTATCGACTATTTCTTGCGATAGCCGGGACCGACAGATTAAAGAACTCATTTGAGGGTTTCGAATGATAATTCACCAACACCAAACTTCGAGCTACTGTTGGTTTTTTATATCATAAGATAGCAAACAAGCAGACCTATGGCGGCGTGTAGCTGCCAATGCATAAGTTTATTGGAACACGACAATAGAACTAACGCTATTGCAGCAGGAATATGTAAGGCGGTGGTTCTAGACCGGCGACACATTGCAGAACTTACGGTAGGGTTACAATGGTAGTGATTCGCATTGAAAATCGTTTTTGTTTTAAGAACTACCTGAAAGATGTTTTATTCTTGAAAGGAAGTCGTGGGAAATGTTGTGTTTTTGATTTTCAAGAACAATCATGCCTTAACAAGCCGGGCATTAAACTAGAAACCTAATAGATTAACTATGTATATCAACTTAATAATTTTAAGTGGTACACGTAACGAGGCATATTTATTTTTAATGCAGAATGCCCTTTAAGATAATAAGTCTGCCTGATGAGTTTCCGGCCACTTAAGAATGAATAAATCATAAAGGTCTTTATGTCATATGCGTTTGGAAACCCTCCCGCCGTAATTGTTTTTTCAAGAGTGTAGTGCAGGGAACAAGTTCCTTGAGAATTGCACGATTATGAAATTCCAGGCATCGAGGTGGGAGTGAAACTTTAAAATTTGAAGCGATTTCCGATACAAAGATTATTTTTAGATAAAAAGTAATTTGTTAAAACACTTCCATGATAGCTGCGACAGAAAAATTCAGAGTGTACCTACGTTTCTATAAACGCCAAGGCATCACGCAAGTTAGAAATAACATGATCGATTTCTACGCATTAAATTTGATCAGAGAGATAAGCTGTTACTGAGGTGTTTCAATCTAGAAATGGAAACAGTACTCCATGTTATACATTTATATTTCGAGCTGGTAGCAAGTTTAAGTAAACTTGCGACTGTAATAAAATTAATCAGTAGTTTATTTTTAAGAGCACTTAGTATGTAATAATAGTAAGAGATTTTCTGTCACGACTTCTAAGGAATTATCTTCAACCTTCTAGTGTTAGCTTAACTTTTCATCATATGTTTTTTTTATTATTGTCCCTCCTAAAAAAAAAGTCCCTCCTAAATATTTAATAAATATAATAAAAATAAATGTGAGACCACACTTGTATTATGTAATGTTTAGCATCTCGCATGGAGTACTGTTTCTGCTAAGCGCAATGCTTTTTGAATAAATATGAGTTTTACCAAAGCTCTACCGCTTAAAATGATTGTGAATTTGAATTTGATTTAGAGTTTAAATTTGCGAATTTGAATGTTGGTTTCTTTCATTGGTATATGAAAACGTAAAATACATTAATAAAATGTACTTAACCGTAGACAGTAATGTGTATAAACTCGGTTTAATATCGGCCATTCGGGCGATCACACGTATCTGAGGGCGCGCTCGTTGGGGAGCACCGAACGACGGTAATACACAAGTTACGACGATATTCCAACGTTTAACTCCATATTTTGGTCTTTCCTCGACACTTTTTGTACAAATTATCGGATAACTTCAAATAAGTAGTTACGTTTAACTAGAATCTAATGTTTGTATTTTTGAATTTTCTTACTATATATTTGAATGAGGTAATATTTATAAGTTTCGTCAGTTATTGCGATCACCTCTGTTCTCTATCAGTAATGGTCTCGGTAAAGATGCATGAGGTCTTAAATTCAAAATTTGATATATTGAAAATTTGATAAGCTATTTTGGAAAGACTATATATATGATTATATCAAGCTAACCTAACATAACACACTTGATGATCAGGCTGGGTATTTGTTACTTACAGCACTGAATTTTTACTTTATAATTTTACAAACAAAATATATTTGTATGAATTGAGATAGAACGAGCTGACTGAATATAACTCTGAATAATTACTACTGACAACCGTTATTATACCCACGTTCCAGTGAATAAAAAATCTTTTAGTTTATATATTATAATTCTAATTATACATATATTATTTGTCTGAAGAAAGAAACTTCTCTGAAGCGTGTTTGTTACTTCGAAACGCCTAACGGCTGCTCACCGGTTCCAGCCTCTGCAACTTAATAACAAATTAATTATCCTTTTTTCGTAACTTCTATTTAAGGAGATATGATGAATGGCGTTAACGTTTTAAATTATAACTTCTTGTAATTTATAACTAAGGAATATTTTATACAAAGATGTAAGGTAATATTATCACCCAGTCCGTTGTTGTAAGTCTTCATTGAGTTTCGCAACAAGCTGCTGTCCTGTCCTCGACCGTCTACTGTAAATCTAATCAACGGTAATAATTGACTTCAATAACAATTTCAATAATTGTTTTAAATTATTAACACAGTTGTTTCCTTATGTCGTATCTAGCAACGTTTTAACAACGATAAGATTCGAGGACAGTTTTTTTTTGGTATGTTCTCTTATTTGGTTCGATATTCGATTGGAATAGGGTGGTTCTATTCTTGATGGAATTTTCAGCGATTCGCTGTATTTCAAATACTTTTTCTGATTTTATCGCATCAATTTATATCCAAATCTGAACACCTAAACTGTTCCTATTATAATAATAAAAATAAACTTGTCCAATTTTTCAGTCTCCTGATATGTCTCAATCAAAACAGAACCTTTAGAACCCAAGGTGAGCTATGATTTAACATTTAGAAGGTTTGTAGAATTGGACCTCTTGAGCAGCCGGTAATTTTTTTTTTATTCTTAAAGCACGGACCGTTATGCGCGCACACGTTACGGGTCCGTTCCGGCAGACTACGTTCATAAAAAGTGATTTATGAGTTTTTGGATTGAATCTGATACTGTAATGCGTATATTTTTGAAGAGGTCTTGAGTACTGCAATACACTGGTGTGAGAATTGTTTATCTTAAATAGTGTAAACTACAAAATAATTCAGGTGTACGATGATACTTTAAAAAAATACGACTATTTGTTAGTCGATGATTTTTAATTCAAAAAGTAAATCGATGACCTGTTCTTTTTATATTTTTATATAGTTGGTAAAAAATATGGAAAAAAAAACAAAACATACTGTAGTTTAATAATTAATTTCTTTTTCTATTTTAGAGCTACGTTAATTTTTTTTTAAATATTGTTGAGGATATTTCATATTCACATCGCATGTTTTTTTTTGAGATCTTAGATGTCAACACTAAAATTTACGAAAATAAATAAAAATACCATCATACCCAAAGTGCTGGTACCATCAATATGGTCGTTAACGGAAAATATGTTTCATTAATTAAAATTTACGGTTTTTCGAAAAAAATATTATCTAAACTGTTAGATCTTGAACTAATCTAGATTATAATTAAAGTTTACTTGTTGATTATTACGCCAAAACACTGTTCATAAAATGCAACCAACACTTAGCACATATCGCGGATTAAAATGGTGGACTAATTTCTTTTATTTATGCCCCAGAGCATATTTGAAAAAAAAGAGTGCCAGCTTGATGTTACTTTGTACAATGTTTCATTAGGAAAATTAAATACCATAGAGTAACTGTATTAAAAATGGCAAAGAGTGAAAATAATGTTATTTTTATGAAAACCCTATAAGTTGGAGTTGGTTCCTAAAGAGACCATAGCGTAGTGACGGAATGTTCTCAGAGATATTAATAATTACCAAAGGGTCGCAAGCGGTTATTAACCAATAAGTCAGATATCCTCAGCCTCCTGCCAATTTCATGAGCAGGAAACTGAGATTGAATCAGGATACTGAGACTTATAATGGTTTTTGGTGATGGTTATCTATTTAATACTTTACTTTACTAGTAAACAATCATTTTAAAAAGCAATCAGGGAAAATGCAAACTACGCTTATACGTTGACGTAATTTTTTTACAGAAAAAATGGTAAATCCTTCAAAATGTTATTAAAAACTTAGGAAAGAAAAGATACTTGAGAAAAAAATAGCTGAAAGGTTATGCTATAATATAATGAAAAAAGACTACAAAATTAGCGGCTCAAGAAGAAAAAATCGACCAAAATGCATAAATAGGAAACAGATAGAATATAGTATCAGAAATGACACACCGAGAGAAAAGACAAGTCCGGAAAATGGCTAAAAGATTTTAAAATAATAAAATGAAATCTACTAAATATGCCACAATAAAATTTTAGACCTTATTTAATACTAACTGAAGATTTATCACTATATAAATAAATCTTTTATAGATTATAGATATTTAAATCTTTTGTGACTTTAATACTACTATTAAATTTAATTGCTTTAACTTAAACTCTTTTGTGACTTTAATACTACTATTAAATTTAATTGCTTTAAATCATAGTGACTACTAGGTGATAGAGCCCGTTAAAGACGTCGCCTTATCCTTGGATGAGAAAACCTGTTGATGATAAGTTTCCACCTTTGAGGATAGATGAGGATGATAGGTTTACCTATTCTCGCAAATGCATCAATGATTGTCACTATCGTATTCTTGTTTGGAGGTTAAGGTAGCTTAAGCTTATGCTAGTGGCTTTAAGACTCACCAAATATATTTTTGCCGGTACTAAAAATATATTCGCAGGTTACTTTCAAGATTTGAAGTGGTTTTGCACGAGATGAGCTCATAAAAGTGTTTTATGGGTCCTAGTTATGGTGGGTGTGCTAACAAAACATTATTTGTTTGTGGTCTATCCGGATATCCTCTGTATTCGCGCGAATCGGGTTTCCACTGTAAATTTGAACTTTTTTGTTTCGCTTTTAAGCAATTTCGACTTAACATTTTGATGAAATTTGGCATGGAGGTAGACTATGAGTAAATTAAAGAAAACATCAAATATTCCAGAAATATAATTTTATAAAATTGTAAAATCTCTTCGGGAATTTTGTTATGTTTTTGTGTATTAAAAGTAAATGACTCATTTTTCTATTTTTCTTTGACAAACTTGGCCTAAAGTAAGCCAATGGTTTCATCAATTTGTTCTGTTCATCAAGCTGTTTACGAATTCCAATTTATCAAAAAATCTGTAAACCGGTTGATTTGTTGTTCTTTGTTTATCTTGCTTTATCCTGTAGATCCGTGTTTAAATTTAAATGTTGCTGTGACTTTAATACTACTATTAAATTAATTAGATGGACTTACATATTTTATACTAAATAAGTAAACAATCATTTTAAAAAGCAATCAGGGAAAATGCAAACTGAGCTTATACGTTGACGTAATTTTTTTACAGAAAAAATGGCAAATCCTTCAAAATGTTATTAAAAACTTAGTAAAGAAAAGATACTTGAGAAAAAAAATAGCTGAAAGGTTATGCTATAATATAGTGAAAAAAGACTACAAAATTAGCGGCTCAAGAAGAAAAAATCGACAAAAATGCATAAATAGGAAACAGATAGAACATAGGAAATTAGTATCAGAAATGACAGACCAAGAGAAAAGACAAGTCCGGAAAATGGCTAAAAGATTTTAAAATAATAAAATGAAATCTACTAAATATGCCACAATAAAATTTTAGACCTTATTTAATACTAACTGAAGATTTATCACTATATAAATAAATCTTTTATAGATTATAGATATTTAAATCTTTTGTGACTTTAATACTATAATATGTATTACTAAAACAAGTATAAACTTCCAGCTACTTAATTGACTAGAAGTTACTTACGTTTAACACGTTTCTAAACAGCACTTATGTTTTAAAAATAAAAAGAAATCTTAAGGAACAAATAAACATACTTATAAAAAGTACGACGCTATTTTCAATTTTATAGTTTTGGGCAAGATTATTTTCTGAAATCTAAAGTTTTTATAATATACTGTTCGACAATTTCATATCTACATATCTTCACGCCAGATCCCTTACGGGGTAGGCAGAGAGAACCGAGTGCCATACATCACGATCCTTGCAGGCTTGTCTCGCTTCTTCCACATTCATCACTCTCTTCATACACACACGCCGGTTGCGAAGACTCTTGACACCACCTTCGGACAGTACTCGATCAATCTGATCGTGGTATGTCAGTCTTGGTCTTCCCCGGTACCTACATCCTTACACATTCGCGTTGTATAACTGTTTTGTTAACCTTTCATCTACCATTCTTTCTACATGTCCGAACCAACGGAGCATGCCCTTTCTCATCTTTACACCGACACTTTCTTTCAAACCTAACCTCTCTCTCACTTCGACATTACGAACCCGGTCCGCGAGTGTCACACCACATATTTTTCTTAGCGACCTCATCTCGACCGCGTTGATTCTACTTTCATGCCCTTTCTGACATACCCAACTCTCACTTCCATACAATAGCGTTGGGATAAGCACATGATTATGCAGGGCTAGACGGGCACCCTGACTTAAAATTGTGCTATTAAGTAATCTCCCTAACGCTCCATTCACTCTGTTCCCTGCACACACTCTTCTTTCAACATCAGCGGTGTACCTTCCATCCCTGCTAAAAGCACATCCAAGATATACAAACTCATCCACTTGTTCCAGCACTACATCATCGACCACAACTCTTACATCCGTTCTGGTTGCTTCTCTTTCAAATACCAAAACTTTAGTTTTCTTCGCATTCAAATGTAAGCCCATCATACACTTACAATCCTCATTCATAACTGTGACCAGTGTTTGCAGCTCAGATGGAGTTGAGCCTAAAAGTACAGCGTCATCTGCATAAAGCAGGCAGTTCACCACTAGATCACTCATGCGCATTCCCACATTCAATGACCTCAATCTTTGGAGACACTTATCCAGATATAGAATAAACAGACGAGCTGACAACACACAACCCTGCTTGACGCCGATATTGACATCGAACCAGGGCAATATGTTGCCGTCCACCCGCACACATGCTTTGCAATCCCAGTACATGGATTGCAAAGCACGCAGCAGACGCCCATCTATCTCATAACTGGGTAAAATGTCCCAAAGTTTCTTTCGCACAACTCTATCAAACGCTTTCTCCAAATCCACAAAACCGCAGAAAACCTTCTGGCCGACAGCCAGATGCTTCTCTACGATGTTGCGGAGTGAGAAAACTTGATCCATACATCCTCTTCCAGATCTGAAACCCCCTTGTGCCTCCCACAACATTCCCTCGGACTTCCCTTGCATTCTCCTTTCAATGATCTTACCATACACCTTCGATGCTAAGCTGATCAAATTGATGGCCCTATAGCTATTGCAGTCTACACGTGAGCCCTTGCCTTTATACAAGGGCACGATGACCGCGCGCCGCCAGTCTTCGGGTACTCTACCGGTCCTCCAACATGTATTGCAGAGGACCCAAAAAGAGTCCCAGACGGTAGGACCACCGTATTTGATCATCTCAGCAGTCACCTTATCTATTCCCGCAGCCTTTCCGTTTTTCATACTTCTTATCGCCCATACGATCTCTTGCATAGTAATATCCTAGCACGCATCCACCGTCTCTGAGTCACTTACTGAGTCAGAGACGGAGGCAGCGTCCTGAACAGGATCATTTATAGTATAAATACTACTCCAATCAATTTCTTTCAGTAAAAAGATGTATATTGTATGTCTATTAATATTTACAATCATGTTTCTGGCAGTTTTCAATCATTGCCTATAAATAAATTTCGCAAAAAGTTGTTTAATTTGCTGTTAGATAAACTTATTATGAAATTTCGGAATTGGGTCGACTCAACTTAGTCCAATTTAACCCCAGGAAGACACTGTATGCGTTCACCGCTAAAAAGTCGCCCTTTGTCGTATCACCTCTTTTTGAGAACACTTTTCTGGCAGCCTCAGCTAATATTGGAATTTTTGGCGTTGACATATCGAACAACGTTCAGTTCTGTGATCATTTGGAAGAAAAGGCTAAACTGACCTCAAAAAAGCTCGGTGTGCTCAGTAGAGCGAGACAGTACTTCTTGCCGGCTCATCGCTTGCAACTTTACAAAGCGCAAATTCGCCCTCACATGGAATACTGTTCTCACCTCTGGGTGGGAGCTCCGCAGTATCAGCTGCTTCCTCTTGATCCCATCAGCGTAGAGCGGTTTGAATCGGTGACGACCAAGTTATCTTCAATCGGTTTGACTCATTGGCTTTACGCAGAGATGTAAGTTCGCTTAGCATCTTTTACCGCATCTAACATGGACAGTATTCGGACGAATTGTTTGGATTGAGTCCTGCAGTTGAATTTCATCATCAGACGATCGCGGCAAAATTCAAAATTTCATCCTCATCGATGTTTGTTCACCACTTCTTACCACGCACTACTGCTCTACGGATACGACTTAGGCACCTTCAAGAAAAGAGCATATTATTTCTTAAAAAACCGACAACGCAGCTGCAAGACCTTTGGTGATGTGGCTGTCAATTGGCGGTAGTAAATACTCATCATCAGGCGAGCCTACTGCTCGTTTCCCCCTTTCCTACAAAAAAAAATCAATGTAATAAAATTTTGTAAATAGTTTAGAAATAACTTTGTTAATTATAAAAAAAAGCTTTCATAAAAAATGAATCATTGTACTTATAAAAATAACTTTTCTGATATGTAATCATTCCTGTACATTAAACGGAGTAATAAGTACATAAAATAGAGGCAAAAAGACAAGCTCCTAAGTTTCTTCCGCTGGGTTTTTTTCAGTGTGTGGCCGCGCCGGACCAGTGGTAAATCTAAAAAATCGATACAAAGTTTGAATGTAATATTATATAATGATACATTTTGAATATTTGCACACCGTATAATGGTAGAATATGTTGATAACTTAATAAATTTTTATCAACTTGTAACACCCATATTCTTGCAAATATAAATATTTTCACTTCATTTAATTTCAACATGCAGCAGCAATACCTAGACTGTTAGTGGCACGAAAAAGAGTAACATAACGAAAAAACATAACAAGAAACTTATAATAAAAGAGGACAGTATTCGTAAATGAAAACCCGTATAAAAAGCTACAAGTATAAGAGAAGATACCACGGACTAAAATGAGATCGGAAATAAAATTGACAGAAACTTACGCCTTGTACAAAGATGACAAAATTAACAGGTGTTACTGAAGACACAAGTTTTAGACAATAGAACCACCGTATTTGATAATTTCGGCAGAAACTATATCAATTCCCGCGGTCTTCCCAGTTTTCAATCTTTTTATCGTCCACACAACCTCCTGCAAAGTTTTTTTAAAAGAAGAAATTATTTTTAAGACATTAAATTTAATACTTCACCCTTCATAGAGTGACACGCTGTTCGACTCTCCTGAAGATGCTTCGGTTGCGAAGTGAAACTTGCGTTGAGTACACATTTTGTGTCTTTGCTTCTGACGTGTAAGAAAGTGTGGTGGAAGTGGGTGGGTTATCTTAATCTCAGTCTCCTGAACATATATATAATAATAATAATATAATAATAATATTTACGGGACAAATTACACTTACTGATTTAGCCCCAAAGTAAGCAAATTATTTGCTTGTGTTATGGGTGTTAGTCAACGATACTAATACATAGAAATACATATATAAATACTAGAATATATTTAATAAACACCCAAACCCGGAAATACAAACATTTATGCTCATCACACTAATGCTTGTCCCCGTCGGGGATCGAACCCGAGCCCGGTCGATTGCGTAGTCAGGGCCGCTAACCACGCTAATGACATATATTATTTTTTTGGTCGGCCCGTTTTAGATCAATAATTAAACAATCTAAGCTGGAGTTCAAGCTACTTTTTTCGCCATAATCTCAAAAAAAAATCAGTGCCGTAATTGAAATGTTTTTTATTCACCCTACTAGAGTATAAATAGCGCGCGAAAGAAGAGAGAGATATCAGATTATCTGTGTCGTAGGGGGGAGGGGTTGTATCCCATGCTACTTTACCAGCTACCTCATCCTCCAAATCGGAACACGACATGACATCATTGACGTTATTGCGGCAGGAATAGATAAGGTGATGGTACCATACCAAATGTTAGAACATATGAATGTAACATACGAATGTTAGAACTTTCATTAAGTTTGTGTTTTATGTTTGTACCGCAACTATTCATTTGCTAAATGATATATTTAAGAACATCACCACTAGTTATGTGCTTGGCTCACCTCACGTGCCACTGATAAACTAACGAATTTTTAAACTACGGAACGACGACGACGAAATTGCTTTATATTTTTATTGTAATAGTGCGGTATTGTACGCGGAACTACGGCCGAGTTTTGTTTATTTATATTTTGTATGTCCTTTTGGCAGGAATAGAAGAAGAAGAATAAAAATATATGTACAGAGAAAAGAGCTCTGCTCCAATGCTCTAAGGAAGCCGGGCCAACCCGCGTGAGCATTTTTGACAGACATCAAAAAAATGAGATGTTCAATTCGGTTTTATTTTTTGACCTACCTCGGGTGTCCTTAATATTGTTAACTGATTTGGAGAATTCTTTTTTATTTATGAGGGTAAACTACCCGTTAAGTCCCATAGAAATTTATTAAAGATCGGATTTAGGGTTCCAAAGATACTAGATGGTAGAGTTCATTGTCTCGCCCGGGTCTGGTACTACCGACTTACCAATTCCTGCCGCAATAGCGTCGTTCCGGTTTGGAGGGTAAGGTAGTCGGTAAACTTATGTATGTGGCATTAGACCTCGCCACAAGACAGCAACGCACCATTAACATCTTTGGTGTCTATGGCGACGGTTGACTCTCACCTTCAGGAGACCAAACTGCTTGCTGCTTGTTTGCTATCTTATGATATAAAAAAAGTACGAGATGGTTGTTGCGTTATTACTGCATTTAAATTAGTTTTATCGCCTACATTTAATAATACCCCGCATGCGTGTGCACCCCGCAGCGTGAGTAAGATGTTTTCAATTAAACGCAATTTTATCCATTATTAAGTATCCTTAATCCAGGCTCCTAACAACCTTATTTAAATTTTCATCCATTTACTTTGAACCATTTTTTTATTGGGTAAAAATGAACTAAAAACTATAGAAGCATTATATATATACATATATAATGCTTCTATCTTCTATAGAAGCATTCTATAGAAGCATTTCTATAGAAGCATTATAGAATATATGGATCGAATGAGTTCATAAATATTTTATTTAGACATCCAAGGTAAAGTATGCGCCGATGACACATGTATATTTTACTTTGGTGATAGTATGGCTACGATAGCAGAAGATGCTCAAAAAGATTTAAACATGTTATCAGTTTGGTTTCAGTCAAATTTTCTAATACTGAATATATCTAATACTAATTACATCATTTTTAGTGCCGAAAACAAACCAGTAACTTATTTTGAGCCTTTAATTATTTAAAATAAACCTATAAATCAAGGGAAAAAAATCTTGGTTTTAATGTTGATAACAGACTGCCTTGGAAACCACAAGTAAATAAAATTTGTACGAAACTAAGAAATCTAATAGGCGCCCTGCGAGGCAACTTAAGGTGTTTTTTTAAACCAGTTCGGTATACTATATATAATTCCTCCTCATCATTCCTCATCTTGACTATTTAATCGAAGTATTGGGCAGTGCTGCCAAAACAAACATCAAAACACTGCAAATAGCTCAAAATAAAATCCTTAAATTACAGTTTTATTTAGATTATTTAACACCTATAGTATATAAAAAAGTTGGTAAAGTGCATGTCGGGCCACGCGCGATGTAGGCTTCCGAAGTTCCCCAATGCCCATCACATCTCTCCCAATCCACATAGACCTATATTAATTATATAATTAGGTACAGAGGTGAGGTATTTCATGAGATTAGGTCACACGTAATCCAAATATATCACATTACTGTGTCATGGATTCCACATAATTCCAGTTCCACAGAATACTAATACAATAAAATCTTAAAATCCAATACCTGAACGTAATACCAGGAACGTGGAACGCGTGTTTCAAAGTGTTTCTATCAGTGATCGTTTGTCCAGTGTATTCAATGAATAAACTAATACCTACCTATATTGTTAAACAATATAATATGTAATAGCATAATGGTTGTATTGATGAATATACTTTCCAGTGCACTATCGTTCACCGGTTTGCCGGTTTGAGTTGTGAACCTCATCACCGTATTTTTTAATATTTCAATAACTTTTTGAGTTACATTTATGAAACTTAATTCTAGACACGCTAAGTGTCGCTGCACATGGGCCACTGGCCACAACCACTAGTAGGTTTCAATAAATGTGCCAAATTTCATGTAAGTATATGGGATAGTATATAAGTTGTGAAATTACTTCAATGCTGTGCTGTGTGTCAATACTTACACGACTACATTATACACATGGAAATAAAGTTTGTACATAATAGTAATTTTATAAAAAAATCGCCTCTATAGTCTAGTAGTCCGGTGACGGTGTTGTCCACATGAAGCCCCGGGCTTGATTCCCGGCTCTGGCAAAATCAAAAATGTCTTTTTTCAGTTTTCTAATAAAAACAACTTTGCCTGGGATATTTTTTATATCATAAAATAGCAAACAAGCATATAAGTCTCCTGATGGAAAGAATCAACCATCGCCTATTGACACCAAAGATGTTAATGGAGCGTTGCTATCTTGTGGCGAGGTCTAATGCCACATGCATAAATTTACCGTCTACCTTACCCTCCAAACTGGAACACAATAGTGACAAGGACTGACGCTATTGCGGCAAGAATAGGTAAGGCATCGTCCTAATAAGGCGGTGGAACCAGACCCAGGTGAGACAATGCAGAACTCTACCACCTAGTAGCCACGATGGTAGTGACTCGCATAGTTTACGACCTGCCTGGCAGAACAGCAGTTGGCCTATTCTTCAAAGGAGCGCGGGACCAACACGGGGACTTGGATAAGTGCCTGTTTGGCGATAGGCTTGCCACAAATCACTTTTTGTTTTTGTGAGACTAAGTACATATTTTCGGCGAATCGTAGGTGCACTGGTTGTACCTCTGCCAGCTGCCTGCCTCTTCGGGGATACGGGCGTGAAGATACTACTAATAAAAAAATAAAGCGACTTCAATATCTATTAATTATGCCCACATCTATAGGTGGTCGTTAAATCAATGAACTGTTTTTATTAACAGTTTTATATTCGTCAACGAATTAACTTTTTTTCTTACATTTAAAAAGCTGTGATAAATATAAACCTAATAAATTCCTTGGAACGCAACGAAATGATTACGTTGAAAATATTAAAGCTAATAACCGTCAACGTTCGCAACTCGCAAGTAGTTGAGATAATTTTTAAGCAATTATTAATTATTTAACCTATTGTTGCTGTGAGTTTAGTGAATAATCTTTTTATTGAAATCCCGTTAATCCATTAATTAAAAATAAGTTACATCAATATACAACGTGTCACAGAATTATATGTAAAAACGAAAAATAGTTGGTTGAGAAAGAGCTACTGAATTCGTTGCGATTTGCGACATTTTTAACCTATATTATATTTTTTAATAAATATGTAAGTAAATGTAAAAATAATAGACACCCTTCGTAAAGAGTTAACACAAAGAAAAAACAATCTTAAAGCAAGGTAATAGGGCCTAAAATACGTAAAATCTAAATTTACAAATATTTATTTAAAAACATAATAAAGAAAAACATACATTATTGGAACAACGCAAAGTTGTTTTACGCTTAATTACTATACAGGAATATTTTCTCGCTACGGGGAACCCCCGAGTCCTCGGTGAACCCGAAGGTCATTGCCATAAACTCGCCAGTCGACAACCGAGATTATACAATAAACACCTGGAGGTCGCATGACTGCATGTTTTCATCTTTTAAAAATGCAATCTTTTTTATCCTTGACCGATCTAAGTGTTTGTGTATCTAATCACTAATTAATGTTGTGCGTGTTGTGTGTGCTCACGTATACCAGATATCTTGGTATATCAACATTCGATAAACAATCAGAATGTTATAGTTCAGTGCGGCCATCACAGAATTACAGAATACCTAGGAAATTAATTTAACAGATATACCTAATACCCGCAGAAGCTGTGAGGCTATTGATAATGTCGATTTAACGCTTAATACAACCTATGGTATGTGTAAGTTGCTATTTTGTAATTAAGTACATTATTATACTATTGAAAATGTTGAACATCTTGAATCACGCCATCTTTGTTTATTAATTTGTTAATTTAGCATAACTTTTAATTATTGTAAACATATTTTTATACGCTGACATTATTTAACATTCGACTCATGAATCCTTAATAATAATGACAAATACAAACATCATAATTTGAACCTTATAAACCTTAAGCCAGAATAATGACCTCACATGGCCCCATAGCTGGCTAGTAAGTCCGTGATTTTACAGTATCCATATGTTTCGACTATAATTAGGATAAATAATTTCATACCAAAACAATGTTCAAAATCATGAAATACAATTTTCTGTGCAAAATTTATGGTTTTAATTAAAAATACTAAATGACGTATTTCGTAAAGTGCATTTTTTTCTGTAAGACGTTGTATATATAATTGAAATAATGGTGAAATTATTTTTGCTTCATATTAAAATTACAACAGCAAATACTAGAAAAACTAACATATTGGTCACAAAATGTTCAATGTACTACGACTTTAATATGTAACGATAAATGTGATATTAAATTGATATTTATGCTGGAGCCGCACTTGCATCTATCTTCACAAAGCTTCTTGCAATAATACGATAAATGCAGACATGATCGGCTATTTTCGCATACATTCCGGACTGCGTGTGTCTTAGTGCGCATATAATACAAATAAAGCATACTAGTCTGTGCCTACAAAAAATAACAGGCTGTTCTTAAATAACAGATAATGACATCTGTTATTATTGCGTAACAGAAACAGGAGTAACAGATATATTGTTTGACCTGTTTTAATCCAAGACTAATGACACATCTCTACCCACTTTCCAAAACCTATTGAACAGTGAACCGATTTTTATGGAATATAAGTATCAGTTTGAAATCCGCCATATCATAAACGATAAATAAAGTTTCGGAATGCATATCACCTGATATTACAAAAATCTACAGATATTATCAATTGAAATAGCGACTTTCATACGTGACGTAATACATACGTGATCTAATTGTTGTGTACTATGAACAGCATAACGAACTATTCTGCAAGCAATTTAAAATAATTTGTAAGACATTTTATTAGTTGGTCGGCTATTACTAGTAAATCTGTAAAACCTACTTAACCGTAATAGTTTTCCTTTCAAATTCATTATATGTACTACTACGGTGAATTTTTTCCCACCCCAAATCCAACCGTTTAGCCTGTAGAGGGGGAGGGGGGACACTTGACTCTAATAAAAATTAGCTTTTTAAATTAAAATAAATAAATAAATAAGCTTTTTAAAACATTATATTTCATAAACGGGGCCACTAATCCAAAAAAATACTTTCGCAAATCTACAATATTTTTTAAATAGATATCCAACAATATCCCACACTATGGGTACGCTGTAGAGGAGCTACACTAAAAAAAATTTTTCAATATTTTAGGTTATCACTTTGTTGTCGTGACTAATATGTATATTAAAACCAAATTACAGATTTCTAGTATTAAAGATCTCTGAGCAATCGTGTGAACGGACGGACGGACACAGTGGAACTATAAGGGTTCCTAGTTTACTTGGAAACTGTAAAAACCGGCTTAATGTAATGTTCTAAACTAGCCACCAAAAAGCTCGGTGTGCTCAGCAGAGCGAGACAGTACTTCTTGCTGGCCCATCGCCTTCAACTTTATAATGCACAAATTCGGCCTCACATGGAGTACTGTTCTCATCTCTGGGCCGGAGATCATTCATTCATTCAACGTAGAGTGGTTCGAATCGTTGACTACCAGGCTATTTCGAAACAGCTTGACTCTCTGGCACTGCGCAGAGATGTAGGTTCACTCTGCGTCTTCTACCGTATTTATCATGGTGATTTTTCCAACGAGGTGAATTAATTCCTGCCGCCGAATTTCATCATCGGACCTCGCGACAAAATTTAAAGTTCCATCCTCACCATCTTGGTGTCTGGAAATCCAGAACTGTGCAATTCTCCCGACACTTTTTGCCTCGCACTATTTGTTGTAGAATCAATTACCGACAAGGGTGTTTCCGAACTGATACGACTTCAAGATTGTTAAAAGGCCGGCAACACAACTGCAAGACCTCTGCTACTTCGGATGTTCATGGGCGGCGGTGATCATTTACTATCAGGTGCAACTTCTGCTCGTTTGCCCCCTCTTCTATAAACAAATATATCACTATCAAAGTTATACAAATATAATACATATTGTATACATGTAAAGTTATTACTAAACAATTTAAAATAAAATCCCAAATTCAAAAACGTGAACATCCAATTACTTAGTCCTCCAACTAATTACGGAAAGAAAAATATAAAGAACGAAGGCGCCCAACTATACAATAAATTATCTAACGATGTCAAATTTCGTTTTTATTTTTATTTATTCACAAAATCCACAGCCATCGAGCAACTTATAATTGAAACTTACTTACTAAACAAAAGGCTAATTACGGATTTACATTTTTTACACAATTCTAAATAAAATACTACAGATCAAAACTAAAAAAATACATTTACAAAACCGTGTTGTTGTGATGGAATATATTTAATAAGAGCTGGGTAAATGTAGGTGTTTATGAACAGTTTTTTTCATAACTTAGTACATTTAGTATCGATATAGACCGATAATTGTCCTTATTAGTTTTAAGACCGTTTTTATAGACAGGCACAATGTGCGCTAATTTTCAAATGTCCGGGAAAAATCCTTCTTTATAGCAGTGGTTAAATAAACATTTAAGAGGCATGCAAAGTGATGAAGCACAATTAATGAAAAATATAGGCAGTAACTAGTCACTTCCTGCACCCTTGTTTTTGTCTAACGATTTAAGTAAATTTTGACAACAATCTATAGTAACAATAGTTATGTTTGATATATGAGTATTGCTTAAAGACAGGGGGCAAATGAGCAGGGGGTGCACCTGATGGTAAGTGATCACCGCCGCCTATGGACATATGCAATACCAGTGAACTTGCAGTTGCATTGCCGGCCTTTTAAAAATGAATAAGCTCTTTTCTTGAAGGTCCCTAAGTTGTATCCGTTCGAAAACACCCCCGCTGGTAATTGATTCCACAAAGGAGCAGTGCGAGGCAGAAAGTGCCGAGAAAAGCGCGCGGTTGTGGATTTCCAGACATCAAGGTACTGAGAATGGAACTTTAAATTTTGACGCTATGTCCGATGATGGAATTTAGCGGCAGGAATTAATCAGTACAACTCGACAAAACACTCCCTATGATAAATGCGATAAAAGATGCAGAGCGAACCTACATCTTTGCATGACGCCAAAGAGTCAAGCCTATTAGTAATAACCTGATCGTCGACGATTCGAACCGCTCTACGTGGAATCCGATCAAGAGGAAGAAATTTGTAACTCCGGTCCAGATATGAGAACAGTACTCAGTGTTAGGTCAAATTTGGGCCTTATAAAGTTGAAGGCGATGGGCTGGCATGAAGTACTGCTTTGCTCTGATGAGTACACTAAGCTTTTTGGAGGCTAGTTTAGCCTTTCCTTCCCAATGACCGCGGAACTGAACGTTGTTGGATATGTCGACTCCTACTACTGGCCGGCTCAAATTCTAATACTGGCTGAGGCGGTCAGGAAAGTATACTCAAATCGAGGTAATACGATAAAGGGTGTATTTTTTGCGGTGAACGTGCTAAGCTGCATCTTCTTGGGGTTAAATGTAACAGATTTTAAATACCCCATTCTGAGACATCGGTAAGTTGATTCTCGACTTCAGCCGCGAATTTTGTTCCGGCCCTCTGAGACGTATTCCCGAGAAATAACGCTATGGCCGGAGTATGTATCATAACCAGTACTGTCATCCGCACAGCAATGTATGTTTCTAATTGGTAGCATTTCATTGATATGCAGAAGAAATCCTGTCGATTATAACACGTATAGTAGCCTTGGGGAACACCAGCATTGGCAGGTTTAAGACCAGAGCATGCGCCGACGACTACGACCTTATACTCCGATTAGCCAAAAAACTGATGAACCACTTGCATAATTTCTCGGGAAGCCCATAGGAAGGCAGCTTCGAGAGAAAATTATAAAACGAATCGCATAGACAATGCTAAACAATCTATATGTTATAAATGCGAAAGTTTGTATGTTTGGATGTTTAGATGAATGGATGTTTGTTACTCAATCACGCAAAACTACTAAATTGATTTAAATGAAATTTGGCACACAGATGATGACTTGGAATAGCACATAGGCTACTCTTTATTCCGGAAAACATAGATGCTCCCGCAGGATTTGCAAAAAACATTTTTAATGCAGTGGGCTGCGCGCTACAGCTAGTATGTACTAAGTACCTATCCGATAACTTGTGAATTTTTACTTTGATTCTATTATTTTCATTGTAAGGTAGTGTTAAAACTAAACTTCTATCTTTCTCGGTATGAGTTAAATATATTATTTACTTAAAAAACTAAATACCAGAAATTAGTGTAAAGTGTCATAATTTATGTGAACATATTATTGTGATTTACCTACTACATGTATGTAAGTACCATACATATATAAGGACAATCTCTGTTTCTCTTATGAGTGAATGTAATTGTTCTTTTAGATAAATAAATGTCTTAAACCGTAAACCGTTTTATTGAAATCAACTAGAAGCACTGAAGCAGCAATTGTCGTAGTCCATGCCTTAGGACCTGAATTGCTACTGTCGGTATTTATCGCTTCCGAGCTCCGACATATTTCCCGCGCCTCGTACTCCGCTAAATAATTAATGATATCGCCATTTCCGTACACATAAATAACAGTTCTCAAACAAAATGTCCTACCGATAAAGTGTATTCACGGGTTCGCGATCGCCGGTGCTCCAATATTTCATCAGAGAAATTTATTTACCGTTTCAACAAAATTGATGAGGCATATTATTTTTCATTACATGGCGCGGGAGTACAAAAGTGAATTATATATCGACACGTCTGCCTCTCTGCCGGTGTCACCTGTTACTACCGCCCTCCTTAATGTATGATGGCTTTTTGGCAAATTGAATGGCAAAAGTCAATCACCATTCTGCTGATAATATTTCAATTTCTCCATAGGATCGAAACCTGAGCTTGGTAATTAGTTAGTTCTCTGACAATGGGAAACAAATTAGCCAATGCGCGTCGGCAACAAAGCCTTTAATGGCTACCTTAATGGCCAGTGGCCGTTTCGGGTCACAATAATTGATCAGTGATAATATGAAATAGATATTACAAATAAACTCATTTGTAATTCCAGTTCACATGTATTGTATTTCATGTAATTTTATACACCCAACCGGTTTCGCTTATTATAGCATCATCAGGGATGTTTTACATTAAAACTTATATGATTTAAGTACTAATGCTAGTTGGGCATTTTATTTTGATAATGTGGCGGCAGGGACAGGCTAGTTGTTGTTACCCATATTTTGAAAAAAAAATCCAGCTGTCCCTCAACGTTACAAATGAATAGCATTTTATATTAATTCATAAAGACTTTAATTTCCTCGTTATAAGTTGTTGTACGATGAAATTATTATAAAGTCAACAGAAAGTACTAAGAAAATGTAAGACACATACGAGTACATAGTTGCGGGGTGCGTGTAAAACACGAGAGTAGACACACGTGGGAACATTGCGTGTCGTACGCCGCGGTTAGAGACAACACATTTTGCTTCCAACAAATTATAACAATTCAGCTGACCCATACAGCTTCGCACACAAACAGGTGAACATAATCATATTGCCCATATACTTTTTCACACACAAACGTTAATTCCCTATTTTCGCCCCGTAGAGGTTGACTTTTGAACATAAAAAATATTAGCCTTTTTAAATCTCATTTGAAGCACGTATATGCGCGTCATCTGCGCGTCTTCTGCGCATTTAAAATACATAATAGGGGCCATAAACATCAGCGATGTATAATTTTGTAAGAATAGGATTTGAAAAACGTCCCTTTAAACTAGAAAGTTCCACCCGTGTGTTCTCTGTAACAGGACGCAAGCGATAGCGTGGCATGCATAAAACATTCTGAAGAGAGCGCGCCAGGAATTAAACAGGAGAAATTAAAAGTGATGCCTCACGACAAACAATAGAAGGCCACGCCGCCGCGTAGGGGAGGCTCACTCTAACATCGTTTATTTAAATGAAATATACAGCCACTGTGTTGCAACTCTGTGTGGTACAGTGATGTGTATGTTCAGGACTTCAGGTCATCTTATCGTAATCTACGATATTGGCATGTTATACATCGAAATAGTCGAAGGGTTTTGCAATTTTCTTTCCGGGTCTGGTGTCAATATACAGCGTGTTCGGTAAGTCGACCTAAACCTTGACGGAGGTAATAAGGTATCTGGTTCTCATTCCAAATAAATAACAATGACAAAATATCCTTAAATTTTAACCTAATTATTTAGAAAATTTTTAATTAAAACGCACCAACACGTTGTGATCGTTATTGTAGAAGTTACATTACGTTTTTGATGTGTAATTTTAATTATTTATGACTGTTAACTAATAGAGTAATAAATACATATTTAAGAATAAGAATAAGAACACATTTATTTCAGACGCACACCACAGAACATATACAACTTACAACAACAATATACAATTTAGATATACAGAACTTTTGTACACAATACACTATAAAAACAAAGAAACAAAAAAAAACAATAGAGATATAAAGTACCATTTATTATGGTGGTGCGACATCTCAAATTGGTCTACCACTCAGCATGTGTTGGGATTATAATGGCAATCCCAACGCTGATTTTCTGTGGCAGTTCCTTGAAAAAGACAGCAATAGTTTTAGCGTCTATTCATCCCTAATAGTTTATTAATAATAGTCAAAGTCAAAACATTTTTATTCAAATTATCCTTTACAGGCACTTTTGACGAGTCAACATTCTTTGAGTTACTACCGGATCGGAAACGCGGCCACACACTGAGAAGATCCGGCGGAAGAAACTCAGCGGGCTTATCTTTTTTTGTACGTATACATTTTTTGTTAAACATGTTTTTACAATTAAAATGTATTTATGAATAATATATTATAATTACTATGAGACTGCTATGAGGAGCAATTAATCCCATGCCTTATTATCATCCAAATATTCAGATATTTTATAATAACCTTTTTTACAAAGTTTAGATTTGATACATTTTTTAAATTTGTGTATTGGTAGATCTTTAATAGCATTTGGAAGTTTATTGTAAAAGCGTATAGATTGCCCCATAAAAGAGTTACTTATTCTGTGGAGACGTGATACATGCAGAGCAAGATTGTTTTTGTTCCTTGTGTTTACATTATGTACATCACTATTTTTCTTAAATGAAGAAATATTTTTACGAATATACATCAAGTTTTCAAATATAAACTGTGATGGTACGGTTAAAATATTAATTTATTTAAATTTTTCTTTTAGGGAAACTCGTGGACTGAGATTGTAAATAGCTCTTACAGCTCTTTTTTGTAAAACAAAGATTGTATTTATATCAGCGGAATAGCATATAACATACATAATAACATGATATGATATAAGGAATATGGAGTCGAATATGTATAGCAAATAATTTTAATTTATAAATGACAATGCTATTAAATTTAAATAAGTAAGAATATTAAATGTTTTAATGAATAAAATCTAGCACACCCACATAGATACACAAATACATACAAATATGTATACATATTATTTACACGTTAAATACACTTATTACCTTATATTGATATCATCTGATGCAGTGTTATGTCTGAAGTTGCATGTTAATTAAGTATTGTTTATATTTCGTCCGGAATCCCTGTGTTGATGTCAAATTTCGAATTGATTAATACAATTTGATTAAAAACAATACAAGAAAAAATTATATTTTTATTTTTACCACTCCTCATGGGGATTTTTCTAAATAAAATAAGTGTGAATTGACCTGTTTTCTGTGCTGTGAGTATATTATGTCAAAAAAGTATTGTTAGTTTGAATTGCAGTTTTGGTTATCAATTCTATTTTTTTAAGATCTTTTAAAATCTTATTTTCACATTTGTTGTCGAGTTATGGGAATACGATAGAAACTTTGCTGCTGCTGCTGATTCGAGTGGATAATAAATAATATTGCTTATGTACTATACAAAAACCTAAATAATAATAAATATTCAGGGGACAAATTACACTTACCGATCTAACCCCAAAGTAAGCAAATTATTTACTTGTGTTATGGGTGTTAGTCAACGATAGTCGATACTAATACATAGAAGTATATATATAAATACCTAGAATATATTTAATAAACACCCAAACCCGGAAATATAAACATTAATTATGCTCATCACACAAATGCTTGTCCCCGTCGGAGATCGAACCCGAATAAAATCGAAAATAAATAAAAATATAAAAATGTCAATAAAGTATGAGTTATCATATGACATTGAATATCATATTGTGGTACAATGGTGCCCTTTAAATTAATTTCAGTTCCGTCAATTAAACAAAATATCACCGAGATGCTCTATCACAAGACCGAACAATTATTTATCAAAATCGTAACAATTATAAGCTTCAGTGAATGCAGATGGAAAGATAATTACGGTTCAATTAAAAAGTTATTAATGTTTTGAAGCGTTGAATACAGGTGAGGTGCAGCGTGCGGAGGGCGCGGCCGCTGACAGTTCAATTAGCAGTGGGTCGGATGTGGCGGGCGGCTCCACCGCGGAACAAACGTCTCACCCTGCGATCACAGCTCAAATTCATGAACACTCGTTTGCACTCATTACACGCGCCCGCGGCTTCGCCCACATCTTACGGCTTAAAGAATAGACCTTCTGCCGTTTTGCCAGGTTGCTCGTAAGAGGCAAACGATTGGCGATACGGGTCTCTGCCATCGTGATTACTAACTAGGTGGGAGAGTTCTGCATTGTAGGTACCACCGCCTAATCTACTTCCGTCGCATATATATCGCATAACGTGGAGTGTCAAAAGGTTGACCTTGATTTGTTCAAGGTATTTATCTATTTATTTATTCATAGGCTGAAAAAAATGTTTAATGCAAATTTCTTCATATGATTGCTTGCTATACGCATTCCAAAATGGCATAATGAAAGCAAGGTATTGCCTGACTAAGTAAGTCACGGTGACAACACGCAATATTTTTTAAGAACTCTATACAACGATACTTGACACTAAACAATATACGTTTACTTATTTTTTAACGTTTTTGATGGCATGACTAACATGTATAGGTACAAATGCCAAATTACAACTTTCTAGTATTAAGAATCCTGAGCTAAGGCGCGGACGAACGGACGTATAGACGAATGGATGGACGTATGAAACTATAAGGGTTTCCAGTTGACTTCAGAACCCTATAAATCCCTGAGTAGGACATATATATATATATATATATATATATATATATATATATATATATATATATGTATATATATATATATATATATATATATATATATATATATATATATGTATATGTATATATAGATATATATTTCTTTTCATCGAATTTTCCACCCCGATGTCTTTGATGGCTAATTCAGCGAAATCAACAAAAACAGCAACCGCCCCGTTGGTCGAGTGGTTAGCGACGGGGGTTTGATCCCCGACGGGGACAAGTATTTGTGTGATGAGCATAAATGTTTGTATTTTCGGGTCTGGGTGTTTATTATATATATTCCAGTATCTATATAATATGTATTTCTATGTATAAGTATCGTTGACTAACACCCATAACACAAGCATATAATTTGTTTACTTTGGGGTTAGATCAGTAAGTGTAATTTGTCCCGTGAATATTTATTTATTTTATTATTATGAAAAACTTTTTATTATTATTTTGAAAGCTTAGAGTCTATCGCATTTTTTACTACTTACTTAGAGCAAGCTACTTAGAAACTAAGTTAAAAATTTAAATGAGATTTATCATTTAAATTTTTAACTTAACATAAATTCTCAAATTTAGGACATTTTTTTAGTAACTTCCATTAAAGTTATGAGGCAATTTATTTTACGCATAAATGCACAGTTTATAGAGATTTAGCAGCAAGAAAAAAAAATAGAAGAAACCTATTTTTTTTTTTAAATTACTTAATCTCATCCGGTCACAACTAAATTCATAAAAAAAAATCGTTACTCAAAAACTATGAAAAATCGTTGGACATTAATTATAATGTGGATAAACGGCTTATGTTTATAGTCACCCATGTCCGTAGTCCTTAAAATTATGCTCTGAGGGGAACTGAGAGTGCTAAAACAAAGGGTGTTAATTACAGCTACTTTTACGTGATAAGAATATAGTATCAAATTGCTTTTTAGTTCAAATAAAATATAGAAATTATATCTAAGCGAGAGATAAATAATAAAGTACAATATAATGATTAAAAGATAAAAATTAATTCTATAATATAAGCAAGAATATAAGAAATAGGTAACGGGGGCGCGATAGAACACGCTCATACTTATCGCGCACAGATACCATCGGTATCTTATCGCAACATCGTTATCAGATTTTATCACGCAGCATACACGTAAATCTCTAGTATTTAAGTTTAATGTAAACCCAGTTAAATTGCAGTTTAATAAACACATTTGTTAACCGACGTGTGACTGTCATTTAGTCGACGTAATAAAATAACATAAATAAATTATATTCCGCTCAATCAACTTATAGTAGAAACTACTTTTTAGGGTTCCGAAGTAAACTAGGAACCCTTATAGTTTCGCTATATCCGTCCGTCCGCACGATTGCTCGGAGATCCTTCGTACTAGAAATCTGTAATTTGGCACGAATATACACATTAGTCAGTTCACCAAAGTGATACCATAAAATATTGAAAAATATTTTTTTCAGGGTAGCTCCCCTACATGTAAAGTGGGGATGGTAATTTTTTTTCTCGCGTGTCCTATAGTATGTGATATCGTTAGATAGGTTTTTAAAAATTATTGTAGGTTTATGAAAACAAGTTTTCGATTAAGGGACTCGTTTGTGAAATATAAAGCTTTAAAGTGCTAATTTTTGTTAGAAGCAAGTGTCCGCCCTCCGCTACCAGCTAAACGGTTGGTTTTCGGAGTGGGAAAAAGCAGAAAAAGAAAAACTATCTAAGTATTTGGACGTAGCTCACGAGATTACCGACATGTGGGGTGTAGAGTCAACAATAATTGTCCCGATAGTCGTTTCTGTAAACGGTCTTGTAGCGCAGAGTCTCGACCAACATCTACGGAGGCTCTCCCTACAATTCTGGATCAAGGGCCAGATACAGAAGGCGGCTGTGTTAGGAACGGCACGTATTGTGAGGAGGTTTCTTTCTCTGTCGCCCTGACCACCGATGGCTTAGCTGCAAGGTTTCCATCGGCGGAAAAGCTATTTTTATATATTTATTTTTATAATATTGTGATTTTTTTTGATAATGTTATAATTATAAATGTATATAAAATGAAAGAAAAAAAATGTAAATAAAGGAATAATAAATATAATAAATCATCCATGCGTGCCTCCGCGAACATTCCCGAGGCGCTAGAAGCGGGGCAGCCGCAACATTGTCCTGAGAGCGTTGTTATATTGAACGTAAAGAGCGTCAAATGCCCGAATTGTGTATTTAACCCAAAGGCTACAAGTGTAGAAAGAGGCGCAGTAGGCCCTGAATAAGGTTCACTTTACTGGTTTTGAACAACGGGCAAATCTACGTGCAATCATATTTGTCCTTACTGACACCGCCCGCCTTTCGCGCTCAATATATTCGTCATATTTCAAGTCATCGGTTAAAACGTGAACGAGATATGTGAATTTGTGCACCCGCTTCAATGTCATGCCAGCAATGCAGACATATTTAAATTGTAGCAACTTGATAACTTCCCGACATTTCCGAAATATCTTTTTCTTCTCGAGTGTAAGGTGTTCATTTAAAAAGATTTTGCACGAATTTCCTGATATATTCAGTTGCTCAGAGTCAAGAGACAGCCTTACAAGAAGCAGCTATCATATTATCTCTCTGTTTTCGTGTAAGCAATTTTAAAATAATATTTTTCGGCCTACGAATCCCATGTTTAGCATTTGGTGCTCTGTGCATCAATACGACGTCTTTTTGAGAGATATTAAATCGAATAGCAGAGCCGATAGATTCAGTGATGACGAGTAAGTTCTCGTTCTCGTCGTCTGGTACGTTACAAATTTCCACATTACATTGCCTGGCTTGTTCTTCTAGCTTGTCAACTTTTATTTGAAGATTAGCGCATGATGTAGAAGTACCTTTGCTAGCCGTACGTTTCAGATCATCTACGTACTTCTTTAAATCATTAAAACTCTCAGAATAAAATTGCAATGAGTTTTGTAAACTCAGGTTCTCCTCCTTTATTTGTCTTATATCCTCTGAATATTTATTACATTCTCGGCTGATCTCGTCTTGTCGATGAGTTATTTGAGACATAGAAATTTTTAACTCACTGATCTCCTTCTTTATAGGTTCAATTCATCGTTAATAGTAGTTTTAAATGTTTGATTAAATCGTTCAAAAAAATTATCCATTTCATTTTTAAGTGTATCTCTTATTTCAGCACGTGTAATTGGTGAGACTGATGCATCGCATGTTTTTTAAGGACAGGTGTATCATTGTTTATGATCTTTCTATGTTAAGAGCAGAGTGGACATTTAAATTTCGTGGATTTATCTAACACTATAGCTTCTCTTAAACAAGCGAAGTGCTATCCTTTGTCACATGTTCCGCAGGTTACATAGTCCTTATCATCCAGTCCTATTCGCTGGGTGCGTAAAGCATAGTAGGGGACACAAAAGTGATGTCAGCGCCCGTTGCGGACAATATAGAACTACGGGTGGCTTTTTATTATCTATGACCATAAAAACAACACGTGTGTCAGTTACTTGGAGGTCTTAATAAAGTGAAGATACTTTATTAAAATTTTATTTTATTCTATATTTCTTATATTGAAATGTAAAAGTAAATATATTAAAAAAAGTAAAAAACATGTACTCCAAGTAAGTCTCGAACCTAGGTTTTCACTCCGATGCAACAGTTGCAGGCGACGCTTATATAAGTCAGGCGAAATTGTAGTTATCATTGTACAGCTAGTCACTGGATTCTTGCGTGGGTATTAAATATAAATAATTTTTGTCTTAATTCTAAAAATTTGTGATTACTAGTAATTGAAACAGCTTCTATTTAAATCACTTGAATCTTTTTAATGATATCATTTTAAGTATTCGAAACTGCACACATAAAATAATTGAGTTATTTAAAGTATGTTTTTGTGATTCCACTAATATCAAATACAAGAAGAAGAAGAAAGAAAGAAAAAAGAAATAATTTATTTGCCAGAATATGGAAGTTACAAGTTATTAAAATTTGATTAAGTTTCCAACATGATATGGTGTGCAAATATTTTAAAATTATAATTATTTATCATTAAACTAAAAATGTTGTGAGTCGATTTTTTACTTTTATTTTTTTATTTTTATAATTACTACCGGATCGGAACGCGACCACACACTGAGAAGATCCGGCGGAAGAAACTCAGCGGGCTTGTTTTTTTTAAATTATAGTTACATGATACAATTACAAACATTATTTCACATCACAACTTATTTCTATAATTTACAAAATTCATTTTTTGTTTAATTAAAATATTGACATTTTACAAAGTTTAAAGACGGAAGAAAGATAATAGATAATTTGTAAAAATTTAGTTAAGTTGTACAATTTAATAATTATCAACATGATCTACCTTATAAATTACATTAATAACTGTGTTAATTAATATAACATGGTAATTAATAACTGTAAAAACTTATTTTTATCCACGGAGCAAAATGTAACTTGCTAATTACTATAACGAACGGTCGGTGAGTAAACAAAATTAATCATGTATATACCGCATTTATTCTTGTATCCTGCTGTTATAATAATTAACAATAACAAAGAATAAACGACCAATTCAACCACACATCTCTAGAAATATTTTGAGCCTTCGAGATCACCAGCCGCAAACTTCTCCATTTCGAAAATTGTTTATAATAATTAGGTGGCAGTGGTACAGCGGACTAGAAACGGCAGGTACACATCATGATAGTTTGTTTTCTTATCGCATCAGCACTATGTATGTAAAACAAATCCTTCCTTTAAAACCAATCAGTCGACGCGTCTCCTCCTGTCGGAGTTTATGCCGAAGCTTGCGATGAGGAAAGTTGTGCTAGGCTCGGACGGGCTAAAGTTTCCCGCCCCGGGCTCTACAATCTCTCGAATACTCCACTACTCCGGGAGTGTGTTTTCACCGTAATTATTTATGTAAGTATTCTAAGTGATAATGCAATTCATATAATTTGTAAACTTAATAACATTCAGGATGTGACGATAGTTCATGTGATGATTTTTTTTCATTTAAATAAAGTAGTGTCGTTCCGTACCTAAACTTAAATTAAAACCTTTAGTTAAGAAAACTAAAATGTTATAAAATGAGCAATTTCTCGAGTCCTTTAAAATTATTACTAGTGGCGTAAATACTAGATTAACTAATATCTGTCTAATGAGCTTTAATTCTGAGATAAATGGGACCGTCAAAATTTTATAAATTATTCTTAAAAAATCAGTAGTGGTGCATTTATATACATACATATTAAAAAGTCCAAGGAACATGCATCATGTTACAAATTCTTCAAATTATAATACTTTCATACCAAAATAATTTTTACGCAGTAAAACTGCAACAACTGTCACCACATTTCCTGTATTTCTGGAACTCTACAACAGATCTTCACAATATTGAAATAAAACCTCAAACTCAACTCTCAAACAAAAAAAATATTTTCAAAATCGGTTTAAAATGACCGTGATCTCATAAAAAAACATACAGCCGAATTAATAAATAAATTCTCTTTTGGGAAGTCGGTTGAACAAAACGGTTACCCATCTGAGGTAGATTGGTAACCATTTTTATTTCAGATCACTTACTGGCTGGCTAGAAAATATAATCGATTATGTTTTGTTTTTTCATAAAATTAATGCATTCGTTAGATTTACATGCATTGGTAAACATTTAAATTAAGTAATAAAAAACATTTAGAATTGCAATTAAATTTCTGATAGTATTTTTTTGGTATTATCTTTGGCTGAATTTCATAATTTAAAAAAAAAATGATTAGAGTTTTCGACAAAATTGAATTCTGAAACATTTTTACGTAATGTTATTTGACCACAGATGAAATGCAAAATACTGTGGAGATGTCGCAAGCCGGAAGAAAACAATCTGAAGTGTGTCTGTCTGTGTCTGTGAACAGAAACATTGCATGCCGTCTATGACAGTGTTCCACTACCACAGGAAATTCCGCTGAAAAGATCCAGGCCGTGAAAAGAGTACAAGATCAATTGTACAACTAATTGCAAGACGTCAACCGATGTTAACCAACCGCGAGATAAGTTTAAGGGTACAAAACTCAAGCGGTGTTGTTGTTAACCCCCAAACCGTGTGAAATCGGCTGCATGAGAACGGTCAACGAACACGTCGCTCTATCTGGTGCTTCTGTAGATAGCGGGAACCGCATTTGTCTAAATAAGTTGTGTAAGGAACATATAAAACTTACACAGGGGCAATGGTATACTTTTTTGCGATGAGTCTCGATTCAGGTTTAGAAGGGTAAGAGTGTACTGTAGAAACCGTGGGCTTAATATTTGAAGGGCTACTAGTTGCAAGCTCTTACAAAGTTCTGCTTTTTGCTAGTAATAATAATATTTTATTTGCCAGAATTAGGGTTACAAAGTTCTTATATAAATACAAACTAAACGATGCTTTTCTAAAATTGACCACATCAGCCATATTGGGAACAAACTGGCTTTGTACTTCTCAGGTAGTTAAGCGTTTTGGTTCATGATAAAGTCGGTTGAATCGAATTTCTGCCGCCCCTCACTTCCTCTACTGCTGAAACCGAATGAGACGCTAACTCACACTGCCGTAGAGAAAACAAACCTATTCACTACTCTATTCGCGAATAGAGTAGTGAATAGGTTCACGTCTAGATCCCACAAACGCGAAATCCCCTAGTCTACCTGGATGCGAGATGAAAATGCCGGAAATTTGCATCCGTCAGACTAAAGCCAGCGGCCCTGATGGGATTCCAACTACAGTGCTTAAAACCTGCGTGCCTAAACTCGCTCTTGTTTTAACATACCTCCTTCGCTTTTCGATGACGACTGGAAAAGTATCGAAATCATGGAAGCTTGCCAACGTGCAGCATTTGCAAAAAAAAGCAGTCGTGCGGACCCTTCCAACTATAGGCCAATTTCAGTCACGCCCTTACTCTGTAAGACTATGGAGCGTGTACTGAACAGCAGGCTAATGATATGCCTAGAAGCGAACGATCTATTCAGTGACCGCCAATTCGGGTTTCGCCGAAATCAGTCCACTGGGGATCTTTTAGCGTATGCACCTACATCTGGAGCGCGGCCATCGAGAATCATAGTAAAGCATACACTGTCTCCCTTGATATCTCGAAGGCCTTTGACAGGGTCTGGCATGATAGTCGTATTAGCAGCAAGCTTACATGTACGGTCTGCCCACTGGTCTCTGCGCCTGGATCTCAGATTTTATGAGTGTCCGTGGAGACTACCTGACTAGTCGTGAACACTGCTCGTCCGACCAAATTCCTATAAATGCCGCAGTCCCTCAGGGATCAGTTCTCCTCGCAACTCTATTCCTGCTTTACATGAACGATCTCCTGAAGCCCGCTATTTATGGGTAAGTAGATGATAGCACTGTTGTGGAGAGTTACGCATCCAGCGCGCGAGCCAGTACGGCGCATATCCGGTCTCTCAGAGAGGCTATGGTCGATCCTATGAACTTGTCCTTACATGCAGTTTCCGATTGGTACGATGCCAATCTGGTCAAGTTTAATTCGACTACGCTCCAGGTGTGTCTATTCTCCGCTAAACTGAGTTCGTTCCACCTGTCTCCGTCTTTCCAGGGTATTTCCGTGCCGATAACTGACCATCTCGAGCTCCTTGGTATCACTTTAACGCTTACTCTCAACTTTGGTTCGCACATCGAATCATAAGCCCAAGTTGCTCAAAAAGCTTGGTATTCTGGCAAAGGTGAGATAGAAATTCTGCCCGGGACAGTTGCTCAAACTTTATTAAGCACAAGTCCGTTTGTGGATAGAATACTGCTCCCATCTCTGGAATGGATCCGCCAAATACCAGCTGGAGATATATAAGGCAATAGCAATAATATATAATAAAATGAAGCTCATAAGCGACGATGATCTGGTAGGCAAAAACCTCCAGGGCCTCACTCAACGCCGCAGAGTGGATAGTTTGTCAGTCTTTTATCGGATACAATTTGAAGAGTGCGCTGCGGAATAGCACGACTTAATTCCCATCCTCGTTTTTCTATCGATCGTCGAGGCGCACAGATTCTAGACATCGCCATATGGTGGACGTTCCATATACCCGAACAAAGCGGTTCGACTCGACATTCTTCATTCGAACCGCAAGGGACTGGGACATACTTCCTGAGGCTGTGTTCCCGACGGTTACAATCTGGGGATCTTCAAGATAAGAGTAAACAAGTCCCTTCTTAGAAAACGTGTTCCATCTTAGGCTATATCTTAGCTTACCATCAGGCGAGATCGTGGTCAAGTGTCTCCCTATCTACAATAAAAAAAATAGCACAGAGAGTAGTTAGGAAACGACTGCCATTGTAACTTTAGTGCTTACACAATAGCACTTTTCCTAAAGCAAATAATCTAGAGGCCTTTTGAAATGGTAGAAAAAAGTAACATGGTAATCGCCATAGAGCTTATAATATTATGGATCTCGTAAATTCGAGTTCAACATGTACATAAGGAAAAAAACTATATATGATTATATCAAAGGCAGCATCTATTAGCATAATACGATCATATATATATATATATATATATATATATATATATATATATATATATATATATATATATATATATATATATATATATATATATATATATATATATATATATATATATATATATATATATATATATATATATGTATATATATATATATAAATCAATTGCTGTTCGTTAGTCTCGCTAAAACTCGAGAACGGCTGAACTAATTTGGCTAATTTTGGTATTAAATTAATTGTTGAAGTCAGGAAAGGTTTAAAAGGCGAGAAAATATAGAAAAAACAACGTTTGCCGGGTCAGCTGGTGTCATATAAATATTGATGGATAAAAAATAAAAACTTATTTTTTATCCATCTCTTAAAAAATCCTAAACCATTCCATCTATCCATCATAAACTTAAAAAATAACTCGATATTCGCTTTTGATATCACAAGAATTTAGGAGAGATTCATAGTGTAGGGCAATCCTGTCATAGCTTACATATAAATATATTGCCATATACAGAAGTATGTCGAGATCAATTTCTGTAGCACTACGGTAACAAAACAATTTAGTAATCGTTTCAAATTATATGATAGAGCGAGAGAGAATTTTTAAAGGTAGTACATCAGCTTTAAAAAATTTCTTTCGTTCTCTTTTAATTTATCGTCGGTACTTGGTGAAATTGCATTTTAAAATATTACAAATAAATTCACTTATACTTTTAGTTCATTGTTTATATTATTTAAAACATCCAACTGATTTCACTAATTACAGCGTCGTCAGGGATATTTCTCACAGCTGTAATGTTTTACACAAGTTTTGATATTTACATGTTATATTTTGTAAATAATGGCAAATAATAATAATATTAGTAACTAATATTTACAAAATATAACTTGTAACTAGTAAAAATTGTGTAAAACATTACACAACTGCAAAAAATATATGAGGATGTTGTAATTAAAAAAAGCGGTTGGATATATCAAATAAAATAACAATTAAGCTATGTGTAAAAATGCTAATTAATATATATTCATTTTGACTTTTTATTTCAAAACAATTAAAAGAACTCGTTGTTAGCAATACAGTCCACCGATTCTCAAAACTAAAACCGTAGAGATATTGTAGCGATTTGGTCGTTGAAACAGTTTTTGTATTCTCATGTATCACTTATACGTCAAAAACACCGATTTTACAGTCGCTCAATTGAAATGTCGCTGCAGCGTATTCTTATGTTTAAATCGCCTTACAATTCTTTTCTTCTTATGTATGTAAAATGGTATTCTCATTTTTATTTGACATTTCTTTTAAACGGCTAAATATCAAATATCTCAATAATTTTTTTTCTTTTCTCTAGACATGCATTATTTTTCCAATAAATCCTACTGTTTTCAATTACTTTTAAATCCGATTTAAATTTTCATAAATTTACCATTACTTAAAAATCTCTGGATGTTCATGATTTCTAACACGGTATTAACTGCCTATTTTAACTATTTTAACATTCGAATGAACTGGTAGAATATAGAATAAAATAACTGGCAAAAAATTGTTACATGTGTTGGAACATTTATATTTAGCCTATTGAGTGGAAGCTCTGTCGAAGTGTCGCTGAGTAAAATAAGAATACTGACTTTGAATAGGGCTTCATTTGAATGTTTTGATTGCTGGTTGTTTTGAGAATCGGGGGGCAGGAAGGCAGACAAACATTATCTGCCATTCATCTCGCATGTCACGCCACTTAAAGTCATCGTTTTCAAGGAGTACCACAGCTGCGACATGCGAGACGCATACAATGTGCTCACTCTTTGTAAAGCCTCAATCTATGGGCCGCCCCAAAGGCGCTGAGCTGAGTTATAATGAGCCGAGGGCTTTCTGCACTCATTTAAAGTTCCTCGTCTTATAACTTTATTATAACTCCGCCTGTGGAGGATACCGCCAGTCCTGCGCAGTATTTTTATTGACATTGTACAATTGTACAGGATGTAGGGTACTGTGATGCAGCTCCCTAGCTCCTCCAAGCTAGGGAGCTGCATCACACGTAAGAACTCCTTTTGAAATAAACATTCCGTATGTCTACATGCGAACATTTGAACCCTTATAAATATACTGTTCCATGTGATATTTTAATAGTAATTTCTTTAAAAATGCAAAGTGAAAAATTCCTTTCTTAAAGTCCCCAAGAAAATTCTCCGTTTAAATAAAAAAATCTGCAATTCTTTTGGAGCACTAGAGATATTTAAAATGTGTTTTAAAAAGGTTACAAAATACAAAAAGTTTTTTAGTATTGTAACAGCTGGTCTGCAAATATTAAATCATTTGAACTTGAGCCGTTCAAATGATTTAATATTTGCAGACCAGCAGACGACTTATCCAGTTATAAGAAACGTTAGAATAATTGTGTCTTTTCCGTATTTACAAATATATTATAATAATAATATCCATTTTTATGAAAAAAGGATAAATTCAATTATGACAATGTGAACTATTGTTACATTGTCACAATTGAATTATTTAAACTATTTATTTTTGTGTTATAGCACTCACCCCGTGCTTGGGAAAACTGGAAAAACTTTAAAAACAACAAAGAAAAATATCAACATACAGGGATTGAACCTGCAACCATCTCCTTACAGCCGGGATGCTCTACCACTGAGCTAGTGTCGACAGGCTCGACGTGGTGAAATTCTTCTTTGCTATATGATCGATTACGTCGTCGATTTAATTTTTTTAGTTCGATTTTGTATAAAAGCTGTTTTTTTAGTTTTTTTAAATTATTTTTTATTTTTCCGTTCGATTTTTTATAAAAGCATGTTTTTGGACTGCTACTAAAACATAAGGCACATTATTTTGGGTCTTGCATTAACTAAACAATCTATATATGTATTAATACGTGAAAAAGAATTTAGACTTTTTTTAAGATTTAAAAATAAAGTTAACATTACGGTGGACTGCAGAAACTTAATATTTGGAAATAAAATGCATTAGAAATACGTTAAATTAATAAAAATAAACATTACACACACTACATTTATATAACGTACATGTTACATAAACACATGCACTCTACGTTTAATATCTGTTGTCAAACTTAAAACATATTTTATTGTTTAGTCTATGGTCGAATTTCGGCCACAGACGATCCCTAGTTACGATAATTGCGTATTACGAGATACGTGATAGCCCCACGGCTAAAAAAAACAAATCACTAATCCTGAAGATCCTGATAAAGATAACAGGACTAACTACATTATTGCATTATCATCGGTCCTTGTATTGACTGCCAAGTTTCAAATTAATCCGACGTTTTGAAATACGTCAAGCCAATGTTAAAATTTCTGTTGCATGCTAACGTACCAACCAGGTTAATGAAAGCGTGTTAAACATTATAATATGACCACCGAAGACTATTTAATAGTATGTACAGGTTACCGCACATATTTCAAGTCAATGACATACGACTAATTTAGGTTACATAGAAACAATGTAATAAGTCAAACACGCACACATTGTTACGGTTGCACTTTTATTTAATCATCATTTTTGTTGTAACTTTAATAATAAATCAGTGTTAGAAAGAATTTCATTGGGTTTGTCTCGTACACTGATTCTCCCTCACATATCTTCTGCACTCATCTTAAACTGTACACAGACATTACAAGTAGGTTAAGTAGTCATTTTCATTATAAATGTACGTAAAGTAGTAACATTAAAAACCAGCAAGCTGTTTCTTGATGGCCCCGGAGTCTAAAATGATTCTAAAGAGATTAAGAGCGGGGGACACAAAGTATATGGAGATTGGCATGGTTGTAAATTTTCTAGACACCGATGTATGAATAATATCAGGAATTAATCCGAGCACTTCCCACGATAAATGCGATAGAAGGTCCACAAAATCAATAGAATCTCTGCCAAATGTCAATGAGAACTAGCCTTGTTGGTCATGAATTCGAACCGCTTAGCGTATTAGAAAAAGTAGGTATTAGGGAGCTCCTAACCAAAGATGAAAATGCGCTCCATAGAGGGCGGATTTGTGACTTGTTTATATAAGATATCAAAAAAGCAGATTGGTCTCCAGGAAAGGGAAAACCATCGCTTATAGACACCAAAGATGTTAACGGTGTGTGGCTATCCGTTTGACAAGTACCAAAACTTTACCGGCTATCTTACCCTCCAAACCGAAACATGACTGTCACAAGCACTGACGCTATTATGGCAGGAATAGGGAAGATGGTAGTATCAAACTCAGGCAAGATGTTGCAGAACTTTACCACAGGAGTCACGACGGGAATGACCCGTATAGCCAACCGTTCGACTTTTACAAACTGCCTGGCAGAATGACAGACAGTCAATTTTTTTGGAGGCGCCCGGACTACTACAGAGGTTTACAACGTTGCAGGTAACGGGCTGACATGAAGTACCGCTTTGCCCTACTGAGCATACCAGGTATTTGTAGGCTAGACTAGCCTTTTCTTTCAAATGACCTGAACATAGAAGAGTGAACGGGTACCTTTTAGGGAAGCGCGTTCCATCTTAGGCCGCACCTTAGCTTACCATCAGGCGAGATCGTGGTCAAGCGCTTCCCTATCGACAGTAAAAAAAAAACATTAAAGTGTGTCGTTATGTTGACTCCAAGAATACAAATACTGGTTGAAATTATCGGGAGTGTATTTTTTAAACAAGAGCATATGATATAAGGTATTTTTTTGGCGATTAATGCGCAAGATAATGTGTTCCTGAGGTTAAGTTCTATTAAATTTAGTCGACCTTCATCCAAGATTTCATGCAAGTTATTTCCCAACTACAGACATAAGCTAGTCTCTCCAGCCGTCAATATCTTACTGACAGTGCCACTCGGTCGGTGTATATATTATCCGTCACGACTTTAATTATAAAACACTTGTACTGGTTTCACTACATATGTATTCTTCCAATTTATTTAAAGTCCACCTGTTTCGCGTATTAACGCGTCTTCAGGACTCAAAGTTAAACAAGAATGACAGTTACATACATTGACAAATAATATTGCTTGTAGTGGGTACATTTATATAAAGAATAACAGACCTAAGACGTTACCCAATACGTGAAATTTTTTTTCCCCCAAAATGGGGAAATATTGATATTATTCAAAAAGGTTTACTGTCCTCCAATGCATCTATGTGACAAGATCCGAAAACTCAATGCTTTAGAGGCTTTAGAAATAAACCGTTTAAAAAATCAGACATTCCTCCTTAATGACCGGACCAATATTAACACATCTCCACTACTAAATATTTTTGCTTAATGTTGCAGTTAATTATGTTATTTTAATTTCGTAATTATTATTATTAATTATTTATTATTAATATGACATGATTTCTCGTTATTATTTTTTGTTTTTAATTATTAGAATTTTTAGTTTTAATTTTTTGAATAATAACAATATTTCCCCATTTTGGGGTAAAAATATTTTCACGTATTGGTTAACATCTTACGTTTGTTATTCTTTATATAAATGTACCCACTACAAGCAATATTATTTGTCAATGTATGTAACTGTCATTCTTGTTTAGCTATAAGTCCTGAAGATGCGTTAATACGCGAAACCGGTACACTTTAAATAATTTGGAAGACTATACATGTAGTGAAACCAGTACAAGTGTTTTATAATTAAAATCAATATATTAAGCTTTAACAACTTAACAATAAATTAAGCTTTGTGCCATACTCGATCAAAGGTTTTCACTACGTCCAATTTGGTGGCACTATCTCTAATTTGGTTGATTGACTGCACAGGTGAAATAATTTTTAATTTTTTGTTATGACATGTATGGACAGAATTATCGATTATCTGACAAAAATCAGGGCCTGGTGTGTTAAGTTCACTTTTCTGTGAAAAATGCATAAAACATACTTGTCCCCGACGAGTTATGACTCATGAGCGACGAAACGTTGAGCTTTAAAAGTTCTATACATTTTTAATATTTATTATAATTTAACCCATTTACTTATTGAAAAATAAAAGGAAGCTCATCTGAACTCTTAAATATTGACGGTAGTTTGAAAAGAGGTAAGCGTTATAAGTTATGATTCTGTTAAATTTATTAATTTAAAGACAAAAATAATAAACGATTTTTACATAAACTTTTTCTGAAAATACTTTTTGGAGAGCTCCAGCGATGATATTGGATTAGCGAGAGTACTTGTATTTCGTGAATAAATATGTCAGGTAAGCGAAATGAGCCCATATTACAGATAATTTACTATATGAACACAAGTTAAATTTTATTATATTATAATATATAACTAATCGTAACCGTGCCGTAAACCGTAAATACCTAGTGTTTTAAAAACTTTTGTTTTTCAATTCTTATTTTATATTTTGAACGCGTCGACAAACAAACATCTGCAACGCAGAAACATCACGGTATGGGGTCATTACTCGCCAACTTTGTTCATAAACGCGAGTAACTGACGAAATGCTCGGGCGACCTCGACCACGACAGACCCGAAAGGGCTAATGAGTAGTACAACTGCGAGCGGGACACTGACCTAGTTGGGAATTGAGCTCGCTGAGGATTAGCGAACTGACGACCATTTCCGTCAGCAATTAAACAATCTACAATTTAAATATGAAATTTCATAAGAGAAGCGTTTGCAATCACTGCTATGAATATTTATTTTTGTACTTTTATATTTAAGCAGGACCGTCGGCCGAAAATATTTTATTCGATACCCGGTTAAAAAGATTTTGATTTTATTAAATTAAATCATTAAAATGATACTGTGCGCATGTATCGTAAAATATCTCGAGTTATTTACGATGTACGCGTGCAGTGATACAAAAGAACAGTAGCGATATGAATAGGTTCGTCAGTTTTCAAATTGATTCATTTAACAAGCTGCGAGCACATATGATATTTTGAAAATTTATCACATAATAGATTGTTGCATAGAAAATTATGCTTAACTGTGCGATAACATGGTTTAGACTTGCTTGCATCAACACTATTTCCTTATTTTATCTTGTGTAAATATTATCTAAAGAGATCTCAGGTTTTTTAATTAAAACATTTATATTGATTTAAACTGCCATTAATATTTATGAAAAAACTATTGGTATGGTTAATGTCACCGTTGTTATTTCTAGATTTCTAGTGTTATTCAATATTTTATTGCAAAATATATTTGCCATAAATATAATATCCTTTATTATTAGACACTTTTACTATTCCACTATATTTTTAATATATTACTCGACCGGTTTCACTTTTCAAAGCATCTTCAGGATGTAATATACTTAACTGATTATTATATTACATCCTGAAGATGCTTTAAAAAGTGAAACTGGTCGAGTAATATATTAAAAAAATTGTGTAAAAGTGAAATTTATGTACAAGTGGAATAGTAAAAGTGTCTAATAACAATGGAATTTCACCAAGTTCCGACGATGGAAGTATAGAATATAATATCCTTTATTTTCGTAATGTCATAATAATGCCGAGACCTTTAAAAATTGAAATTTTTAAACCTATATAGACTGTTTGTATAACAAATTAAAAATTAATATTTTCCAAACAAAAAATTAATAAAGTAACTGATAGTGAAATAATAAGAAACAATTAAATAAACAGACATTTACATTCATTGAATATAAAGCAAACTTAGAAACATTAGTGGCTAGCAGAATAATTAGTATCAAAATTATCAATTTCCTACCCCTAAGATAAACAAAGGCACAATACCTTATTATTTTAGTAAAATATCAGGAAATAAAGTAGAAAACAACCAAAAACATTTAGTTTCAAAAAATGTAATAAAAAAGGGTAATATACCATATTACTTTAATATTAAATCGAGAATTGATATAAAAAATATAGATAACAAAGACCAGTTTTTACGGAAATAATCACCTATTCAAATTATTACACCAAAATATAGCAGGTGCTCTGAGTAAAGAGACTATTTGCAAGTAGCTTTAAGTGAGCTTAGTGATGAATTGGGCAAAATTGATGTTATCTGCCTTTCTGAAACATTTCTCAAACAAGGTTCCGAACAAAATTTTAGAATAGAAGGTTACTCTATGGCATCTTATTTTTCTCGTGAAAACCAACGACGGGGTGGCACTTGTATTCTGATCAGAAATGATTTACAGTTCAAAACTCTTGACTTACAAATACGCTTACCATTCTCTTTTAAATGCTGCGCTGTTGAAATTATAGATTATAAATTAGTAATAATTTATATATACCGCACACCCAACTCAAATGTTGAAACTTTCCTTTATTTAGAATTACTGTTAGAAAATATCATGAAAAACTCTAAGAAGAAATTTATACTATATGGGGATTGGAATATAGATCTATTACAGGATAATTATACTCAAAAGCAGTTAACAGCATTCTATCAAATAATAATATTAATTAGCACATACTCAAACCTACTAGGAAGCATCCATGTTTAAATGTAATTGCTAGCAATTTGGAAAATGTTCAGTCTCACACTCATTATCTCGGTTTATCTGACCATGAGACAGCCCAGAGTATAAAAGTAAATATTGTGTCCGTCTCAAATTTTAAATCAAAACGAGCTTTTTGGTTTGAAACAAAACAACTTTTTAGTCAGGAAAATAAGAAAAAATTTTTTGAATGTCTATCATCCTTAAGTTTTTAATGAAGTTCTTGCAAATTCAAATTGTGAAGAGGCATTTAATTATTTCCATGACATATTCTTATTGTTTTTTTGAGCTACGCTTTCCAAAAATTTGTACTAAGGTATCAAATAAACCAATAAAAAATAAATGGCTGTCAAAAGGACTTCTTAAATGTTGTAAAGTCAAACGCCAACTATATTTAAATTATCGTTATGGTAAATCTAATAAGAATGAAAATTAAAATAATTACTTGCGTTACAAAAGAATTTTATCAAAATGTATACTAGAATCGCAAAAGCAATCATCTCTGAAATTTATTGAAAAATCTTCCAATAAATGCAAAGCTTCGTGGGATTTAATTAAAAACACATTCCAGAATAAAACAAATATAAAAGAAATTGAGAAAATTAGAGTGAACAATACAGAGTATACAAAATCTCAAACAATTTGTACACTATTTAATATTTTTTTATAAACCAAACAAAAACAAGCATTAACAATGACAAATTTACAAATACTTCAAAAATACTTGGGTTACCTAATAGCAGTAAAACCATGTTTCTAACACCAGTAGATGAGTATGAAGTATTTAAGATCATAAACTCCTTAAAAATACAAGTGCAACTGGTTATGATAATATTAGTACAGAACTACCCAAAAATGTTGCTACTATAATATCAAAGCCGCTCAGTCATATTATTAATTTGTCATTTTTAAAAGGGAAGTTCCCACAACGACTAAAAAAGTCTATAGTTAGACCAATACTTAAAAAAAAGGTGATCCTTGCGATATGAATAATTATAGACCCATTACATTAACTCCGATTCTCTCAAAAATTTTTGAAAAAGTTATGCATGATAGACTTCATAATTACTTACTGAAATGTAATATATTAAAAATTAATCAATATGGATTTAGAAAAGGTAGGTCGACAACCTTAGCATGTTTTGAACTGATAAAGAGTATAATGGAATGCCTGAATACAAAAAATTGTCCACTTTGTGTATTTTTTGACATGAGTAAGGAATTCGACATAGAATTCTGTTGGCAAAACTTGAAAAATATGGTATAAAAGGAAAATCATTAGAGTGGATACAAAGTTATTTAGAAAATAGGAAACAGTGTGTAGAAATTTCAAAAATTTCTGGGACACATAAAAAAATATATACTTCAAATTATAGTTGTAGTGACTGTGGAATACCACAGTGAAGTGTTTTAGGACCCTCTGCTCTTTTTAATTTACATTAATGATCTTCCAGAGATTATGCAACATGAGCCATTCTTATTTGCAAATGACACTACACTCCTCATTAAATGTAAAAATAAAAATCATCTAGTAAAAGAAACAACTGAAACCTTACTTAAAGTTTCGGAATGGTTAAAAAGTAATAATTTAAAAATTAACTTGACTAAAACAAAGATAGTTGAATTTCAAACATGTTATAACAATAAAGTTTAAAAAATCAAATATATTATTTAACAATATAAATATAGAAAATACTGAATACACTAAATTTCTAGGAATATTTATTGACAAACATTGGAATTGGAAAGCGCAAATTAATTCTCTTTGCAAAAAAATTGATAGATTTATCTATGTTTTGAGAAGAATAAGAGAAGTTGCTAACTTAAATTCTGCATTACTGGCATATCACGGATATGTCTCATCTGTATTGAAATATGGAATCTCTATTTGGGGAAACTCAGTTGACTTAATTAGGATTTTCAGAATTCAAAAGAAATGTATACGTGCAATATGTAATGTTAATCAACTACATTCATGTAAACCCCTATTTAAAACTCTTAAAATACTACCTTTACCTTGTCTTTACATACTGTCGGCATGCGTATTTGTAAAAAACCTTCAACATTTGTTTAAAATAAATGCTCAAGTGTTAGGGAACACATATTTTAGAAACAGTGAGAAGCTACATGTGCCAAGCCAAAGACTAAAATGTAATAAAAATTGAATGGCAAATTTTGTAAAATGGTAATTTTTTTGTAAATTGTGAAAATTTGGATTGAGCATAAGATGATATTTTGTAAATTGTAAAAATAACTTTAGATGTGGAATAATTCTAGTAAATTGTAATACGTGAAATAGAAAAAAAAGAAGCCCGCTGAGTTTCTTCCGCCGGATCTTCTCAATGTGTGGCCGCATTCCGATCCGGTAGTAATTATAAAATAGTCGACCTAAATTAAAATGTTTGCACGCCATATTATGGTAGAACATTATTGTAATTTAATTTATTTTAACAAATTGTGACACCCATATTCTTGCAAATAAATATTTTTCATTTCATTTTCATTTTCATTTCGTTTGAAAAATAAAAATTGTTAGGGCTACTTCAGATTTATTTGTATGAAACTCAACTGGGCCGACTCGATTCTATTTGAAATCTATGTCTGGTAAAGTAAATGTATTTTTATTTTAGCGAGTCCACTAGCATATGTATTTATTACGTAGTGGCTATCGGACACACCTACCAATAACAAATAGAAGAGAGTGCATCGGAGGGACACTAGTTTGTGGAGCGCAGTCGCCGCCGCGCTCGGGCGTGATTTATGGCCGCCGCACACTTTCCGACTGTTACTAGCAACTCCACAATCGGATTCTTCAGTAAAACTTAAGCCACGTTTTGAATAGACTAGTCAAGTTGCTAGTAATTTAGTAACTTAAGATGTCTGAATGACAAAAATTTAGTCGAGTAAATTAATTAATGTATTAATTTAGACGAGACGAGGCATTTTTTAATTTTCTCAGGCGGATAGCGCCCCCACCATGCCTCCGCTTACTATCTCAGTAACCAAATAAGTATGAACCTCTTATTTTAATAGAGTGTGGCGCCGCTGGTCCGTACCGCTGAGGGGATATGGTGATGGAACCAGTGGGCCAGCTTCTTGTCAGTATGACGTCATTACAGTGGAGGTCGATGACGTCACACAAAGACAAGGAAGGGGAAAAGGAAGATCTTCCCGGCCAGGTAAGGTGTACTGCCTAGGGACCAAAGTCCATTTGAGAAGCGTTGAAACTTGTATATAGTGTTACAAGATAAATAATTGTGATATCGCGATTCAGTATTTTATTTTGAATTTCATTTGTTATTGATTTTGTCCATTTTTATTATTTTTCTTGTAGTGTTTGTGATTGTTTGAGCCGCTACAATACTCTCCCCCAAGATCGAAGGTCGATCTAGTTGAGCCAGTGAAGCGTATGTGCCTTGAGTGCTCGAGTCTGCGGTGCATCGAGACGAGCCGAATATGCGCGGTCCTCGGTGAGTCGGGACGAGTGCGCCTCCGCTGTGGTTCGCAATGAGTCGGAACGAGCAGGACAGAGTTGCTGCATGGAGATCCAGTGAACGTAGGCAGTTCGAAGTGGATTCCGGAAAGCGTAGTTGAGGCGTAGCTTGTGAAGCTGGCTGATGCTGTTTGGAAGCAGAGGGGAGTATATTAGACGCTAATGGTCAGAAGGCTGATGCGTATTGTTTTGCCGAGGGTCACCACTGTGGAATGTTGATAGCTGTTAGTGGTGATGATCACGTCGGGATAACCACTGTGGCGCCGCTGGTCCGTATCGCCGAAGGGTCAGATTGATGGAACCAGCGGGCCAGCTGCTTGTCAGGTGACGTCATTACTGTGAAGGTCGATGACGTCACACAAGGACAAAGTCCCTGTTCCTTCCCAGAATCCGAGCTAATTTTCTAAAATTATTTAAAAACAGAATTCAACCTGTTTTATTCTCTATGCTTATAAGTTTATGTATGAAAATTAAACGTATGCTTATACTTTATAGGCTGTTTTGTTATCGGTTGTTGCGCTGTAGGTACTCCACAGCACGTGTGCGCTTAGATCTATTGATAATAATGGTATCATGCGGTCTCGTGCACTCCTCATATCTTGATCAGCCGTCTCGCCTTCTACAAGGACAAGTAAGGGGAAAAGGAAGATCTTCCCAGCCAGGCAAGGTGTACTGCCTGGGGACAGAAGTCTATTTGAGAAGCGTTGAAACTTGTATATAGTGTTACAAGATAAATAATTGTGATATCGCAATTCAGGATTTTATTTTGAATTTCATTTTTTCCATTTGTTATTGATTTTTGTAAATTTTTTATTATTTTTTCTTGTAGCGTTTGTGATTGTTTGAGCCGCTACATAAAGTTTAACTGAATTTTAGAGCGAAGAAATTTTACACAACTTTTGGATATTCGACTCTCCTGAAGGTGCTTCGGTTGCGAAGTGAAACGTGCGTTGATTACATAATTTGTGTATGATGTGCCTTTGGTTTTGATATGGAAGAAGGTGTGGTGGAAGAGGATGGACTATAATGTGCACTGTGGTCTTCTCCAATTTCAGGCCTTGGAAACTTTTTAATATAGTAACATCAAATGTAATAATTGTAACATATTAAGCAATAAATTATTGAGTATTGAAAAAGTTTGCTTCATTCTTTACACTAACTTTCATTTCTGTTGCATCACAGCAGTTCCATATAAAGTTTCGCGGAAATTTTGCAAGTGAAATACTATAAATTCTTTATTATGAATTTCAGCAAAGTTAACGTCTGAATCTATTAAATATTATTTCTGTTCTCTTTACTAAACGTTTCCCCTTCGATGTAATTTTTTTACTTACTATTTTATACTTATTATTTAATTAAATTTCTTTTATTTTTGTCGAAATTAATTGTTTTATTATTAAAAATATTAAAATGGGCTAGTAAAAGCTGTGTATAAATTTAAACTGTTAGTGTCAACGGCTTTGTATACCGCTGAGAAAGTTAAAATAGAATTTCACTGACTAAGAGCTTGGCAGCATACGCTGTGTAGTACATTAGTGAAATTATAGGTGTCTCTCTGTTTCTCCATTCTCCATTATGTAACCTAACTATATTAACACGATGAAAAATCAAATATAAAAATAATACTGTTTTACCTTAGCAACCAAAAACGCAGGTAGAATTAGTTTGTAGAGTGGCCAGTACACGCACTGAATTATGTCACCCAGAACACGGAGAACTAACAAACATGTGAAATTGTTCACAATAATGTAGCTTCAATATTTCAAGAGCACCTAATGGACAATAAATATTTTGGAGTGGCATCCAAGTCAGGTTTAATCCAAAGCACTAGGTAATTATAGTCAGAACAAGTATAGAGACTTTTTTATATCATTAGATAGCTAACGAGCAGATAGTTTTCGCGATAGAAAGAGAACCATCGCTTATAGACACCAAAGATTTTAATGGTGCGTTGCTATCCTTATATTTTACCGACTATCTTACCTTCTAGACTGGAACACGACAATGACAAGCACTGACGCTATTGCGGCAGGAATAGGAGGAATGTGTAAGGCGATGGTACCATATCAGATCTGGGCGAAACAATGCAGAACTCCACCACCTTATGGTAATGACTCGTCTAGCGATCGTTTGTTTCTTGCGAACTGCCTGGCAGAACGGCAGATGGCCTATATAAAAAGGACCCGGATGAACACGGAATTAAGTAGTCAGAACAAGTGTAGTTTTTTTTATATATAATAAGATAGCAGTTGGGTCTCCTGGTGGAAAGAGTCAACCATCGCCTATGGACACCAAAGGTGTTAATGGTGCGTTGCTATCTTGTGGCGAGGTCTAATCCCACATGCATAAGTTGACTGGTTACCTTACCCTCCAAACTGGAACACGACAGTGACAAGTACTGACGCTATTGCGACAAGAATAGGTAAGGTGGTGGTACCAAACCCGGACAAAACAATGAAAAACTCTACCACCTAATAACCACGATGGTAGTGACTCGTATAGCCAATCGGTGGCCTTTTACGACCTGTCTGGCAGAACGGCAGTTGGCCTATTCTTCAAAGGAGCCCGGGACCAACACGAGGAGAATAAATAAAATTATGCAAATTACATTGTTAGGAACAAATTGGATTTGTCGTAATAGTTTGCTGTCGAGTTCAATGCTTAGAAAATCATTAGGTATATCTAACGATTGCATCAAGCAGTGCAGTATATTGCGGGGCACAGCTCTGGCCGCGTCCCGAACAGTGATTTACGGCTGCCGCACTCACCCGCCGGCTGCAAATGATCCTAGCTTTAATTTGTCGACATTCTGCTTGCCCCGTAACTCATTACTCTGTTACATTTTTCCAATAGTTAATAGTTTCCAATGTGCGCGTTATTCGGTTTAATCTGTCGCTTTGACTAACATAAATAAATTTTAACACTGGTACCACTGAGGCTCGCAGGCACCGCTTCCGTCACAATTTTCGTTACTAGTCGCAAGTTCTTGGAATATTCAATGCCCATTTATTGGCCAGGTTCGGTCTCTAAAACCATGAAAAAATAGGACGACTTTTTTGCTTGGGCATATAATTTGACCTCTCCGTTAATCGAGTCGTTAGTAAGTATAGATGATTTAACAATAAATATGTTAATTTTTTTTAATTAATTAACAATAGATATTTGTATTATCAAATACTATTAAGTTATTTTTATTACCAATAAAAAGTATCACTAAAACTACTGAATAGTAATCCTGTTAAAATACTATACTGCTAATACTGCGAGCTAAAATTATCCGTTAAAATTGGATAGTTGGTGCCATATTTCTGTTATTGGCCGTTTCTTAAAACTGAAAAATTGAAATATTTATCTTAATACGTGTACAAGCAACACAAAGCCTAATTTCCATGCGCTAAAAATTACCAATAATTACTTTCGGAGGTAGGGCAAACGGGTCTTGGTAATAATTAGTCACTACAAATTTAATTTAATGTAACAGTTCACTTGTGCATTTTTGGTTAACCTATGCATCCGTGCGAATAATTAAAATTTTGTTTGTGCTAAAAGTTCCAAGTTGAAAGTACATTATTTTTGCATCGTGTAAATATTAAATAATTCCTTTTTCAGTTCATTATTTCAACGAAATATAATATAGAATTAGTTTCGTAGTATTATATAATTCAGTTCAATAGTGTAAATAGTTATTTTTTGAGTTTATGTCCTAGTTATTTTACCTTATAAACAAGAAGTGACTACGATTACCTCGTTCAGGGACTATTTCGAAAAAGTCCCAGGACATTTTATAGCAAAATATTTAGGTACTTACAGTATAAACGAGAATATTAATATCAGTATATTTTTCTGTTCTGTGTGCTTTGGCAATATTTAGGTAATGTTGTAGATATTGATAGCAATAAATAATTTATTTATTTATTTACAATGGAACACAAACAGCAAATACACTATAAATACAAATTATAAATAGAACTTAAGATACAAGTCTAGTGTACCTGCCAATTACAGGTAAACACATAAATCATACAAAAAATAAAATAGTGAAACAATTAAACGAAAATCTTTAGTAAGCATATATGAAAAATATACATAAAAAATATACATTAACATAAAATAAATACTAATAAAAAATAACTAACAAGGGAAACTTATTTATAAATAATTTCAACTAACAAATAAGAGAAACCACATTGTAAAGAATACTAGCGATTTTGAGTTTAAACGTCTTTTGTACGTCTTTAAGAGTCATAAATATTAGATAAAATAGAACAATTTTCTATGCTTTTTAAATTAATTAAATAAAATATACTGCTAAGGATAATCATATAAAAACATTGAGACTTTAATATGATATTCTTTCCTACAATCATATTTATACCATCACCGGTTTTATTCCGAAATGGCGTATGGGCTTGTCACTGCCGTGTTCCGACTAGAAGGGTAAGATAGCTGGATTCACGGAGCATTACATCCCTGTCATACGGATGACAATGCACTATTAACATCTTTAATATCTATAGGCAATGGTTATCTCTTACTGTTAGGAGAATCATTTCCTTGTTTGTTACCATAGTAAAAATCTGTTGGTAGTCAGGGTCGTCGCAAGACTTTACAACTTAGTAGTTGTAATAGTAGATAAGCCCTTTACTGTCCTCTAACACACTGGCTGGCAGGAGGGCGGGTGACCCGACCTGCGTCAGTCAACCAGAATACCACTGTAGCGCTATAACTGTCTCACCCGAGAATACTATTTATTAGTTAATCGCTGTTGTATATCTTGCACGAGGAGACAGAAACTTCCCATTCGAGTGAGAATGGATATGTTTAGTGTAAAAATCTGTATTTTTTTCAATGCTTACCGGAAATGTTCTCCCAACACAACCAACATAACTTTAGCGGAAGTTTGGTAATTTTTCACGAACTTTGCCAGTCACCTATCGCTTCCCAAGCAGCAATCAAGCATGTTTAATACCCATAAAGCAGCTCATATAGAACTTAAAGTTCTATTGCAGCCGTACAATGGTGTAAAAAGATGCTTTTATCGGTATAAGAGACCTTTATGAGTTTATATACAGCCTAATGCTGTACAAGGCCTTTCTTAGAGTTCCGCGTAAGGTTTAGGCGTTATATCTGAATATTAATACACTACTGTACAGCTTTAAGCAATTTGTAACTCATTAGGCTGATTTTAATCCTTAAAGCTGTACATTAGCTGTATTTTGTTTAGCACGGGAATTTTTACAGCTTTAAGTGTTATTATAGTATCACTCAACGCTTGTTTCTGTAAAATTGGATATGCAATCACCGTTCTACAGCTAATATTTATGGCGTAATTGTAGACTGTTATGCAGCCAATGGTGTTAAAAAATCTGCATATACAGCTATAGTACAGCTCAAGGCTGCATTACTGAGAAAATTGTTGTTTGCTGTTTTTATATCTGCATAGTTGATATCATGTGGAAAAAATCAAGAGGAATATTGAAAAGGAATATTTAAATATTATAAATTACCAACCAAGTAATCGTGATGAAGATAAAGCTGAAAAATTACTAATTCAGGTAAACCTACAATCGTCATTTTTATTAATGTTCAAGGAAAAGGGTTCCGTAACAAAAACATTAAAAAGTGATTGTAGGTTATCTGATTTATTATTTTTTAGGGTTATCTTCTTCATTAAGGTTACTTGGTTGGTAATTTACAATAACTGATTTTTTTTAATGTCATAAGATAGCAAACAAGCAGATCGGTCTCCTGATGAAAAGAATCAACCATCGCCTACAGACAGCAAAAATGTTAATGGTGCGTTGCTCTCTTGTGGCAAGGTCTAATGCCCAATGCATAAGTTTACCGGCCACCTTACCCTCCAAACCGGAACATGACAGTGACTAGCACTGACGCTTTGCAGCAGGAATAGATAAGGCGGTGGTACCAGACCCGGTCGAGCCAATGCAGAGCTCTATCACCTAGTAACCACGATGGAAGTGACTCGCATAGCCCATCGGTTGACTTTTACGACCTGCCTGGCAGAAGACAATTGGTCTATTCTTCAAAGAATATATAAAAAAGAGTTAAAAAGAGAAATAAAAATCATTACACTGAGAAAATATGTATTTTTTTATTTTTAACTTGCTACTATACGGAGTTTTACAAAAGCGGTATAGTAAGTCGAAAGGGGGTGACTCAGAGGGTCATTTTGAACAACTTTTGTTCAACGATTTGTGAAAATTCCCGAAAAACAATTTTGTTTTTCCATTGTGAAAAGTCACGTGACCAACAAAGTTTCTATGGAGAATCAATATTTTTTTCGCGAATTTCCAAAAGTCGTTAAACAAAAGTTGTTAAGAATGACCCCCTGAGCCACCCCCTTGCGGCTTACTGTACCACTTTTGCAACAACCTGTATATATGTATACTTACAATCGTTTTAAAAATATTATATACTTAGATACAATTACAGGCAAAAGAGTATGTGTTTCTCTTTGAAGAACTAATAATATTAAATCACAAGCACGAAATAACGTATTCTTCTTAAAAATATTTTTGTGATAGACCAATATTTAAAGGGCTTGATTTTTCGTTCTTGATCAACTTAGTTATATCAAGTTGTTTTCTTGGTCATTATAATTCACCTTTATCCTCCCACAAACTGGGTACGATACAAATACGGTTTTGGCTTCTCTCAATTGTTTTTATTATTTTATAAGGCATATTTCCCTGAAAAATAAAGTAAAACATGATTGAAATACATGTCTCATAAGTTATAGTTAACAATAAGTTGGTTTAGTTGTAAAGTCAAACGACCGACGTCAATACAACACAATAGCGAAATCAAGTGACAAACATATGTTTTGTATTTAGGGTTCTTCAATTTTTGTACGCATCTCTAAACATAAGTTAAGTGATTAAAAGCCAATTACTGTACAATAGATTTATATAGGGACTTAGTACAGCCTAAAGTGTATTTGGACGGTAATTAAAAGCCAATAGTCGTATAATAGAACAAAAAAGAGATTCAGTACAGCTATTTGCAGTATATCACCCTCCAAATACACTTTAGGCTGTATAACAAAACGCCGCCATTATTGTGTATTAAAAACAACATTAAAGAAATATATTGTTAAATAAAAGATATATTTAGCAATAGCTAAAGTTATATCTTGACAAGCAACTTATATTATGATCATTATGCCTTTATATACAATATTGCACCATAAATACTTGTATATTCTAACCTTAAACACAAACACTTACCGTATTTCGCAATGATTTTATTTGTGTTATCTTGATTATTTCGTTGGCGCGTGAATATTTTGAGGAAAAACATACACGACTTCACAGTCATTTAGAATTTGCACTTTGAATACACACTTGAATACTGCTCCAAGTCCAAGAATTTATCGTTTATTAATATATTTTTAATTATGGCGTCTGCAGATATAATGTTATACAATATCAAAAACAGATTAGTTACTTTTTATCATTTTCAAACACCTATTAAGAACATTTAGCTGCACAAGAGAGTATCTTAAGTATTATAGTTTCTTTATACACCGAATAACAGCCTTTGTACAGCCTATACCAGCTTGTACAGCTATTGTGCAGCCTATTTAACTCTTAGCTGTACAATACAGTTACAAGAGAGTATCTTTAGTGTTATAGTTTCTTTATACACCAAATAACAGCCATTGTATAGTTTATAACAGCTTGTATAGCTATTGTGCAGCCTATATAACGCAATAAGCTGTATAACTTGGGGCCCTTTTTGGTGTTATATCGGCTGTAGAAGCGCTTCTACAGCCTTTGTACGGCTTCGTATACAGCTTTAAGTTTAAAAATGAACCTAAATGCAGCCTATATACAGCTTAACGTGCTACTTGGGTTGTACGGCGCAACGCGCTCACTTCCGCCGAAAGGAGGTAGTTGCAGATTGTGCGACAAACTCTACCTGACTGTTATATAATGTGCATCACTACAATGCAGCAAAATATTCGTATTGCAAGTTTTATTATCATCGTATTGCATTAACGTTTGGGGAGGAGCCGCTAAAATAAAATTTTCTTCAAGTTGAGCGTGCCCAGCGTACGTTACTTAAAGTTATATATATATATATATATATATATATATATATATATATATATATATATATATATATATATATATATATATATATATATATATTTGAAAAATTCACAGAATTTCACTAACATATATATATAACAATATATAACTAGGTGGTAGAGTTCTGCATTGTCTGGCCCGGGTCCGATTCCGCCGTCTTACGTATTCCTGTCGCATGCATATGGCATTAGACCTCGCCACAAGATAGCAACGCACCATTAACACCTTTACTGTCTATAAGCGAAGATTGACTCTTTCATCAGGACACCCATCTGCTTATTTGCTATCTTATAATATAAAAAAAGAGAAACCGTCTGCTATAGACACCTAATATATTAATGATGCGTTGCCACCCAGCTGGCGAGATGGTAATGCCATATTCATAAGTCTCCCGGCTACTTTGCCCTCCAAACCAAAACACGACAAGCATGGACGCTCTTACGACAAAAATAGGCGGTGGTGCCAAACCGGGGCTAGACATTGCAGCAATCTACCACCTAGTAGTCACGATGGCAGTTACTCGGGTAGCCAATCGTTCGCCTCTAAGAACTGTCTAACAGAAAGCAGATGGTCTATTCTGCAAAAGGCGCCGAACCAACACGCAGGAAAGCTACTGACACGTATTGTTAAGACAACATTCCCCTACACTAATTTTATTGGCTTATTTTAATATTATTTCTTGTGTAGGTTGAACATGAAAATAGCAAGTGAGTACAAGCGAGTCAGGATGCTTTTTAGGCAGGTCTCAACGATGCGTTACTATGCCTTGTAATATCCGAACATTTTCCAATAGAAACGTTATATTCACTTTTATTTTTAAAAATTTGCTCTAACATTGATAAAGTCCTCCTTTACCACACTCATAGCACTTTCTTTTGGTTTTTATTACAAAAAGCTCATAAGGAAAAAGTTTGTTGGGATACCTCATTCGTTTATTTTACCCTTTCTTCTTTTATTAATCATGTTTCATCGATAATAAATGACTAATAACCCGGAAATTATTCTGTTAGAATAATTAACATAAAGTATTAAATACATGAAACGATAAATTCATGTCATTTTAATAAAAAGCAGAGTTTTAACTAACAAAACTAATTAATTTATTATCAACCAAAAATTTGAGCAGCAGGCGCAGATACACAATCCAATTACATGCTCAAAAAAGAGCAATCCAATTAAATTATGTCATCTTAATTAGAATAACCAAACTTAGTTAAATGGGTTGTTTTCAACTCTGATAATTAAAACATGAAGGTCATTGTGTTTTGATTATCATTATACTTTTATTTGTAACTTTAAGTCTAATTTGATATTTAGGACATAGCAAACATGTATATTTTCAATCGTTCCCGTGGTCAGGTGTATCAACTAGTTTAAAAGCATTATCTATTCAAACACGACGTGGTCGATAGCCGGGTGATATTTTTCCGTTATGTTTGCAGATGAATAGCAAACACGGGTTGTATTTGTCTAGTGGCCGACGTTTGCGGTCGCGATTCGTCCGGCTGAACGTAGGCGGCTGGAATTTACAACGTTTCTAACCCCTCTCCCATACAACCTCCCGCTTCCACATTTCTCGCTAATGAAGATGTATTATTCATGTTAGTGGCACGCATAATTATTTAGGATTGGGACGTATACACAACAACGTGATGTGACTACGTCTTTATGAACCAAGCTGTAAACTGTTCGATGCCCCGAGTGATAAAATTTGTTTCAAGCAATGCAGTGCTAATTTAACACATAGCTCAAAGTTAACAAGAAGAATATAGTCAAAAACAAGTAAAAACTCTGAGGAAATAATCCTTGTCGCACTGTTTATTTCTGATACTTGTGAAGTTGGAAGGTGAAGGATCATATGGGATCATCATATTATATAACATCCATAGAAGTTAGTCATTTTTAAGTTAAAATTGTGTGGATGAACAATGCAAAACGTACCTTGAAAATTTGTACCACATTTTCATTTCCTGTCTGAATTCATTTATATTACCTTTTGCAAGTCACTGTTACCTGAAATAATGCCTACATATTCTATCATAATGTATACTACTATATATTTTACGTTAATTTTTCTACTAATAAAATCATTAATTGATGACATGAGAATACTATGATTGTTAAAATCTGGAGGGACCCTAAACAGTGACAGTACTTTATCAGCGAGTAAGCTCTCTACGAGAAGGTCCCTAAGGAAGAATAACATTTGTGTTGATTTTGTATTATTTAAACAAATAACATTAGCGCCGCGTCTCAGTAACAGGTTCGTCCTACAGCGTTGTGTTCGGGCCCTCACCGCGACGCCCGGTGCTACATACCGGAATGTCGCGCTCGCGTAGCCTGGATATTTGGCGTGACTGCATGACAGCCGAGCTCACGCAGATAGATTCTAGCCACCGAATTATTAATGAGACAACTTAAGCATTTTGCTATTTACAGCTAAATACTATATTAAATGAGTAATTATCACGAGAACTTAATACGTGAAGCAAAAATTTAGTACCTCTATTTACGATGATTACGCAAACGAAGGAATGTAAAAGGACATTGCCAACGTGTATATAGACGTGTGCTCCAATTCATTTCATTAGTGGCCAACTGTTCAAGAGTAGTCATTGCAAATATTTTTAAGTCTAGATTATGTTCAAAATGGAATATCATTAATTCTATAAAAGTCACAACAAAAAAATCACAACATTATCATTAAAATCAAAACTTCAAAACAAATCAAATGTAAACGTTTGGCATTATGCAGTACTTAGTATGTTTCTATTCAAATGATCAAGAGAATTTAATTTTCCCCCGTGTTGGGCTAGGCTCCTTTGAAGAAGAATATTCCAACTGTCGTACAGCCAGGCAGGTTGTAAAAAGTAACCGATTGGCTATACGAATCACTACCATCTTGGCTTCTAGGTGATAGAGGTCTGCACTGCCTAGTCCGGGTCTGATACCACCGCCTTACCTATTCCTGCCGCAATGGTATCAGTGCTTGTCACTATCGTGTTCCGATTTGGAGGGTAAGGTAGCCGGTAAATTTTTGCATTTGACATTAGACCTCGCCACAAGATAGCAACGCACCATTAACAATGTTGGTGTCTATTATAATAGGCGATTGTTGACTTTTTCTATCAGGAGACCCATCTGCTTGTTTACTATCTTATGATATAAAAAAAAAGACGTGTGGCACTCGGAGACTGCCGCAGTAAAGCTATTACATAGCATTTTTTATCAACTTATGTAATTACAATTATATATTTATTTTATTTATGCAGTATTTTTTTTTCTTTGTTTATTCATATTTAAAATATACTCTAAGTCTATTATTCTATATAACAAGAAAAAGAAAAATATTTTTAGTCTAAGATTTTTGTTTCTATATTACACTATTTATAAGACACAATACTCTAAACAACTATAAGTACAAAACAAAACAAGGTATAGAAATATAAAAATGCAAGACTGTACTCAATAGAGTATATACACTACAATCTCTCTCCCGATCACTATATGGGTCTGGCGTAATGATATGTTGGTGTTAATATGCGCTCTTACTATTTAACCTTAAAGCTATTCAATTAGACTTATTTACATATAATTTTTTCTTAACTCATACTTAACTCATAACCCATAAAGGGTCTGGCGTGATAGTATTTGTAAGTGCTCTTTTTATTTATTATAATTGAACAGAAAGATCTGTTTACACTATCTAAAAGTTTTACTCTATTGTTTATATTACTCTTACTATGCCTCCAAAAATTTGGCGTGAAGATATTTTTCTATACTCGTTCTTTATATAATATAATTGGCAATAATTTGAGTTACACTTTCCTAAAATCTGACTTTACTATTAATATTGCTCTTTCTGCCCCACAAGTGATTCGGCGTGAAGATACTGTTGTGTATACTATAATTTCTCGTAATTATGGATATAATAAGCCTACGGTTAGCTACGGTCGGTTTTGTCCTATGCTATTATCACTATATTATACACTGTACACCCCGCTAGGAGTTGGCGTGATGATATATCTAAGCACTATATTTGTGTTTTAACTATGCTACAATTTTTACATCTAATTTAATTTAATTAGATTACAGTTTAAAATTTATAATCAACACTGGTCACCCCTTTAAATTTGCGTGCCGGACGGAGTGACGGGTGTTAGGTTTTTTCGTTACGGAATTTCTGGATTCGGTCTCCACGCTCAAGGCCCGCGATAGAAGCTATGCAATAGTTTAACAAAAAAATTGATAAGCTGGGCTCGGTTACGATAATTTGCAGAGAGTGGAGTATGAAGTGCCGCCAATTTTAGGTAATTTCACTTCGTTACGTATTTTGCATATTTTCATTTGACTCGAAGCAATTATAACTTTCAATTAAGTTTTATTCGAAAGCTCTTGAAAATTTTATTGATTATATAATATAAAAAAAATGCTTATAGTAAATATATATGGCCCTTAAGTGAAAAATTCAGAAAAAATACACATTATTTTCTCTGTACCAAATTTGCGAAGATTTTTTACCACTTTAAAAGAACACTCGACGCTTTGTTATAAAACTTAGTTTTGCAACTTCTATTTATGTCAATATTCTTACACACACGCTTTATTTATATTTGTTTGTCCATTTTTAATGTAATTATTCTTGAGTACTTAAACGTGGTTTCTTTAACTCCTTATACATTTTTCCATCTCAGCCTTTTCCATAGCACGCTCATCTCAACATAGTTGTTCCAGCGCTACGCTCACTCTGTTCCCAGCACAACTGTTTTTCTGACTTGTAATTAATTAAGTGTAGCTACGTTGAAACTGTAGTTTGTATGCAATTTAAGCTAAACATGTAAAAACATGTCATAAAGTTTTTCTTAATTTAAAGTTATAAAATAGCTCCCAACATTTATTGCTATTCTAATCCTGTTCCATTGTAAAAATATTTTTATCACAAATTTCTAATCGGTTTTTCCTACTATAAATAAAATGTTATTGATTGCTTGGAAAATCCAATAATTCACGACTCTAATGCCCACTTGGTCGTATAAAATATTCTGGTTCAATGAATCATGTTCATGTTTTGCGCATTCACACTAGGTACACGAGAAATGAAACAAAATAAAATTAAAATAATAATAATAAAATAATAATAAATAAAAAAAAAACATAGTACAAACAAATTGCACATGCATATTTGATAGGACAAATGCCAATTTTATTCATCTTGAACATTTAAGAAAATCCTAGTTCAAAATTTTAATAATCATAATTAAACAACACAGAGTTAGGTAGCTTTTCGGAATACGAAACGAATCTTTTAAAAAAAATATTGATTAAATAGAGGATTTTTACTGCTTGACGGGCTTTTTAAGTTTTTGCACATTTTTTTCGTTCTTTAAAACTTAAATTAATTTTTATAAAGTTTGGAAATTCTAAAAGGCACGCCTCATAACATTCGTTTAAGATAGCAATTTCAATAGAAAACAACCCTGTAGCATATTAAAGCTGTTAAAAAATTGTACCGATGTTTTAAGTATAGACAGACAGACGTCATCAAATTTTTTTAATCAGTTTTTTATACATAATATACTTGAGAAATAATATTCTTTTTAAGTTTTAAATGTGTTTATACTAGGTTTTCTTATATGTGTGTATATATATCATCGTGTTAGTGAATTGTGAATATAATAAATACAGTTTAAGTCTAAAATATTGTTTGACCTTGACATATTGGTAGTAGAGCACTCCCTCAACGCTCCACTTATGAGGCGTGCCAAACTGTAAAAAAAAACAGTAGCAGTCGTGGGACTGCCGATAGAAGTGAAAACGGAACTATTAAGTTGAGAGTAATTAAAACTATATGCAAAACATAGCTATAGATATACTATTATCATTAGCATGTCGGTGACGCGAACCGAGGATTTTACCCTCTACCAAAACGCTCAACGCGCCTAAAGAAGTTTTCACTTCAATTATGGGTTCGGTGCACTAAAACGAGAATAACAACAGAAATAGTGTCTGCACCACACCGCGACTAAATTCTAAACCCGAACCCCACCATCTCGATGTCTGGGAATCTGGGCTCTCTTCTCTAAACACTTTTCCCCGCACTTGTCTTTCGTGGAATCAAATATTGGCGAAGGTGTCTCCGAACAGATAAACTTTTGGGTGACTAAGAAAAGAGCTTACGAATTTTTATAAGGCTGGCAATGCAGTCGCAATACTTTTAGTATTATGGGTAGTTCAAACCGTTGACAATTAGGCTATTTCTAATCTAATTGGCAAGTTTATTTATATTTTATTGCGGTAAAAATTTAAACTGTGTAATGGAAAGCGCTGTAACTAAAAACTTTATAACATTGCTAATGGTTACTTAAAACAAGCGAAATTGGAACCGGCTTCTTTAAAAAGAATTAATATGCCTCTTGAAAATTTAATATTGTAGCCCTAAGGGAAAATGGCTCGAATTCCTTTATATACTCCGACGTTTCTTACAAGAAATGTACGAATAAATGCGACCGTCTTTGAAACCAGTAGTATATAGTACATGTAAGTAACCAATAAATATAGGATATCTCACACACAAATTGTACGATGGCAAAAGAAGCTGTGGATACCAAATCAAACAATCGTTTCGAACTATCTCAGCACACGATAGGCCTATGTATCTTTTACAGCCAACAGTTTTTAAATTGGCACTTAATTCAACGTCATCGTCCACACGAAAAACCCTACGTTACATTTTATCAAACTGGGGGATTTTTAATTAAACTTGTCAACTTTTGCCAAAAGCTAGGAATAATACATGTATGGTGGCACCTGAGCTGTGTAGTTGTGTGTAAGGTAGTACCGCCCAGCAAAATTTAATGTCTAACAGCCTTACTTCCATGTGCTAGTGCACTCATACTAACAGCGTATTTTTAAAACGATTCAGTAAAAAGGACGTACTGATAAATAAATGTTTTGAACAGCATCGTAGGTGTGTGGCTCAATGGCGGCGCCCCGGCCGGACTACAAATGAAGGCAATTCACACCGAAATTCGGTTATACAGCTGTAACAAGCCATTCCGGGAAGTGTATTCACTCGCCACAAGGATACGAGGCCAACTTCCTGTTTCTTGTGTTAGCTCGCGTCCTTGACACTTGTTTTCTTTGTAAGGAGTCATTAGTAATTGCTATTGTCATTGTTATTAATATTATAAGATCCGGAAAATTTATTTATGTATAATATGTATGTGCCATTTTATCGATGACTTGTTGCCATCTTATGGGTAGTGCAATGATCCCATTCATGTAGAAATTCTGAGATTTGTGATTAAAAAAATCTGACAGGTAGTGTTCACAGTGTTCCTTTGAGGTTAGCTTTATGCTACCTAAAGAGCTCTGCAATGACCGAAACAGGTGGAAATCTGATGCAACAAGGTCAGGGCTATACGGAAGATGCATCAACACATCCCAGCCAAGCTCTCTCAATTTTTGCGGTGTGGCTATAGATGAGTGCGGTCTGACGTTGTTATGGTGGAACACCACGCCCTTCCTATTCACCAGCTCCGGCCGGTTTTTCTCAATAACTTTTTTAACCTCATCCGTTGTTGATAGTAGAGGTCAAAATAGATAGTTCTACCCGGTGGCAAAAGCTCATAGTGGACGGTTCTTTTCCATTTCCACCATGCACATAGCATCACATTGTTTCGAGACAGGTTGGGCTTTGCCACGGTCTGTGGGCCTGTACATGCTTCGACCATGATCTTTTTCGCACATTCTTATTGTAAATCACCCATTTCTCATCATCAGTAATCAACTGTTTAAGAAATGGTTCGGAATTGTTACGTTTTAAAGAAGAATCGCAAATGGAAACACGTTGCATTGAGTTTCTCTCGGTGAGATTATGTGGTACCCAAATGTCAAGTTTTTTCTTGTACCCAGACTTTCGTAAATGACGTAAAACTGGCTTATGATCAACATTCAGTTCTTCAGCAACAACGTAACTACTAATATGTCGATCTTGCTCCACTTTCTCAAATATGGCACTGATTTTATCTATGACAGGATGTCCAGAGCAAACCTCATCTTACACACTAAACTTTCCAGACTTAAAGCGCTTGAACCACATTTGCTTTGCAGCTACTCTTATTAATACCGCATTAGGTCCGTAAGCCGCACAAGTTTTATTTGTGGTGTTCTTCGCATTTTTACCTTTTGTGTAATAAAACTTTAAAATGTACCGAATTTCTTCCTCACACAGGTTCATTTTGCTTACTTGAAAAATAATTGAACTTGTTCCCCTGACGGGAAGTTTATTTATTGCATCTTCTGAATGTCACATTTAATGGTATTAAATACCTGCCAGTTACATTCAGTACAGCCAAAGAGGTTTGATTACTAATAATACATTCAAAATACGAAAATACTTTTGCCCCGATCTATTATTTTACACTTACCATCGTCGCCACTTGAAGAAATTGCATAACTTAGACACTTTAGCTACTTTTATTACAGTTCACAAACACAAACCGATTTCGCTTTTTAAAGTACTTTCAAGATTTTTTTTACAAGATAGCAAACAATCACATGGGTCTTCTAATGAAAAGAGACAAGCATTAGTATTTAAATTTTTTTACACTTTCAATCGTCGGCACTTGGTGAAATTCCATTGTTATTAGTTAAAACTACTAATAACAATGGAATTTTCCTTTAATTTCACTACAAATATTGACAAATAATTTTAAATTAATCGACCGGTTTTGCTTTTTAAAGCATCTTTAGAACGTAATATTCTTTTTTTTCATAGAAAAAAGGGACAAACCAGCAGGAGGCTCACCTGATGGTAAGTGATTACCGCCGCCCATGGACAGCCACATCCCCAGAGGTCTTGCAGCTGCGTTGCCGGCTTTTTAAATTAAATTAAATTAAATTTCTTTATTTGCCTGAAATAGGGTAACTAGATCTCTTAACTTATATTAGTGAACAAGCCAATTTCGCTATAGATAGCATGCAAATTTGTTATTTTAATATATTAATTTATACTTAAAATTAAATATTTATTTTTCTTATTAAATAACACCGTCTCATACATAATAATCTATATTTATACATAAAAGTCTTTCTATACCAATTGTCTTTTCAAGCCATTACATTTTTTTTAAATTGTATTAAGCTAAATACTAATTAAACTAAACAAAGAGTAAACTGACTTCTAATGCTCATTATCTATATATTTTAATATAATAAAATAATGTATATAAAAAATTTCAGTTAAATAGGTGCACTTAATCCCGGTCACTTACAATTTAAAAGATATATAATCATTTTAAAGTATCGAAATCCTAAATTAAATAAAATCAATTCCTAGTCAATTATATAATATTAAAATAAATTAAAATGTCAGAATATAAAATAATTTTCATCAATAATCAAATAAAATACTCTCAAGTCTCGATTGTTAAAAAATTATTGCGACGACTTATCGAACTTGTCTTGATGTCGTTAGAGAACATTTCGCCCGACACCAGCGTGACCTAATATTTTTTTTTAATATAGAAAATTGATAAAGTGCGTGTCGGGCCACGCGCAATGAAGGTTTCGAAGTTGCGCATCACGATAATGCGGACTAAGGAAAGGGCCATTACTGTTTCATACTATGAACATTTAACCTATTTAACGTTAATGATAGAGGTGGTCGTTAAATTAATAAACTGTTTTTATTAACAGTTTTATGTTCGTCAACGAATTATAAATAACTGTTTTTCTTCCATTTAAAAAGCTGAAAAATATAAAACTAATACAGGGCTCACGAAATTGCGATCGTAAACTTTCACACAATATTGAAGCAATTATTAATTATTCAAACTATTATGAGTTAAGCGCATAATCCGATTATTGAAAACTCGTTGACGATTTATCAGTTTTTTTAACCTGTTTACCATTGACGAAAAACAGTTATGCTAAATTAATTTGAAAATCGTCAATGACACTTCTGTAGTCAATGACAGATATGTCCGCACTCCGCAGCACTGGTTCACTGCCTATAAAAATTACTACAAATACATTTAGCCAAGAACTAAATAAACCCAAAGTTTTGGAACTATTTTATTTCTGTGTTCCCCGACGAGTACAATCTGGGGATCTTCAAGAGAAGAGTGAACAGGTACTAACTAGGGAAGCGCGTTCCTTGTCAGGCCTCATCTTAGCTTACCATCAGGTGAGATCTAGGTTAAGCGCTTACCTATCGATAATAAAAAAAGACTTCTGATTTTTTTTGAAATATCTGAATTACTGCTGGCCTTAAGGGCCTTCACAGCTTCACCGGTCGCGGAGCGAACAGAGCGCTCAGCCAGAGTTTAAGGACGTGGCCCTGTACGCTCTCCGCCCTAAGAATGTCTCCTGCGAGACCGATCCTCGGCTAAGGGTTGAGTCGTGATTTGCGATAAAAGGGTTAGTGGCATTATTTTGTCCGTCGGCTGATCCTTGCCCTTGGACTCGGTTTGCCGATGGACAAAACAGGGGTCCTCGTCACCGCCGTCGATGAAAGTGTCGCGTATGTAGGTGTGTAGTGTTTTGGTGTGTACCGTTGACCAGAGTTATCGGGTCATCGGGATCGGTGAGAATGTGGTGAGGTCTACGTAATTTGGGTTCAGGATTAGGATCTGGGATGTAGTCTACCGTGGCTACCACCAGTGGGTTAGGGTGCGAATTAGTACGACAGAAACATCTTTTAGAAATATTTTTGAAATACAAAGATAAGCTAGGTTCGGCTCGGCGGCTCGGCTCGGCAAATTCCACAAACATTAGCAAATAAAATATCAACTTAGAAACTTTGAAAAAAGACTATAACTTGATCTAATTGCGCCATCTAACTAACATAACGAACTATTCTGTCTACAATTTAAAATATTTTTTAAGACCACATTTTATATGTTGTTCGACTATTACTCGTAAACTTTTAACACCTACTTAACCATGATAGTTTTCCTTTTACATTCATTATATTTACTACTACCGTGAACTCTTTCCCACCCTAAAACCAACTGTTTAAAGCTTTATATTTCATAAACTTAATCGAAAAATTGTTATCGCAAATCCACAATATTTTTTAAAAACCTATCCAATTATATCCCACACTATGGGATACGTCAGAAAAAAATTAACATCCTTACTTTGCATATAGAAGAGCTACCATAAAAAATATTTTTCAATATTTTATGTTACCATTTTGTTGCCGTGTACTAATATGCCTAAATACAACTTTCTAGTGTTAAGGATCTCTGAGCTATCGCGCGGACGGACGAACGGACGGACATAACGAAACTATAAGGGTTCCTAGTTTACTTCGTAATCCTAAAATGATAAATATAATAAAGAAAATATAGATCAGTGTATTTTTCTAGTTGTTGAAAATATGACAAAAAAGGACGCGTATAATGGAATATACGTTTTGAAATAAAACGAATGAAAGAAATATTTACCCTAAATTTTGCGTCAAAAATTTTTTTTGCAGACATAAATTAATATCATCGCGCTAGTTTCCTATCGATGTAGGCTATTAAAACTCCACTGCCAGACACGAGGCTGCTACTTGCTTTGGTTTTGTTTTGAAAAACCCCCTGTAGATTTCGTAGACAACCACTGGACCACGAGGTAGATATAGTAGATATAAAATATTAACATATATAACATAGTCGTATTTCGTATCAGGCTACACCCAAAAACCAGGGTTCGAAGTACAAGTAGGTCTGTTATCTTACTGACCTAAATGGTAACCTTATGATTTATCCTGCTTCCACTAACGAGACCGTGACATTCAATTAATAGTGACATACCATTTCAAAGTTGTGGTAGAATGTAATGCAACTACTACTACTAATAAATGCTAATACCAAATTGTATAATGCATTCGAATCCTAGCAAGTCGTATCCTGTTGACATTGTGTTGCCTATTCCTGCGGCTATTCCAATACTTGCCTGGAAGTTGCCAAATGCCAGTAAACTTGTACATAAGGCGTAGAGAGTCTCAACAGCATGAGTAACAACGCATTGGTTCATGGCATCGTAGACAAAAAAATAAGTAGCGTGGATATATAATGTTGATATTTTAATTTATTACTTATTGATGTCTACAAATATGTTTCATCATTATAACGTATCAATCTCTGCCACGTCTGCCTGCCCATCATTGTCGTTTCTCAGTTTGCAGTTTAAAATAGCTGGTAATCTTAGTCTATATATATTTAAATTGCGTGTCATGTTGTTTGACCGCTATAGATTCCTAAGCTACTGAACCAGAAGCTTACACAAGTCGAACTCGATCCTATAATTTAAAGCAATTATACGTGAGGTGGCGCCACGCGCTCGCCTCGCCCGTTGCTCCATGTATGTTGTCGGGGCGTCTGACTGCCTGGTCTTTGGTGTCATGGTGATGTTATCCGATGATAAGAGACAAGTGGTTTTCTACACTGGGGCACGTTCAACGCGGTTGGTTCTTAACAATTTTCTATTTGCCAATCAAAGGACAGATGACTGGCAGATTTATCAAGATCAACTGGAATCACTGGACATACTGTGATGAAATGTGGCATACAGATAGACATTAAGCTAACTCGGTTTTTCCCGGGGAACTTGATTGGATAATTTATTCAGACATTTCAGACATTTATGGCCGCCCCGTCGGTCGAGTGGTTAGCGACTCGGACTACAAATCTTTGGGGCTCGGATCCGATTCAAATATGTGATGCAGACAGGCAAATATGTGATGAGCATTGAGCATAGATGTTTGTATTTCTGGGTTTGTGTGTTTATTTAATACATTTGAGTATTTATACTTACATGTATTTCTATGTATTAATATCGTTGACTAACACCCGCATCACAAGCATAGAATTTGCTTACTTTGGGGTTAGATGAATTCGTGTAAAATTGTCCAGAGATATTTATTATTATTATTTCAGACGTCGTTAACTTATTGGCAGTAACCCCTAAGTTACAAATGTCCATGGGCAATGATTTCTATTTAACATTAGGTAGCCCACCTAGTATATTAGTTGATCCGATTTTTATAGGATCAGCTAATATACGTTCACAAGTCATTATAAAAGAGACAAGCGATGATGGTCCCATACCTTGGATGCCACAAGAGCAGTTGTGTATATTTGATTTAAGAAAACTTGTTATTTCTTGTCTTTGTTGTAAAGTTTGCCAGCTCTGCGATATCGCACGCTGCGACGTCACATACTGACAGCTTTCGTGGTCGACTAACTATTGTTTGTGACAACTGCCTTCTAGCAGAACAGCGTCCATACATAGGTGGCCTTACTATGGGTCTAAGTATATAACATATTTTTAATTATTCGATCAACGTAGATACACAAAGAGAAACTGATTCCATGTCTCTTTGTGTATAATATATATGTTTTAATAAAGTAAAATATTGCATAACACGGGATGTGCCAGTGCACTATTGACTTTAACTAGACCAAAAAAATAAATGAAAAAATCCGCATTCGCTGCCTAAAATGTTTTTGTTATCCTTTCAGAATTTAATTTATTCTACCATTTAAATGTATGGTTCGTCTGTACATTATTTTTTACGAAATTTCGTGGGAAATTTTCCCCTGTCCCATTATAATTTAAAAACGGCTTCACCAATCTTAATGAAAATAAGTATACAGTAAGATCACGTGATAGTGCAAATGATAAGCCAATAAATTGTGTCCGTCTGAATGACCCGTTATATAACTGCCTGAATACATAGTGAGCGAGTGATTACATTCGATTATGTCAGTAACAGAACATGTATTATATTTTTTTATATTCCCATTGAATTTACCGACCACAGTCAAAGCGGTGGCAGAAGAATGTTACTCGTAGTTTAATTGTACTGATTAATCTTTCCTCTGTTTTCTGATTTAAAATTATACTTTAATACCAACAAATGTATAAAAAATATAGTGTGTTCAGGTCAGCGTGACATTCCAATAACACGTACGCCTAGATGATCAGTTCAGTACAACAGCACGCCCGTTCCTGCAGCATGACCTCGCCATCACACGTTCGTTCTAGATGGTCAGTTCAGTGTGGCCTTGCAACCCCACGTTCGCCCCGTCAGCGTGACCTTCCAGTTACACAACCGCCCCAGATGCACCGGTCAGCGTATCAGCCACTCTCCTCATCATTTATACCATATAAATATTAACATAATTATCATAATAAATCAGTGATCAATAAGCAGTCAAACGGGTATCATTTCCCCCCGTATATCATACATCATCGGCTGCAGGATCACTCACCATCAGCATCAGCATCTATCAGCAACTATCATCTCTATCACATCGTAGAGATAACCCCTACGTAGTGGGTCATCGCGTTTGATGTTAAGCAAAACGTCGCTTTTGTGTTGTTATTCGTCATTACTGCAGGGTTGTCAAAATATGTATTTTGAGTATTGGTAGTATGTGTATGTATAACAGGAATAAAATGACAAAAAAATCGCGTCCGTTGAACTTCGAAATATATTGTTATGTTCGTTCGAAATATACTGTTGCCCACGACTTCGTCCGCGCGGACTTCGTTTATTCCGTACAGCTCCTCCCCAGTGGGCGATAGCGTGATAATATGTAGCCTATATGTTAACCCGTCCTGTTAGTAATATTCATGCAAAATTTGAAGTAAATCCATGCAGTACTTTTTGCGTTTACCCCGGATATACATACAGACAAACAGACAAACAGACAAACAGACAAACAGACATACAGACATACAGGCAAACAGACAAAAATTCTAAAAACTATATCTTTGACTTCGATGTCGATTGTAGATCACGCTCCAAGTATTTTTTAAAAAAAATATTCAATGTACAGTTTGGACTTTCCTACGATATTTTATATGTATAGATCATCACCCCCGAAAATCATGAAAACGATATCCATGTTGATTTTATTAAAACATTCGAGTCTGATATATTGAACCTCTAAAAATATTGTCATATTCGTAATCGGCACCCCTAAAACCTTGAAAACTTTAATATAAACACATGTACTGTTACACAAAATATGTAATTTAAATTTTATTTATATCACAATCACTTAATTTTACAGCCAAATGGTTTCGGCTATTGAAGCATCATCAGCGCTTCTTTCGCATAAACATTTTACCTTATTATATTATTATTTTAAAATCTAAATATTTTACAGACACAAAGACTATAATACAACTAAAATGCGACTTGCGTCTTAAGAGGTCGGTACACGTATTATTTGTCTATGACGATTGAATGCTGCAAGCAGATGGCTTTCCTGATAGAAAGATGGTAAGAAAAACCATCGCCTGTAGACACCATAGATGTTAATGGTGTGTGTTTCTATCCGTGCGGCGGATGGCAATGTTACATGTATAAGTCTGCCGGCTACCTTCCCTCTAAACCGAAACACGACAATGATAATCACTGATGCTATTGCGGTAGGAATAGGAATTATGGTGGAACTAAATAGCCAGGCGAGACGTTTCAGAAATCTAGCACCTAGTATTCACGATGGTAGTGACACCTATAGCTAATAAATCGCCTCTTACGACCTGCCTGGCAGAATGGCAGTTGGCCTATGTTCAAAGAAGCCCGGACCAACACTCGAGGTAAAATCTACTGAACCGATTTTGATGAAACTTAGACTGTTCCTAAGTTGAAATATACATTATTTAAAGATATTCGACTTTGTACTTCATATTCTAACTGAAACATAATATCATCTTTTTGTAATATTTAAGTTTAATTAATATTCTTTTTTTTCAGTCACGTCTTCTCAATTGAAAATTTGTCAATTTATAGCTTACATGATACTGTTTGTAAATAAATACGTCAGCTGGCTGTACATCGGTGGGATAATTGTCAGCTGATGCTCTTATAGGTGTAATACAGGAGCCAGACTGGAGCATATATCGTATACTTAAATGCGCCAGCTGACGAGTTTTCCTCCGGCATATTGATAGCTTATTCTTTTGATAACCTTCAAGGTCGTATTAACTATTACCTTAAAAATTTTTGTGCGTTAAGAAATAACATGTTTAAAGTATTCGACATTATGCTTCATGCCCTTAACTAAAAGACATAATTTTTTTTCGTAATATTTTGGTTGTATCAATATATCTTTTTTTTTAAATATATCAAATGATAGTTTAGATGATACTGTTTATAAATAAATACGTCAGCTGGCTATATCTTGGTGGGATAATTGTCAGCTGATGCCCTAAAAGTTAAACACAGAAGCGAGACTTGAGCATATTTCACCTATCGTTTGACAGCACAGCACAGCTGACGAGTTTTCCCCCTGAATATTGCTAGCTGCTTCCTTCAATAACCTCAATGATAATATTATCTATCAGCTTACAAATTTTTATCCAGAGGAAAATGAAGTATTTAAAGTAAAGACTGAAATAAAAGAAATATTGATTCAACCGAAATATTACAATAATGTTATATCTTTTAGTTAGAGCAACAGCTGACAATTATCCCACCAAGATGCAGCCAGCTGACGTATTTATTTATAAACAGTCAACAGACAGAGCTACAATCTGACAAATTTTCAATTGAGAAGACATGACTGAAAGAAGGAATATTAATTTAGCTGAAATATTACAAAAAGTTTATATGTTTCTATTAGAGCATCAAGCATAATGTCGAATAACTTTAAATACATGATTTACTGGCGGATAAAATTGTAAGCTAAAATTTAATACAATCCTGAAAGCCATAAAAAGAATCAACTAGGAATATGCCGGAGGAAAACTCGTCAGCTGGCGCATTTAATTACATGATATATGCTATAGTCGGGCTCCTACATTACACATTTAAGGGTTCAGCTGACAATTATTCCACCGAGATACAGCCAGCTGACGTATTTATTTATTTACAATATCATGATAACTGTTGTCTGACAAAAATTTCAATAGAGAAATCTTTTAAAAAGATAGCCGAGTATCTGCAATGTTCGAAAACGATGGTTTTCAACGCTGTAAAGCATTTTGCTACGTATCGAACTACTTCGAATGTTCCACGTGTACCTAGACAGAGAAAAGCAGCTCCTCGAGATAATCGAAACATCGTTTATATGGCAAAACAAAATCCTCTTAAAGGGTCAAATGAGCTGAGAAAAGAATATTTTGGTGAAAATAACCCTTTAGCAATCTCAGCACGCACTATTCGAAGACGTTTGGTAGAAGAAAAATTGCACCGAAGGATAGCAAGGAAGATACCCACGAAGCAAGTCCGGCTTGAATTTGCGAGAAAGTATGAGAACTGGACTGTGTGGCGGTTGAAAAATATACTTTTTTCTGACAACATGAAAATAAACAGAGTATGTTCTGATGGAAACGATATATACAACGTCCCCCGAATACAACATTCGACACTTAGTACACGAAAGTTACATTAAAGCACAGTGGTGGAAATGTCAAAATTTGGGGGTGCTTTTCTGGACATGGTGTTGGACCTGTAAAGTTGATAGAAGGTAACATGGAGCAATTCCAGTACAAAAATATACTGGTTGTTTCTTCCAGTGTTACCTTATGCTGGAGACGTTCTACCGGTTATTTGGACATTCCAACACGACAATGATCCAAAGCACACTGCACGGTGCGTGCAGTGTGCTTTGGATCATTGTCGTAAAGGAATTTCTTACAGCGCAATCAGTTTCTGTCTTAGACTAGTCAGCTAACAGTCCAGATCTAAACCCAATAGAGAAACTGTAGTTTGAAGTAAAGGAAACGGTTTCAAATACACTATGTGGGATTTTAAGAGAGCTGTACGACGTCTTTTTTTAGAAGAATGGAAGTCTATTTCTCTTGCGAAATGTCAAAATTCTCATTGTTCGTCGCAGTGTACTGAATTGTCTATGTCGATTGTCGATGTCGATACCGTTTACGTATTTAATAAAATGTAGCTAACTAATGTTGCAAACAGATAAAGCCAATCAAGTTTAAGATAAGCCAATTCGTTCGTTTAACATACTCTAGTTAAGCGAACGTATTGGCTATATTTAAACTAAGAATGTCTAAGCCGACATCAGACGTACGCTCGTCGGCGCGTCGGCTGCGTTCGGGTCAACTCGGCATCCAGCCGGCAGTCGGGTTGTTAGCGTTCAGCACGGAGGTCGCGTAGAGTAAAGCCGTGGCACCTCTATTCACGAGCTGTACGTCGTATTAGTGCAGTGAGTGCCGTGAGTCGTGACTAGTGAGCATGGACAGTGCGCCGCGCCAGTGTGCCGAGATGTAAACAGACATCGACGCCTGCTGCGTGTCGCGATACATGTAACTGATTTTCAATCATAATATATAAAATTTTTCGTTCGGTAGCGTGTTATGATTTCATATTTCCAGCTTTTACACTGGAAAGAGCGTACGAGTATATTTAGCAATTACTGTACTTCTAATGATCACGTGCATTACAATAACTAAATAATAATTAAAGTACCAACTAATTAAAAACCAAATAAAGTACCAATTTAATTATTATTTAGTTACTAAATAGGCCTATTAGCAATAATTAAAAAATTAAATCACCACCTATCACATTTGTGGGACCAAGTATCTTCGGCTAGTCGTGGGTGCACTTGTTGTACCTCTGCCTACCCCTTCGGGGATATGGGCGTGAAGATACTAAATAGGCTAGAAATCTTAACTATAGTAACGTTTTAAATATCGGTAACAAATGTAAACTAACAATTACCTATTATTCGTTAGTAGTTAAGTATAAAAAAAAATTGTGCGGATTTCCACTGTGAAATGTGTGACACTGTGAAATTAATGTCATTAGATATGTTCTATACTATTAATCGTCGGCACTTGGTGAAACTGCATTTTGATTTTAATTATAAAACACTTGTACTGGTTTCACTACATATATAGTCTTCCAAATTATTTAAAGTCTACCTGTTTCGCGTATTAACGCATCTTCAGGACTTATAGCTACACAAGAATCTTGTTTTTTTTTATATTATACGATAGCCAACAAGCAGATGGGTCTCTTGATGGAAAGAGTCAACCATCGTCTATAGACACCAAAGGTGTTAATGGTGCGTTGCTATCTTTTGGTGAGGTCTAATGCCACATGCATAAGGTAAGGTAGCCGGTATACCTTACCTTCTAAACCGGAAAACGACAGCGACAAGCACTGACGCTATTGCGGCAAGAATAGGTAAGGCGGTGGTAACAGACCCGGGCGAGACAATGCAGAACTCTACCACCTAGTAGCCACGATGTTAGTGACTTAAATAGCCAATCAGTCGCCTTTTACGGCATGCCTGGCAGAACGGCAGTAGGTCTATTCTTCAAAGGAGCCCGGAACCAACACGGGGAGAATCAAGCAATCAATAAAAGAATAAAGAAGAATAAGTCCTGAAGATGCGTTAATACGCGAAACCAGTAGACTTTAAATAATTTGGAAGACTATACATGTAGTGAAACCAGTATAAGTGTTTTATAATTAAAATCAAAATGTCATTAGAATTTGCGCTTTTTCATATTATCTGCTATATTAGTGTCTCGACTGAGAAAATATGTCGAAACCACAGCATTTACCATCTCGACAAACATCATTCGTAAATACTCATCATCAAATAGTAATCATCAGAATTGACAGCTTTACTTTCTTTCGGATGCAAAGAGAAAAGTCTCAATAACAAGAAGTAGTATCACGTGGAGCAACCTTGTGGGGGGCAGAATGAACTGAATGTTTATAGGCTTTCCCATTCACTGGTTCGTCGGTGGCGAGAAAAGTGGTGATTCATCCCATCGACGCATTTTACTGACTCGATAACGAAAACTGTTTATTATAGCAATAACCGACAGCTGGACGAGCGTACCTCAAGTCACAGGGATGTTTACAAACCACCACCAGACTCCGACCGTCACTGAGATTAGGATTTTTGAGAAAAACCTTAATAACACTCTTGGCAGACATAGGGACCGAATTTAAGACTGAGCTACATAGGCTAGAAATACATGCAATATTTTTTTAAATTATAAGATAGCAAACAAGCAGACGGGTTTTCTGATGGAAAGAAACAACCACCGTCTATAGACACCAAATATGTTAATGGTGCGTTGCGATGGCTAAGATGGAAGATGGCTGGGTCCTAGTGCCATATGCACCCTCCAAACTTGGGCACGACTATGACAAGCACTGACTATTTCGAAAGGAATAGGTATATTCTTCAAAGTTGGTTCGTGCTTCGAACCAAACGGGAGGCAGACTAACAAGGCAGAGAATTCATGACACTTATGGCAATTATGCATCACAGGTAAAAGCAAGTATATACTTATTTTTATTTGGCACGCTTGTGGAGCATATCTGCCTTTCTGTCGGCATTTAAAAATAGGTAGAGCAGAAATGACATCCAACATCATGCTCACGGGCGGCAAAGCGTTGCTTCAACTCAGGTGCACCCAAATTAACACCTAATGTGTCTCTTATTTCTCGTGTTGTAGTCTGACATACAGCCGACAAACTGACGAAATTTTGCATCAACATAATATCATTACCACGTTAAATGTCTATAGCGAACGGTTACTTTTTAGCATTAAGAAGACCTTCAGTTTATTTGTACCCTGTGTAACAAATATATATCACCGTTTCTACTCTAAAACAGTACCAATTTGGTTTGATTAAAATAGTACGTAGAACAATATTACTAGTTTTCTTATTTCAAAGGAAGTGCACAAGTAGACCAGACTTGGTACACAAATTTAACACCGAAAGTTATAGGTGACACAGCAATGACACTTTACGGTACTTTAGCTGGGCAATTTGTAGTAAGCCCCGTGCATCATTTTTCTAAAGATTGGGTGACGCTAATCTCTTGCCGTAAAACCTTCAAGCCATTAGCAATATAGCTCGTATGTCAGTGAGGGTAACTGTAAATTACTTTCACGTCGAGAATTTCAAATTCTAATAAAATAAATAGGTATTTCGGTAAATACAAACTTATTTTCTTTTACGAGTACTACACACAATTTGAGATGCAATTTAAAACCATGGCTTAGATCATAACTCGTGTGAGTTTTCAATCGCAGAAAAATATTAAAATGAATAAAATGAAAGTCCATGTTCATTGTCGTTGAGATCAAAGCCACGCCCACTCTGATGATACGAGCAGAACTCGTAACTTCTCTTCTGAAAAACTTGGGTGACATGCGAGGGACTTCGCAGTAATGTGTAATTAAAAGTCGCGTTTGTTCCCGTTGTACACATAATATACAGCTGTAAGCTTTAGAAGGATGTCCCAGGCGGAAGTTATTGCTCCATGAAACTTAATCCTTTTTATTTCCACTAAAACGTATATCTTTTATCGTTTTATTCTGTAGGCTCCGTCGCTAAGCAAATAAACCTGTTATGAGAGCTTGGGACTGTAGTTAGCGGAATATTTTTGCATTAACGAATAGTTTACGTTTTTCTCGATTTTTCATAACTCGATGTGAATACAATATGCCTAGAATAATAACGCACGTTTATGAGAATATGTTAATTAAATATTTTTTTAACTGTTACATAGAATATACAAAATTGTAAAATTAAAGGAAATACGTAAAATAAGTAATGTATTATGCGCTCACATGTTGAGCTAAATGTGTGTGATCTTGAATGTGAATGTAGACGGCTGGTTCGAGAGTTCTGCGGGCTTAACGAGTCGGAGCGTACGCTTTAGATTGCGGGGTGTGAAAATAAGAAAAAATCATAAAATGCAAATTATATTGCATTTCTCACAAAAAAGAATTTCCATATATATAAGACTTAGGTACTTTCAAGAATAAAGCTTACTCATTATTAAAAGGCCGGCAACGCAGCTGCAAGACCCCTTGTAGTGTAGTTGTATATGGCCGACAGTAATCACCATCAGGTGAGTCTCCTGACCGCTTGCCACCTCTTCTGTACAAAAAATATATGAACACGACCCTACAGGTCGTCGTAGATAATCATTAAAAATGTTTTAACAATTCACAAGTGGCAGCATTGTATATAATATCCTCACGACCCTTGCCGAGTAAGCAGAGTCAACCGAACGCCTATAATCTTTACAGCTCACCACGATTTCAGTTAGCGCAACGAGTGCAATCCCTATCGCCGCACTTTACCGTCATGTTGATCATTATTGATTATTTCTAGTGATAACCGATTCGAGACACGGAAGTGGTAACACATTCCTCGCTAGACTATAAGCTACTACTGAGATTTTGGATTTTCGAAAAAAGCCCTTAAAAACCCTCAGTGAATTTTTCCCCGACGCAGGGATTAGAGCCATGGTCTTATGATGAGCTGAATAGGCTAACGATTCTAAATTTTCAAACCTGGGGTTCGAGTTTGATTCCTAGCACAGACAAGAAGTACTGTGTGATAAATAAATGTAGATTATATATTTTTGTACAATCTTGCTGGTTACATACGTATGTATCAACATCAACGACTTTGTATTTGTTCATTAATTTTGTTACTTAATTTTCATAACACAAAGGTAAGCAAATTTAAATTAATTAGTGTTATTTGAGTCCTGATATTCACATTTCAACTTATTTTATAGCTAAATAGATGAATGGGGAAAAATTAATCCTTTTAAAAATTGTTAAACGCGTTTAATTTGCGCTTATATGTTATTTTGGGCGAATTCCAAATGTTCTGCGTAATTCTTTTTTATTTTTATATAGAATTAAAAAAATTCATGGCTTTTTTCAACTATCTAGATATAAGGGCAGTTCTAGTACAACTAGCTTCCTATGCATCTGAAGTAAAATATCTATCTATCATTCTTGTTCTTGAATGCTGTGTTGTAGCGCTGTAGCACATGTAAGGCGTAGCGCGTCTGCTGCGTAGCAATACTACGTATGTTGCTTATACAATAGTTTGTGTAATAAATATCTTACTTTAAAGAACAATAACGTGCATTGCTTTATTTGAAAACTAAAACATAAACTGTATAAATATAACTGTAAGGAAGTTCTTGTAATCAAAGGCTATTCGTGAACTATTTGGTATATCGTGTTAGTATACACTTACAAAGAAAAACATTATTTAAACGGCCCTAAAGGAATCAATGTGTAAGTAATTGAAATGACATGAATTATATTTATTAGGAAGAATATGGGTGTTACAAGATATTAAAAATTGATTAAAAGTTACCGACATATTCTATCATGACGTGGTGTGAAAATATCAAAAATTTAAAGATTATCGTAATATTATATTCTATGAATTTAGAAAGTAATACACTATTTAAACATAACATGTAAATTAAATTATTAAAATGATATTTAATTAATTATTTTTAGTAATCAAATCAAAACATATTAAATTCTTTATATAATACTTGTGATGAGTCGATTTTTTAGTAGTACTACCGGATCGGAACGCAGCCATATGTTAATATATGAAGTAAAAACTTTGTCGGACAATTACGCGAGCGGTGAAGTATCAAATTTTGTAGAGTTAAGGTTTACGTTACAGAGGAGTTCAGAAATCAAATGTTTTTTAAATATAATATGCATTAGAAATACTTTAAATTAATAAAAATAAACATTACACACACTACATTCATGTGACATACGTATAGACCGTCTGCCGTTCTGTCAGGCAGTTCGTAAGAGGCGGACGATTAGCAATGTGAATCACTACTATCGTGGTTACCAGACAGTACAGTCTTGCATTGTCTCCTTCGCGTCTGGTACCACGACCTTACCTTATTCAGCCGCAACAGCTTCACTGCTTGCCACTGTCATGTTCTGGTCTGGTTTCTGGTAGTAGTTTTAAAAAAAAATATGTTGACGTGTCAAAATAACTTGTAAAAAGTTTTATTGAATAAAGTATTTCTGATTTCTGCAACTTAAAATGTTTTTAAATTTTTGGCATTTTACCTGAAGACAATAAATAAAGTGGAAAGATCAACCTCTCCGCGCTCTAACGTCGCGTCGCACGTCGCCGTCACATGTCAGCGTTTTATCGCGAACCATTACCAAACACGACCTACATTTATATGCGACACTTCGTTATTTATGTATTTGAATGGAATTTATCTTAAAAGGAGACTTGTCTTTGCTATCAGAGTTGCTACGGCCTTGGTTACAACTTGGTTTCTACTTGATATTTGGTAGTTTTAAAATAATATTTACTAGGTGGTAGAGTTCTGTATTGGTTCGCCCGAGTCTGGGACCACCGCTTTACATATGCCTGCCGCAATAGCGTCAGTGCTAGTCACTGAAGTATTACGGTTTGGAGAGAAAAGTAGCCGGTAAACTTATGCATGCGGCATTAGACCTCGCCACAAGATAGTAACGCACCATTAACATCTTTGGTATCTACAGGCGATGTTTGACTATTTCCATCAGGAGACCCATCTGCTCCTTTACTATCTTGTGATATATTATATAAAAAAACTATTACTAACTAAATACGAGCATTTATTAAAAGGTTGAACGCGATTATCACGTTCAAGTCACAACACATCACAGTTCAAAATAAAATTAGTACAAAACTAAATAAGTACTTATATTTTAAATTATATTGCTTGTTTTCATTAATTTTATTGTGTATATTTCGAAATGGAAATTCTGTTAATTTTTAAATGCATAGAAGATAGATGGGTCATTCTTCAGAGTACAATTTTTGAGCGTAAAAGATTCTTATCACTTATATAAACAAATAATGTTTACATAAATCTACTATAACATGTTTATACATTCTATATGCATCGTATCATATAGATTTTGTTATGTAATAACCATGTATATAAGAGTTATTTACCCTCAACACCTCAAATCCTGTTAATTTGACACGTTTTACACGCGTAACACGCGCTCCGTCTTCTGATCAATCGCAGATATTTTTAATTCACTAACGCTTTTAATCAGATTTGTACACAAAATTTAAAAGTACAAATCATTTTATATCCTGGCAAAACTTCTAATCCAATTGCAGTGAAACTTTTTATTTTATGAATGTAAGTACGTATGTCACACGCTTGGCAAAATTTTAGCTTCGCTTATTGCGACGGGTACTACTCTGAATTGGCGAGGTCTAGAGGTATCGGGATTGGTTTTACTGATTCTGCTTTTATGCTGCAGCTTATGAATCAGGTATTCGTATTTTTAAAAATATATAAACGGGTCAATAACGCGTACATTATATAGAACTTACTTGTAAAGCTCGACGTTTCGGCCAAGTTACATTGACCATGGTCACAACCCCTTTATATATTTTTAAAAATGATAGTAGAACGCGTCAGGTATTCGTAGCCCTAAATCCCTCAATTTTGGTATAAGAGTAAGTTCTTCAATTTTCCAATTTTTGGTTCTCAATTTTTAAGAATTTCCATGTCACATTTTTGGAATGTAATCCTACTATTTTTAGTAAACGGGTATTGCGGTCTTGTACCTAACTCCCAAATGTAGATAGCCAATAACGAACTAGTAGCCTATATCTTTCCAATACTGAGAAATTTCAAAATATATGCTTTTTGGTAATTTCCATGGTGTAATTTCCACGTATAAAACACCATGGAAGTTACATAAAACCCATGGAAATTACTTTATTTCATTTTGTTTGCAATAATTAAAATGAAATATTTAATGTTTATACTGTAATTCATGCAATTACCAGATTAAGTGATGAATATTGTTTTTCAGTTATTTTTTTTAATTTAAATCTGTTAAACCAAAGCTTATCATTTAGACTGCTCATAGTCCTAGATTTGATCCCCAGGTCGAGCAAAGGTGTTATTCAAATTTTTTCGGGGTTTCCTCGAAAGTCTTAAACCTCAGTAGCTGCTCAGAGTCGGGCGGAGTGTTGTATTACCACTCCCGTGCCTTGGATGAGCACGTAAAACTGTCGGTCCTGGTTATCGCTAGGAATAGTCGATAATCGTTAACATATCGGTAAATGCGGCGATTAGGATCACCACTTACCTCGCCAACCGACAAACCGGTGAATCACGGTGAACCAGAAAGTCTATATACGTTCAGCTTACTCTGCCTTTTTTATTTAAATTTGTTAAACCGAAGCTTGTTATTATTAAAGCGTCTTATTATCATGCTCAAAGTGTCGTGAGTTTACTATTAATGTTTTGATGTTAAGGAACGTATTCAACATAAAATGTAGTACTATGCCTAAGCTAGGCTAGGTAACTGCTCGGTTGAGCATACATTCATATTTTTCGCCAAACCTGCAATTCTTCGTTACTCGACTACTTACTTATGTACCAATATGATTACATCGTCGCTACAATTGTAATGATTTTTATGAAAATACGAACACAAATTTTTTCACACACTTTCAATTGCATGGCTTAATCAAACAAAAGGTAATAGGAAATGTACACATTTCACACATTTGTAGCACACGCACTTTATCGCTAATTTGTTTTGCTGTATCTAAGTTTAGGGGAGAGGTGAAATTCAGAAAAAAAGAGTTGCTGAAAAAAAATTGCCTAATATCGTATTAATATGTATTGCAGCCGTTCAAAGTTCTCCAAACCACTTTTATCTAATCTTATTTTCATATCTGATACGGTATTTAGCAAAATTTTACGTGCTGGGTAATTTCCGTGGGATTAATGTAAGTTCCATGGACCGCAAATGTTCAATATTTTTTTTTAGGAAAAGTATAGATCCACTACGTGTCGAATTTTCATATGTTCTTTAAATTTGCATAAACTTTTAAAATGTTTGTGTAATTTATTTTAATTAAGCACTTTCAAAAATACCATGGAAATTACACGGAGAACACATTTTAGAAGAATCACCCAGATAATTGTTAAAATTTTAATTTACCTGTAACATTATTGGTTATTTCAGAAAATTAGCAAAGGGCTAACTTGAATATTCTATGTATTTGTGGTATTCTATGAGATGTTACATGTTTTTTATTTAAATATATAAATATTTTTGTATTTTATAGACAGAACAAAAATTCGCATTCTAATAAACGACGAACTGGGAGAGAATGTAATTTAGTTCAATATATTATTTTTGTAACCCTACTTCGGGCAAATAATGTAATATTATTATACGTAGAGCATCGTATAGCAAAACCATTTACATTGCCTCTAGAAAATAAATCAATGATTCAACACTTTGCCTACAGTTTCGTTCGACTACACTTAGACTATAACTAACCATACTTAATTAAGCGTGTGGAAGAACTTTTTCGCCGTCGGAATAATACTTCATGATTCACACTTCATTTATCCACGCTATTGAGTTATGAAGTTTTCTCCACTGGCACTGAATTGAATCGGTGACCACTTGGCAATATATAAGTGGCACAAGGCATTGTTTGATACCTCGACACCATTACATTGTATGTATTATTATTTTGTGAATTCGGATAGATAAACTTCCCTCAAACAAAATTATAATTGAATGATGTTTTAAATATTACTATGGCACTAAAATAAGTCGGAAAAGAGTGTCGGGAGACACGAGGGCGACTACGACGTCGAAGACGCCGCACCCACTCGCTTTCTAGTCAAATATATTTGCTCAATTTTAAAGAAATTGAAAGGTAATGCTAAAAAATATGCATTTTAAAATACCATAATATTTTTTTTAAATAAAACAAATTTAATTTTATATATTTTTTTCTTTTTTCCTCTTTTTTTGTCCTTTTCTCAATTAAGTTTGTAGTTTGTAATTGATAATTTTAATTTAATTAACGACTTTGTGTTTATATACATAATATAGGCTTAATTTCTTTACCGTCTACTACTAACACTACTATATAATGTCGGAAAGCAAAGTGAAATCCGTAATTGGCTAATGTTTAGTTTATATACTACTTTGAGTTATTTTTTGTGAAATAAGCTGCGGATTTATGTTGATTTAAAATAAATAAATAAATAAATAATAATTTATTCTTATAAATAGAATATATATAATAAATATTATAATAATTAAATATAGAATATATATAATAATATTATAATAATAATATATATAATAATTCTTGTAAATAGAATAGTATAAATAGAATACTTTTCTTTGGGATAGGGGGCAACAAGAGGCTCATCTGATGGTAAGTGATCACCACCGCCCATGAACATCTGCAACACCGGAGGTACTGCAGGCGCGTTGCCGGATTTTAAGGAATGATTACGCTCTTTTCTTGAAGGCCCCTAAGTCGTATCGGTTCGGAAAAATATCCGCTGGCAATTGATAACACAGAGCAGACGTGCGAGGTAATTAATGCCTTGAAAATCACACTGTAGTGGACTTGGAGACATCTAAATGGTGAGGGTGGAATTTAGAATTTTGGCGTGATGTCTGATGGTGGAAATCAGCGGGTGGTATTAAGCCGAACAGCTCCTCGGAACACTCCCCGTGCTAATAACAATAGAAGATGCAGAGAGAATCAACACCTCTTCACAACGCCAAAGGATCAAGCCGATCTGAAAGCCCGGTCATCGACAATAGGTACGTGATTCTTTACGCTGTATGCAGTCAAGATGAAGGAGCTGGTACTGCGGAGTCCCTGTCCAAAGATGAGAACAGTACTCCATATGAGGCCTGACTGGCGACTTGTATAATCGCAAATGGTCGGCTGGTGTGAAGCACTGTTTCGCCCTGTCCAGAACACCAATTTTCTTGGACGCTAGCTTTGTTTAACCTTCCAAATGACCGCGAAACTGGACCTTACTTGATATGTCGATACTAAGATTTGCAATGCTGGCTGAGGCAGTCAAGGGAGTATTCTCAAAACGAGGGGAATGGCAAAAGTTGTTTTCTTGGCGGTAAACGAACAAAATTGTGTATTTTTTTGATTGTATTGAAGTCAATTTAGTCGACCCCATTCCGAGACTTTTTTCAATAAATCTTCGACTTTTTTTAATATTATGAGGTAGCAAACAAGCAGATGGGTCTCTAGATGGAAAGAGTCAACCATCGCCTATAGACACCAAAGATGCTAATGGTGCGTTGCTATCTTGTGGCGAGGTTTAATGCCACATGCATAAGTTTACCGGATACCTTACCCTCCGAACCAGAACAGAGGGCCTACCATGAACTCTTATAATACTTGTCAAGTTCCAGGCAGTTCAACTATGAGTATTAACCTGTCAGGTTTTACGATCGTACCATGAACTAATTTTTGTTGAACTGCAATGCGTCGTCTTCTGGCCGGTTACATTATCTCTGGCAGAACATATCAAATTAACGTTGAGAAACACATAACTTGCCGATTTTTAAATTTTAATATAAAGTTATTATTATTAATGCATTTTAATTAGAAATCTTGATTTTTTTTTTTTTTTTTTTTATATTATAAGATAGCAAACAAGCAGATGGGTCTCCTGATGGAAAGAGTCAACCATCGCCTATAGACACCAAAGATGTTAATGGTGCGTTGCTATCTTGTGGCGAGGTCTAATGCCACATGCATAAGTTTACCGGCTACCTTACCCTCCAAACCGGAACACGACAGCGACAAGCACTGACGCTATTGCGGCAGGAATAGGTAAGGCGGTGGTACCAGACCCGGGCGAGACAATGCAGAACTCTACCACCTAGTAGCCACGATGGTAGTGACTCGATAGCCAATCGGTCGCCTTTTACGACCTGCCTGGCAGAACGGCAGTTGGCCTATTCTACAAAGGCCTATTAAACAAATTGGCAAAAGAGATCAAGTTTTAAGTTATTTAAAGTCTACGTAAAATATATGGAACATAAAGTAAACCACGTAATATTTGTTAAGTGGCATCCATTAAAGAACGCAACTCGGGAATATTACACATGACCTTGAACTGTTTAATAAAGACATTTATGTTATGGGCGCGGTTTTTAAATTTCTTGAGTACGTCTTGATTTTTTGAGATTAGAGTTTTGGAATAGTTTGCGACTATTTTTAAACTTAAAATTACATCAATGTGTAATTTTAAGTTTAAAAATAGTCGCAAACTTCATGAACGTGATTGATGTCGGAAGCAAAACGATCGTATGATATCAATATATTCAATGAAAAATTGGAAGTTTTATGAGATATTTTAAATACTCATAAAGATATTGCAGCGGGATTCAATAAAAGTGCACACTCAAAACGTTAATTTTCATCACACGTCACGATGATAGTGACGCACATAGCCACTCGGTCGCCTTTTACGACCTGCCTGGCAGAACGGCAGTTGGCCTGTTCTTCACAGGAGCCCAGGACCAACACTGGGGGACTTCAGACACAAGTTTTTTCCGGAACTTGTCAACATGTTCCCGAGAAAACTTAGCGCGGCCGGAATATATAACATCTACTGTGCTGTCGTGTGCATAACAATGAATGTCACTAATTTGCAGCAGAATAAACAATGTAGGAGATAGCACGCAGCCTTGAGGAAAGAAGCCTTGGCAAGAAGTGTTTTGTGCCACACCCTATCAAATGCCATTGCTATGGCCAAACTAACAGCTAACGTTTTTCCCTTGGTCTCAACTACCTTCGCCCATCTGTGAATAAAATAGACCAAAAGGTCACCTGTCGAACGACCGCGATGGAAACCATACTGACGGTTACTTATCAGCAGGTGCTATTCTAGGTACCTTAAGAGCTGGCAGTTGACAATGGATTCCATTATTTTTGAGAACAAGAAGGTGATAGCAATCTTAAGTTTTGAACTATTCCCAACGTAAGTAAAGTATTTCCTTGTGATATGGGTGTTAGTTACCTTTACACAATTTTAAGTCAGAGTGCCCGTCTAGCCCTGCATAATCATGTGCTTATCCCAACGCTATTGTATGGAAGTGAGAGTTGGGTATGTCAGAAAGGGCATGAAAGTAGAATCAATGCGGTCGAGATGAGGTCGCTAAGAAAAATATGTGGTGTGACACTCGCGGACCGGGTTCATAATGTCGAAGTGAGAGAGAGGTTAGGTTTGAAAGAAAGTGTCGGTGTAAAGATAAGAAAGGGCATGCTCCGTTGGTTCGGACATGTAGAAAGAATGGTAGATGAAAGGTTAAATAAAACATATATATAATGCAAATGTGGAAGGATGTAGGTACCGGGGAAGACCAAGACTGACAAACCACGATCAGACTGATCGAGTACTGTCCGAAGGTGGTGTCAAGAATCTTTGTAACCGGCGTGTGTGTATGAAGAGAATGATGAATGTGGAGGAAGCGAGACAAGCCTGCAAGGATCGTGATGTATGGCACTTGGTTCTCTCTACCTACCCCGTAAGGGATCTGGCGTGAAGATATGTATGTATGTATGTAGTTTCCTATACAAATAAATACACAGAAATACATAGACTAATACTATAATATATTTTATAAAAACTTCACCCAGAAATATATATTTATGCTCATCACAAAAATGCAGTTCCGTCGTCGAACCTGAGGCTAGTCTATGAGGTAAACAGGGTCGTCAACCACTCGACCAATGTCATTATTTCGACCCACCTGTGAGCCGCTGTCAGGTCGAACAAGGCCTTTGTTAATATACCTGTAAAAAGAAAGTATACCGAAGATTGAAACAATTAAATAATTTTAAATTTCAAATCTAATCACAGGCGAACCACAAAAACAAGTTACTTCTTCCTTGTATTATATATCTTGCTTGCTTGATTGTATTACCAATCTGTTTGAATTCACACTCATAACTTACATGTACGGCTGACTATCCGCAATCCGCTCCAGAGACCGGTTTGATCATCATTTTAAAACACCGCACAGAGCAGCCATCTCCGTCTTACGTCGACAAGTCAAAACTGAAAGGTGGCAAATTTGTTAAATGTTTGTAGGCGCCCAGCGTATGTCCATATTAGATTATGTTTAAAATGATTACCGGGTCAGAGGGAGTGTAATGCCACATAAGTTTACCGAAAGCTCGTTTACCTTCGAAATGTAATGCGACAGAAACGAACATCTACTTTATTACGGCATGAATAACTAAGGCTGTGGAATCAAATTGGAGTGAAATGTTGCAGTCTAACGGAAAACCTACTCCCATTGTACGATATGCCTGGTAGAAAGGAAAATTGACTCGTCTTAAAAATACGTTCGAACCAACAACATGGAAAACGCTATTTGTGATTGGTACTCTAGAGTATTAACTCTATGTTTTATTGAACAATCTATTTCCAATAGGTTAAACTCAATCTACGGATTATGCCGGTATACTGTGCAGGTTCGGTGCGTATAGTGACAGAGAATCTAACGGCCTGGCCACAACTATCCATGGTGTGATCGGCGACGCGGAGAGCGGCGCGGCGAATCGCGCGATTTTTGTGCATGCCACAGCTCAACCAGTTGCAACCGTAGCTGCATCGGCGATGGACGTATTTAGAATGTTTAAAATTGTTGAATGTCCATGATCTAACACTACATGCGAAAAAACGAAATATGTTTTGATCATGCGATATCAAATGCATCCCCCGATTTCGCCGGTTGTGCCTCTCCTGGCTGTGGCCACCTTGATACTAGCTAGTATATATTTTGTTTTATTCGCTCATCACATCACGCGTCACGTTCGCGCGTCGCTTGATCCTTTCTGCGTCGCAAGTTGCGCCGCATTTCGCGTCGTCGGTAGCAGTGGCATACTTCATACAGTTTTCGTCGATCATGATCACCTCGCCGCACTGCAAGTCGCGTTGTAGTTCGCGCCGCAGGTAGGCGTGGCCAGGCCATAATAAGTTTGTTTGAGATGAATAAAATTAAATAACACTTACACTAGCCGTGCCAAGTAGCCCGCTTCGCGATTTTGTGAATCCCGACGGTTAATATACATAATATAATAACGACAAAATTAACTGATATGCGACATCCTATGTATTATGATATATGTCAATAGTCATGAACTGTTTATTAAAATTTACCCAATGAAAACGAGCAAGATTTCATAGATCGTTTTTTTAGTTATTACCTTAAAGTTTAATATATTCCGTTAGATTTTATATCAACTTTAACTTATCCGCATTTAATAAATATTTTTTAAACTTGGAAAATAGTAGCTAAATAATGTTGGAATTTAGGTAAGGTTAAAGTAAACAATCAGTTCTCTTCTTAGTAGTCTGTGGTTAGGAATTTTTCTTGTCATTGGTGTCTTCAGTACACCAGTTGCTAATCTCAGAAATCTAAGTTATATTGACAGAATTCTGAGCTAAGGTTTTGTGAGGACACTTTATATATACTTAAAAGAACAAAAAATAAATTAGCATTAAACTATTCTTTAATACAAATGTAATTAAAGTTTTATACAATAGCAATATTTAAATATGATGATAGAAGGCTATCGAATTAAAGTCTCAATATTTTTTATATGATTTTACCATTTTTTTTAATTATTCTGATTTATCTAATATACGTCACTCTGAAAGACACACAAGGGATGTACAAAAAAAATCGCCTATGTTCTTTGTCAATCATGTTTAACGTGAAGGCAAAACAAACATACACACACACATTTGAATCTCTCCATTAATAATAAAAATAGAATTGCAAATAGGTCGCGTGTCTGGTGAATCCGTTAGGATATAGTATTCATTATATTTCCGAACACTTACTTCCTGTCTTTCTGTAAACATTGAAGAACATATGGTGTACTGTCTGTCTGCAGTACTGCAGCCACTCGCGTGTTATATCATCACCTAGTGAGCTTCTATCGTCGACATGACTGTTCTTTAATGCTGTCGTATTTAGACTTGGACATTATTCTAATATCCACGGCGTAGGTCACTGTCATATTCCAACTTGAAGGGTAGGGTGGTTGCTTGTTATACCTGCAACACGACCAGATACACTTATGATAAACAAGTTTAATGATAATTTGGTGATTTGTTACGAACAAGTATATCAGTATGGTAGCGTAGGGTAAAGTATCTACGATATGATTTAAAGAATAATATATATCTTGACTTTCGTAGCCGTGCGCTATAATAACTTTAAAGTGAATTCTCCCTAAACTTCAATATCATATTCGATATTTGATCGTATTTTAAAACGCGACGACCAGCAAGCTTCACGGTCGAATTTGTTTTCATCAAATCAGTCTCGAGCACTGGAGCTCGATTGTCTGATCATATTTGTTTAACAAACGGTGGTTCACATTCGTCTAGGCTTGATTGAAAAACAAACATTATTATTAAATAGCGAAACCAACATTTTTCAAAACTAGTGAAGAGTATGTAATATGTATAACCGAAACAACAGAACTAAGATACGAAACGCCGGCAGTTAAATATATATTCATACAATAATATAAACAAGCGGGAAGATTTCAGACAAACAACCGCACGAGTACAATAATATACAACCGCCAGAACTCGAGCTGCTCCTGAAATTAATATCGTCGAGACCAGCCACGACAATATTATCTCAATTACACGTTTTGCTCAACTGGAGACCAAAATTGGGACCTCAGTATCTGAACAGAATACCCTCATTGATTAAAAACGGACCAATCATTTTTATACGTAATTGAAAAATATAAATCTAAATTAAACACAATCTAAGTACGAATTAAATTGAATTATTATAATAATTATAAAACAATGGTATAATGAGCAATTCATTTAAGGCTTTTTTGTTTTCTAAATGTTTAAGCAATTTATATTTTACATTAAATTATACATTGTGTCGATTTAACACATTTCTATTGTATTTTTTATATAGCTGGAAGGGAATAGTCACCATCTCTTCATTGAGACTGAAAAGGTCTACGCGTCACAAGCAAAAACTATATATTGTATTTTTTTTAAATTAAACTTAACAAGACGCACCAATCACTAAATTGGGTGATCCGATGTGTTGGGTTTCAAGTAATAACGAGGCAGTAATATGTAGTCCCCGTGTTGGTTCCGGACTCCTTTGAAGAATAGACCAACTGCCATTCTGACAGGCAGGTCGTAAAAGGCGACCGATTGGCTATGCGAGTCACTACCATCGTGGCTACTATGTGGTAGAGTTCTGCATCGTCTCGCCCGGCTCAGGTACCACCGCCTTACCTATTCCTGCCGCAATAGCGTCAGTGCTTGTCGCTGTCGTGTTCTGGTTTGGAGGGTAAGGTAGCCGGTAAACTTATGCATGTGGCTTTAGACCTCGTCACAAGATAGCAACGCACCATTAACATCTTTGGTGTATATAGGTGATGGTTGACTCTTTCCATCAGGAGACCCATCTGCTTGTTTGCTATCTTATGATATAAAAACAAAAAATAATACGTGTGGTGTAGCGTCATCAATATAGGCTTATTGAAAATATTAAATAGCATTGGGAAACTTATTACATAAGCGTATTTATTGCCCCGTAAAAGAGTTCCTTATTCGATACGATATATATATAAATAGGCAAACTTGTTTTTTTTCCTTATTTTCTGTATCGTAAAATAGATACGGATGGCCCTCCTGATGGGAAGAGCCAACCACCGCATACTGTTATCTGCGTGGCGAGATATTAATGTCACATGCACAGGCTTATCAGCTACCTTACCCTCCAACTGCACTGACGGTCTGGTGGACTTAAAAATATCCAAATTTATTAGTTTTTTAATATTTTTATGGATAACAAGAAAAAATAAAAGAATAGTTGCCTCTGTGGCCTAGTAACCCGGTCTCGATGTTGACCACGTGAGGTTCCAGGTTCCATTCTCGAGTCAGGCAAACCAAAAATGTATTTTTTCGTTTTTGATAAAAACAACGCTAACTTAGATTGGGTAAGTGGCCGGTCGGCGATAGGCTCGCTAGTTCTTACATTGTGGGACTAAGTATCTTCGGCTAATCGTGGGTGCACTGATACTGGTGTACCTCTGCCTGCCTCTTCGGGGATATGGGCATGAAAAATACTTGTCTTTGCAAGAAAAAATCTGTTAACGGTTGAATCTGCAGGCCATCCATGAAACTTCCCACTAAATTAAGTTATTTAAGCTCATAAGAATAAAGCTATAAGCATAGATTTTTTCAGTTCAAACATGTATTTTGTTAAAAATGGTGGTATATTGATTTTTGAAAAGCTTTATATTTTTGAAACGATTTCAACTCAATGTTTGAGATCTAAACTATGGCTTTAGTTAAATAATCGATAAATTGAAAAAGTTCGGAGCAATGTCAAAATCATTTTTTTCAAAAATTTTCTACATTGACAGATCCAAAACAAATTGACCGATTTTGATAAGGTGAACGGTGAACGGTATTTGACGCAGTTTTTAAAGGAAAAAAGTTGATAAGATTTTTAAGTACCAATATATTTTTAAGTGTATTAGCGTGAAAGTTTTGACAAAAATATTAAGTAAGTTTGCTAAAAACAACGTAATTTTAATGTTTGTAAAGCTGTAACTTTTGAAAATTAGATTCGATTTTGTTTTTTGAAACTTCATTTGACGTATTTTTTTAGTACTAAAATATCATAGAATACCAAAAACTGATTGGTTGAAAAATTGGCGGCAGGAATTAATCCAAATAACTCGTCAGAACACTCCCCGTGAAAAATACGATAGAAGACACAGAGTGAACCAACATCTCTGCGCAATGCCAAAGAGTTAAGCCGTTTCGAAATAGCCTGGTCGTCATCGATTCGAACCGCTCTACGCTGAATGCGACCAAGATGAAGAAGCTGGCACTGAGGAGCTCCAACCCAAAAATGAGAACAATACTTCATGTGAGGCCAAATTGAGCCTTATAAAGTTGAAGGCGATGGGCCGGCAAGAAGTACTGTCTGGCTCTGCTAAGCACACCGAGCTTTTGGAGACTAGTTTAACCTTACCTTCGAAATGACCGTGAAACTGAACGTTACTTGCGTAGGCGAAGTTACAAATTATGTTAGACCATACGCTAAGGCAAAATCGTGAACAGACCTCCCCGCATGATCGGTAGTACGTGAATATAGCCATTCGGCGTGGTGGGCATTAAAATCATCTAAGATCACGAGCTCAGTGGAGGGGTCTGTTGTAACACGGAATCTACAGCCGTTTGAAGGTGCTCAACGAGCCTGTCGACTTCAGCATTTCCGCTATGGGACCTGTAGAGACACGCATAGATGCAAGGATAGTCGTCGCAGTCTATACGCAGCTAGAGGATGGGTAGATCCTTATAGCTTTCAAGGCTCCTTTTTTTTGCTGAAACGTCAAGAGCAGATATCCTCAGCAACAGGTAGTGGACGGCATTAAGGTTTGAGTGAAGACACCTAATATGAGTATAGTCCACGTGGAGTGCAGTAGGGGGTGCCTTTCGATTTCTGTTTTGTTTTCCCCGAGCAGCGAAGTCTGAGAGAACTTATGTGCGCCCCCCCCTCTCCCCTTTCGAATACGTAGGGCAGCCTGACCATTCATGATTAGGCTGATTAGAAACCCCTGAACATGGATCTCAAGAGGGGGATCCCACACCGCTTACGCTAGTGGTACCCCCCTGGGGTAAACTACTACCTTCAAATTGCGCTTCCATAGTGTTTGGGGAGGGGGAAAAAGTCCCTCGGGGAACCCCACAGAGCAAACGAAACGCAACAGCAAAGCTGTTACTTTACTTTGGTTTTAAGTTAGGTAGTGGTATCGCCCCGGTCATACTGAGCTAAGCATGACACTATAATTTTTTTTTGATTATTCCTTTGGCGGTCGATGGAGTCGTCACGTCCCGACGCCGGATAAGTACTGAGTAAGCACAAAAATAGTTTTTGTACGTACTCGATTCATTAATCTGAAAGTTATATTAAAAAAATATTGTTTGGCCAAAATGATGATTGCGGTTTTTTAAAAATTTCTCAAAATCTCCTGGGCCGACTTGGTTCAAATTTTCAGGAAGTCTAAGTTGTGTGGAATCCAATCAAATGCCATCAACCGCGTTCAAAAGTTATGAGATGTTTACATACACACATACACACACATCCATACAGACATACTGACGTCATCGTGAAAATATTCGAAACAAGTCCTGGGACCTCAAAACGTGGACATCTGGTGAAAACTCGATTTTCGAAAATCGGAGCAAAATCAGTAACTGATCTACATACGTAGCGGGAAGTTTATTGAAACGCTTTTCATCTATTACTAGCTAACCTGCTCAGCTTCTTTCGCGAAAAATAATCTATATGACATTGTTGATATTTAAAAAAAAAAGTTAATTTATATTTGACTCCATATCTTCAACTAATTCCATCATCGAAATTGGTTCAACAGTTTAGCCGTAAAAGTATAATAAAAAAACAGACAGACTTTTATATTTATAATCTTAGTACGAATTAATTTTCCAATTCAGTGAGTCGCCTCACAGTGTTTAGTGCTTTTCTTAAAAACCAAATTGCACCATTCGATTTGCAATGAAAACTTCATGTTTTCAAGTTTTATCAAGAGCAATATCGTAATAATGTGAATAGTGTGTAATGTGAATTTATTCAAAGGATATTACAGTTTTTGCAAGATTAAGTCTTGATTTAGTGCACTACAGAGTACAGAGCAAGAATATAATTTTTTGATGACAGTTTTTTAAAACGAAGACAATCCCTGCATAGCGTTTTACAAAAATAGGCGTCAGAGTTATCTTTAAAAAAAACTATAAATCTTAATCTTTTGCCGATCAAATTTTGAACCCATGATAAATCGAATAATCCAGACTTAATCTTGCAAAAACTGTAAAACGCCCTTAACACACGAAGCAGTCGGCAGCAAGTCAATGATGAAGCAAGTAAATGGCGTTTCAAAAGTGCCCAATAGGAACTACAATAGCCAGGGGAGTATTATCTCAACAAGAAACATGCCGAAGGGTGACTTTAAACGAGTGAACTTGTGTCTTATTTATCTGAAATGAATTTGGTAAAGTTCGAATAAGGATCGGATAAAATTGAATCGAGACGAATTCAGCCAACTCCATCTCGAAAATCGTATAATAAATTCTCAACTTCCAGCACAAGTCAATTACGGCGGTGCACGGAGAGATGTTCGCGCGGCCGGCGAGCGTCAACTACGATGACGTCACCATGTTCTATTACCTTGCTAAATCACAACAGTCTCTTGATAATGGATTATAACAATACAATTTGTTTAGCAAGTGTGAATAAGAGTATCTTCACGCCCGTATCCCCGAAGAGGTAGGCAGAAGTACAAGTGCACCCACAATTAGCCGAAGATACATAGTGATAGGTGGCCAGCCTATCTCCAATATGACACTTTCCAATCCCGGGCAACGTTGTTTTTATAAAAAAACTGGAACAATCCATTTTTAGTTTGGCCGACCCAGGAATCAAATCCGGGACCTCATCGACACCGGAATAAAAATATAGAATATTATATTATATTAGTATCATGTGGCATGCCCATGCCTTGAAATAAAATCGTGAATCCTGTCCGATCGTCCAAGGCATTGTTTGGTATCTTACTACGATTATGTATGTATAATAATTTTATGGATATTGAGAGATCGCATTTGCTGAAGTCAAGCAACTTTCTGAAACAAAGAGGTCTCTACTTTATTAATGTTGCACTTTCACTTCATTTGTTCACTGTCAGGCGAACGGTCTGCCTGGGTAAACATGGTCGTTTAATCCATGGCGTATTGTTTTAGATGAAAGTGTTATCTATTTGCAACTCCGCCGCCACAATGTGTACTGACAAGTACTTGCCACTCTACTGTCTTAGCTGAAAGCGTAACGTAGCCGATAAGTGGCTAGACAGTTGAGCTTTAAAGACGGAAACACACTATCGAATTCATACGAGATGATCGAAAGTCCGTTTGATTGTTTTCTGTTTTGCTACAAAAAATATTTATCAACAAGTAAAATATTGGAATAAATACGTTTTTTTCCTTTTTTTAGTGTTTCGTACCTAAAATGGGACCCTATTACTAAGACTCCAGCGTCCTTCGGTCCGTCTGTCTGTCTGTCAGTCTATCAGGAGGCTATATCTCATGAACCAAGTTAGTTAGACAATTGAAATTTTCACAGATGATGTATCTCTGTTGTCACTATAACAACAAATATTAAAAACAGAATTAAAAAAAATATTTAAGGAGCTCCCATAAAACAAACTTTTTTTGCAATTTTTTTTCGACCTTAATAACGACAACTAGCAGACGCTTGCAACATAACAGAATATTTAGTTATATATTCACTTAAAAAATAAATAATTAAATTAAAATATTTTTTTTTGTAAAAAAAAAATATTTTTATAGATGATATCACGGAACCGTCCGTGCGCAAGTCCGACTCGCACTTGGTCGTTTCGTATAGTATAAGATACCAAACAAACAGACGGCTCTCCTGCTGGAGCCAACCATCGCCTATAGACACTAAATATGTTAATGGTGCGTTGCTATCTGTATGGCAAGGTATTGATGCCACTTGCATATATTTACCGGCTACCTTACCCTCTAAACCGGAACACGACAGTGACAAGTACTGACGCTTTTGTAGCAGGAATAGGCAAGGCGGTAGTATCAGACTCGGGCGAGAGAATTCAGAACTCTATCGCCTAGTAGCCACGATGGTACTGACTCTCATAGCCAATCGTTCGCTTCTTACGAACTGCCTGGAAGAACGGCAAATGGTCTATTCGTCAAAAAGAGCCCGAACCAACACGAGAAAAAGCAGTTTATTACTAGTACAATAATTATGTCTCTATTTATTTTATTTTAAAGAAAATTTTACTTCTAAATTTACATATATTACTTACTTATACTTACGTTTAAAAAACATATAACTACAAGATTTCACGATTGTAAAACAAATAAGAACAAAAGTACTGTCGTGAGAAAATAATAAAAGAAAAAAAATTGATTTAAAGTTAGGAACAGTAGAATTTAGAATGTGGTGGCAGAGTAGCGTCGTGCTCCGCCACGACACGGCAAGCGAAGGGCACGACCTACCTTTTCCCGAAAAGCTTCGTTGTTGTTCTGAATCCATGTAACTTGGGTTTGGATTATACTAGATATATACAATTCTCGGGACTCAGTGTATGATGTCAGCAATATACTTATTAAACATAATATAAAGATCTCATTGTATTACTCTTGTACTTCAGATGTTATTGATATCTAAAAACCCCGATTTCGTCGCTGACTCTCTTACTAATGATCATTAAAGGTCTTAGGGTACTTTCTGAAGTTCTGTAAATTTGAGATTTGCTGTACGTGGATTAAACTGGATACGCCTTTTATGGCAATTTTTAGGTTGTCAACGTCACTTGCATTTACACAGAGAAATACAGAGTTATAATACTTACAGATGAACTAAAATCACTCCAGAGGCATTCCTTAAGCTTTAGCTTTTTATTCGACAAGATAAAATAGCACAATATGGCATTTTTTTATTTATTTAAGGTATATCTATAAGCGTTTAATAGCATATGTTTGCTCACATGAGCGGCAACACATTTTGCCCCCAACACGGTATCTATTGGTATTTGTGTGATCTGTGGTTATGTAGTTAGTATTAGTGCACAAACATAAAAATATTAACCTTGGGACTTTTATCGCCCAATCCTTTAAACTACGGAATGAAGTTTTGTATAAGATTCCTGCAAATTTTGATACAAGAAGTCTGAAAATTTATATAGAGACTCCTTGTCATAATACGTATTGCAGGATTTTTATATATTACCCCAACCCCTAAAGTAGAGTATTGAATTTTGCGTGGGGTTTCTTCCCATAGAAGCTTAATTTAATATTAATTTAATAGTAGAGATCCGAAAACTATGTAAGTCCAAACTTCTTATTCTAAATAAAAAAAGACCTGTATAAAAATATTTTCTTAAGCAGCTTACAGACAGAAGTGAAATTCCACCAAAACATTTTATGTGAACTGTTGCCACAAGGAGACCATGTGACATGCATTGTCAATAAGTTATCAGATCTACACGCCCTAACTCTACAAGCCCTACCTTCACAAACTCTACACTTCAGTCAAAAACTGTGGCTTGGCCGTTTCGCTACCGTCACATGTAAGGTAAACATTGAGTTTAAGTTCATTACATTTCTGTTAAACAATAGTTTTTGTAGTAACCAAACAGCCAAGCCACATATTTTAACTTATAATCAAGGTTAGTCCTTACGAGGGAGCAGTAAATCACTTTAACAATCTTAAGTTTGTTGAAGTTTTTAGATAACCTATCAAAAATCTCAAAATCTTTGAAGTTTAACCTTAAATTTGTTTTACGTGTTTATCATAAAGAAGTTTTATCATAAAGAATTGTGACACCCAAATATTATTTTCAAAATGCATCGTCGAAGATTAAAAATTTTAAGGTTTTAAAGCAAGTATCGATATCAAATATTTATCAAATAAACATTATAAAAGATAGTATTGTTCTGCGTCTCTATATTCTTGATGTTTATTGAAATGTAACTATCGGTAAGTGTAATATGATTTTGTTCTAAAAAGTTAGATTATACTTATTCCCGTCGAGAAAAATAGGATTTGCAAAAATTCGATGATTCTTTTTTAAATTATAGTCAATTTTAAACCATTTGGAAAATTTACGCCGTGTAGATATTAGTAGCTTTAAAAAATATCCGTGAAAATTATCAACAATATAAACCGGTAAACTAATGCAAGTGGCATCAACATCGCGCCACGTGGAGAGCAACGCAACATTAACATCTTTGGTGTATTTAGGCGATGGTTGCCTTTTTCCATCGGAAGAGCCATCTGCATGTTTGCCTATAAAAAAAAGAATAAAAACACAGAACACAAGAACAGAGTAACTAGATCTTTCCTTGTAACTTTCTAAAATTACTTTTTTAAACTATAGGAACAAAAAATTAGGTCAAACACTAATATGAATAAGTGAGTGTTTATATTTGGTCGATCCAAACGTGCTGAAAGAATCGAGCACAGATCGCTGAGCCAGCTCTTACATCACGTAGATCTCTCGAACAAATTAAAGAGAAACACGATAGACAGGGAGACGCGCCCCGCCCTTACGCCTCACTTGTCACACGGCTTGTACGTTTCTGTTCAACTGAAACTTATACAACCACTCATCGGACGGTTTACTCGGGCTTTATTTATTTATTATAACTATATATGGCACTCGTATGTTCCTGCTTATGTCTTGAAACATGTATGTGCACCAAATTCTGTACAAATCAAGGCTTACATCTATGCTGACTAATCCAATCATAATCGAGGGGAAATCGCAGCTTTCGCATACTGGTTTAATAATATGGTATAACTGTTCCTTATATGATAATTGAAAACAGACGGATACTGGGATATGAATATTTAATTTTGATTTTGAAAAATGACCAAAACCCGTGCCGATCCTTCTGCACAGCAACTCCCTGTTCGATCACAGACTTTACAATTCCATTAACACAGCAACTCCCTGTTCGACCACAGACTTTACAATTCCAGTAACACAGCAACTCCTTGTTCGACCAGCAGACTTTACAATTCCAGTAACACGGCAACTCCCTGTTCGATCAGCAGACTTTACAATTCCAGTAACGCAGCAACTCCCTGTTCGACCACAGACTTTACAATTCCAGTAACACAGCAACTCCCTGTTCGACCACAGACTTTACAATTCCAGTAACACAGCAACTCCCTGTTCGACCACAGACTTTACAATTCCAGTAACACAGCAATTCCCTGTTCGACCACAGACTTTACAATTCCAGTAACACAGCAACTCCCTGTTCGACCACAGACTTTACAATTCCAGTAACACAGCAACTCCCTGTTCGACCAGCAGACTTTACAATTCCAGTAACACAGCAACTCCCTGTTCGACCACAGACTTTACAATTCCAGTAACACAGCAACTCCCTGTTCGACCACAGACTTTACAATTCCAGTAACGCAGCAACTCCCTGTTCGACCACAGACTTTACAATTCCAGTAACACAGCAACTCCCTGTTCGACCACAGACTTTACAATTCCAGTAACACAGCAACTCCCTGTTCGACCAGCAGACTTTACAATTCCAGTAACACAGCAACTCCCTGTTCGACCACAGACTTTACAATTCCAGTAACACAGCAATTCCCTGTTCGACCACAGACTTTACAATTCCAGTAACACAGCAACTCCCTGTTCGACCACAGACTTTACAATTCCAGTAACACAGCAACTCCCTGTTCGACCAGCAGACTTTACAATTCCAGTAACACAGCAACTCCCTGTTCGACCACAGACTTTACAATTCCAGTAACACAGCAACTCCCTGTTCGACCACAGACTTTACAATTCCAGTAACACAGCAACTCCTTGTTCGACCAGCAGACTTTACAATTCCAGTAACACGGCAACTCCCTGTTCGATCAGCAGACTTTACAATTCCAGTAACGCAGCAACTCCCTGTTCGACCACAGACTTTACAATTCCAGTAACACAGCAACTCCCTGTTCGACCACAGACTTTACAATTCCAGTAACACAGCAACTCCTTGTTCGACCAGCAGACTTTACAATTCCAGTAACACGGCAACTCCCTGTTCGATCAGCAGACTTTACAATTCCAGTAACGCAGCAACTCCCTGTTCGACCACAGACTTTACAATTCCAGTAACACAGCAACTCCCTGTTCGACCACAGACTTTACAATTCCAGTAACACAGCAACTCCCTGTTCGACCACAGACTTTACAATTCCAGTAACACAGCAATTCCCTGTTCGACCACAGACTTTACAATTTCAGTAACACAGCAACTCCCTGTTCGACCACAGACTTTACAATTCCAGTAACACAGCAACTCCCTGTTCGACCAGCAGACTTTACAATTCCAGTAACACAGCAACTCCCTGTTCGACCAGCAGATTTTACAATTCCAGTAACACCACTATTATCAGTATCCAACCAAACTGTGAAAGTCTTAGTTTGTATCGTAATGTAAAATATTGTTATAAAAATGTCCTCTTACGTCGTCAAGATATTTCCCTACGCTGAAGTTTGGTTTTATAAGAGACACACTTAGGGCTTTAAGGCTATCGATTTGAATTCTGGCTGAGTACTTTACTTGCCCAAAATCATGGTTTTTCAACGGTCACACAAACCCCAACCGAACAGAACGATGACTGGTTCTCTTTGGCTAACCTGCCAGGCAACTAGATGCCTAACAGGGTAGTCAAAGTGAGCAGTTTGTGAGACATTAGGTACTATTAAACTAAACTACTTAATTTATATCCAGGAGCTTTGTTAACAAAAAATATCATCCACACATTAGTTGAGAATTCGAGTATCGACTACAGTTTCCTACCTAATATAACCTTATTGAAGTTTCGACGATAATGTTGACAAAGTCGTACGAAGCCGACACAAGGCGGCTGAGCAATATCCTCGCGACTGCTGTGACTAGTTTAGTATTACGTGAGGATCATGTGAAGCAGCACACGAAGTGTGGGGTGTCGTTAACAGTTTGTTCTCGAGACCTTGTCGCGGCAATAATTTGTGACCTCAGGAGGTGTCGCGACTCTGTGCTCCTGAATACAAATCAGATAAACTTCTTGTAATGGAAATAAGTTTCATACAAAAACATTACCTCGCCATTACCCATTCGCGGTAGTACTAAGTGGTTTTCCTTGTCGCTAGCCGATGTAAAAGCTATTGAGAAAATTCTCCACAATTTAATGTTACCAAGTTTGAGGAGGTAATATTTCTTCAACAAGACTTTAATATAAATGGAGATTTATATTTAGCTTATGCCTTTTGTGACTGAGAGTTTCTTATGACATTCTTTCATACAATTATGTTGTATGTTATACAAGTGTCACACTTAAAAGTCAATTTAACAAAATATATGTTTAGTCATACAAGTAATATACTCTTATGTTTCAGTCACTACTTAAATACCCAAGCGACACACTGGTGATTGATTGTTATACTTATCCGACAAAGTCGATAAATCATTTGCATGTGCTTAAACCTCAAGCATATCCAAAAATCCGAGATGCATTAAATCTCTATCCTCAGTTGTGTGCACCAGATACAAGCTCCGCCCTGCAGCCCGCTGCATTATAACAGTTTTTGTTGAAATTAACAGGAATTACTTATTTTTCCGAGATAAAAAGTACACTACATAATATACTGTTATCTCTAGTTATTCCAGGTCATCATTTATATGTGTGCCGAATTTCATCTAAATCGATTAGGTCGTTTTTGCCTATCCATTCATACAAATATACTTTCGCATTTCTAATACTTACTACACCAGCAGCCCACTACATTATAAAAGTTTATACTTTCCATCGTCGGCGCTTGGTAAAACTGCATCATATTGATTATATAATATAAGCACTTCTACTGTTTCACAAATGTAATTTAAACTTTAATTTAAAGTCTTTGTGTATGTTTATTAGTTAAGTTTTACAATAGTATAATGAAAGATGTTAATGTGAAAGCCCTGATGATGCTTTAATAGGCGAAACTGGTTGGCTGTCAGTTTAAAAGTGATTGTGTAATAAATAAAATTTAAATTACATTTGTGAAACAGTACAAGTGCTTATATTAAATAATTATAAAACATCCGTTAATTCAAACATCCAAACTTTCTCATTTATCTTAATACCTTTAAACGAGCAATTATTGGATATATATTAATATATAATCTGAGTCTCGGCAACTGCTCCAATGATTTTCATGAAATTTAGTATGCAGAGGGTTTCGGGGGCGATTTCAACAAGATTAAACGAAGGGGGGTTGGCTCCTCAGTGCCTCGGATGAGTGATATCATCCCGGCTATCAGAAGGAACAAGATAAATGTAAAAATGCGGTGATGCGTACCACCACCCGTCTCGCCAATCGACAAGCCACTAAATCGTGTTCAACCGTATGACAAAAGAAGTTGTGTGTTATGATATATATATATATATATATATATATATATATATATATATATATATATATATATATATATATATATATATATATATATATATATATATATATTTTAATTTTATTTTTTAACTCATACCCTCTCAAATGTTTCTATTTGATATAAAAAAAATCCTCACCAAAGATTAGCCCTATAGCTCAACTCAAAGGGGTCGCTATTGTTATTTTAGTTTCCCATTTAATTAACATGGGAAAAATTATTTTTTGTTTTAAATTGAATTTACACATAATTTACATTTTTTTTTAAAAAAACGATTTCATATTCTTAAAGTAGAGTCTTTAAGCTACAAAACTCTACGACAAAGTATGATTATCTTTACAAAAAGATTAGTTACAGCCATTTAAAAATGACTAAATTTCGAAATTTAAAGAAATAGTTGGCAATAGGGTCATTCCATCTCAAATCGACAAATAGTTTACATCGATCTCTCTCGATTTGGACAAATTTTGGTCAGAAGTTTTCGTTTATCATAAAACGAAGTTCTGCCAAAGAAAAAACAATAAAATTTTTTTTTCAAAAGATATGCAAATTTAAAATTCTCAAAAAAGGATTTTTCCCATATTAATTAAATGGGAAACTAAAATAAAAATAGCGACCCCTTAAAGTTGAGCTATAGGGCTCATCTCAGCTCATTAAAAAATTTTTTTTGAATCACCCTAATATATATATATATATATATATATATATATATATATATATATATATATATATATATATATATATATATATATATATATATATATATATATATATATATATATATATATATATATATTATAAGCAGCTCCCATTATTTTAGCTGAAAATATAACCTAAAAAATAAATTAAAGTTGCCAACAATATATAGTATCTTCACGCCCATATCCCGAAGGGGTAGGCAAAGGTACAACAAGTGCACCCACGATTAGCCGAAGATACTTGGTCCCACAAATGTGATGGGTGGCAAGCCCATCGCCAACCGGGTACTTTCCAATCCCGGGCAACTTTGTGTTTGTCAGAAAACTGAAAAAACTATTTTTTAAGTGCCCGACCTGGGAATCGAACCCGGGACCTCATGTGGTCAGTGCCAACGCTGGACCACTAGACCACAGAGGCGATAATATATAGATTTTTGTACAATTTTCCGGACATTTGTAATATAATATATTAATGAGCCGGCTCTTTGGCTGGGTTTGCAGGGTAGGTTAATTATATTAGAATCTCAGATTCACCACGGTTCATGGCTTTGGTCAATTGATCAGATTGTTTGTGAGTGATAATCCACATCCTTCCATCCACTGGCACGAACGCTTGTCACTTTTTACGTGTGACGGTGTAGTATACCACCAGCAAACTACAAGTCTCTGAGCTAATTCTAATTATAGAATAACCCCAGTAAGATTCCCCAACATCGTAGTCAAAAGTGCCTGTGAAGGTTTATATTAATAAACAATTTAGTTTGATTTTTTCAATAATTTTTTTCCTCTTAAAATGGATTTACATATATATCTTCACGCCAGATCCCTTACGGGGTAGGCAGAGAGAGCCGAGTGCCATACATCACGATCCTTGCAGGCTTGTCTCGCTTCTTCCACATTCATCACTCTCTTCATACACACACGCCGGTTGCGAAGACTCTTGACACCACCTTCGGACAGTACTCGATCAATCTGATCGTGGTTTGTCAGTCTTGGTCTTCCCCGGTACCTACATCCTTCCACATTCGCGTTGTATATCTGTTTTGTTAACCTTTCATCTACCATTCTTTCTACATGTCCGAACCAACGAAGCATGCCCTTTCTCATCTTTACACCGACACTTTTATTATAAAATGGATTTGAATTCATTACCCCCGATACCTCTAGCTGAGAAAGCCAACCTTCACATTTGATTCGATCCAGTCGCTCAATTTCATTGAAAATTATTCACGTTTTATTTGAAAACATTTTTTCCACTTTATTTTTGATGAAGTAATGAATATTGAGTCATTGAGGCATTCCACACCTAATTTAATATATTTGTCCACCAAGAACAGGGTGGAGTCATAGTGTTTGTAAACTATTTAGAACGTGAAATAAGCAGCAACAGTGGCTTTTAATAATCCCAACGAGTTTATGTAAATAAATTTATTGGGATGCTTGTGAAGGTTACAATATAAATAGAACAATGTAAAGTATCCTATTTATACGGAACCCTCCATTACAATGCAAATATTGTTTCCCTGTCACAATAAGACGCAATGAATAGTTTCCCAGCTGATATTACGAGAATGTCAATATAGATGATGTGTAGTGTCGCTAAAATATTTTTCCTGTTTCGTTTTCGGACCCTTACAAACAGTACAATATTTGTGTTTGTTGTGGAGAAAGTGTGGTGGCCAATGCGAAATTGCTTGTGCCATTCTCGGTCAGGCGGCCAGCCGCGCGCCGTCGTCTCCGTTGGTGTCTGAAGCGGTCGCCTCTCGAGTCAGTAGAACTGTCCGGTTAAAAAGTATAGAAATCTATTTCATCACGCCGTGTCGCTTTACAGAGTAAATAAAGTGAACTTAAAGGTAACAGTCGCCTCAGTGACCCATCTGCTTGTTTGCTATCTTATGATATAAAAAAATTACATTCTCATTTAGAAGAAAAGGCTAAACCAGCCTCCTAAAAGCTTGCAGTGATCAGCAGAGCGCAACAGCACCTGTTGCCTGACCATCGCCTACTATTTTATAAGTAACGTCACATGGAGTACGGTTATCATTTCTGGGCTTAAACTTCATAGTATCAGCTTCTCTCTCCTGATCGCATTCAACGTAGGGCAGTTCATATCAATGACAATGAGCGGCTTGATTCCTTGTGATTGTACGAAGATATAAGTGCGCTATCAGTTCTCTTATTTGACCCCTCTTCTATAAAGAAATGAGATGATCGTCACTCGTAAGTTTGGGGATACCAATTTAAAACAATTAATAACAATGTTGGGTAAAATCTTGCTTTATTAAATAAAAAACCTAACATATGTATGTGGTAATCTACTGAATATAGAAACAGGTACAAAGGTAAATTGATAACATTATACACGTTTGATATCATTGTAATAATTATACACCTTTAATTATCCCACTAAAAATTATTTAAAATTTTCTCATTATTATTTTCAAGCTTCTGAATTTTTGACAGAAGAAAAGAAAATGTACTTCTGTAAAAAAGTTTTATGAGTCTTTTTAATATTGAAAGTAAATAATTCTTCAAACCTATTTCCAAATCCCTCTTAAAGATTGATTAAATCAATGTTATAGGAGCACTTGATTTTTAAATGTTTTCGATAGCAACATCAAGCCTCTGATAGATGTTGAAACACTTTCGTGGAAGCACTTCAACTCGTCTGCAAACTTTTCTAATAAAAATGCCCTTGTAGCTTCAAACATTGGTTTTGTTAACTTCGCGACACTTCAGTAACAAGCGCGCTTCACCTGCGGCTCGATATATTTGTTTGACAACGCTTAAAAGTTATTACAAACTCTATATCCATTAATGTTAGAAGTCATTTTAACTATAATAATTAATTATGCGTAGCTCAAATTTATAACTATCAGCAAGCAAGTGTTTGTAAACTGTTTAGGACGTGAAATTAGCAGCAACAGTTGCTTTTAATAATGATTATACATTATTACAACATGTGAAAAAATATATGCATTTAAACGATGCATATCAATTGAGACTGTCTGTGTGTTCGGTATCTTACATCAGAATACAGCTTGTATAGAAGAGATTAATTTTATAAACTCAATATTTTTGCGTCATTTGCGTGTAATTTTAATTAAAAAAAATTGGAAGGTATCTTGTAGACCCGGTTGGGACGAGGTTTCTTTCGCTATATCTGGCACTGTGAAATAAAAGAGGTATCAAGTATAAATGGGTAGATGAATCATTTGTATGAAAACGTCGATAATAGACCCCCGTTTACAGTAGTGTAGAAATAATTCTTGTTATATAATTATTTATATTACTTCCTCATTATTTAAAGGCATCAGCAAGACCTCTGGAATAGCGAATGTTCATGAAACTTAAAATCAAAAAATTTTTTGTTCAAATAAACCATCGCAGGCACTTTTGACAATTCGAAAATTTTACAATTAGGTACTATATTTTACACTTTTCAATTTAAAATTACTACCGAATCGGAACGTGGCCATATACTGAGACGATCCGGCGGAAGAAAATCAGCGGGTTAGTCTTTTTTTTCTATTTTCCATAATTAATTACAATATTACCATTACAAAATACAATATTACTAGATTACAAAAATATATATGAGATTGGTATGAGGAGCAATTTATCCTAGGCTTTTTTGTCTTCTAAATAATGTGAGATTTTTAATACCCTTTTTAAAACCGTTTTGTTTTTAAGGCGTTTTTAAATTTATTGAGCAGTAAATCTTTTATCATTTCGAGAAGTTTATTGTAAAAGCGTATACATTGCCCCATAAAAGAGTTACTTATTCTGTGTATACGAGAAGCACAATGTATGCCACCATTTTTTTAAACAAGCAAATATTTTTAAGAAGGTATCAAATTCTCAAAAATATATTGGGATTAAAGTTAGGATATTGATTTCTTTGAATTTTTCTCTCAGGGACACCCTCGGGCTAAGACTGTAAATTGCTCTACTAGTTCTTTTCTTCAAAACAATAATAGTATTTATTTCAGCATAATTTCCCCAGAAAAGAATCCTATATGACATAACGCTGTGGAAGTAAATAAAGTACACAGTCCTTACTGTATCGATTAACTGTTTCATTTTTTGACGTGAATATGTCTTTAAATTGCCTACATAGGGGGGACAATTCAAAAAACAGATGATAACAAAATTGGGAGATACAGTTTGGTGTTATAGCTTCAAAACTATCTCCAATATCCAAAATCTAATTATACCAGTGGATAGATAAAGAATCAAAGAATTTGATAACGCTAAACACGGATTACAATGCTTCGCGAATAGTGGAGTAGGAAGTGCCGCCATTTTTAGTAAATTTTACTGCGTTACATATTTTCCATAATATGGTATATCTTTAGATTCAGAGCAACAATAAAATTCGATTAAGTTTTATTCGAAACTCTTCTAAAGATTTATTGAATGTATAATTTCAAAAAATAGTTTTCAATGCTAATAGTAAATATATGTGGCACTTAAGTGAAAAATTTAGTGCAAAATTGTAATCAGCCACAAAAAAATATTTTAGAAGCCATATAAAATTCAAGGAATGTATAACGTCTGAAAGAGATTTTAAGTAGCTATCTAATGATACCCATGAACCCCCATATGAAAAAGTGAAGAAGTGTCGAAACACAAAATGATGAAGGCGTTCGAAACCGACCAACGGTGGCACCTGTACACTGCTTGCCTTAACGGTCGTGGGGGCGAGCAGAGTGCTCAAACAGAGCTTCAAGATGTGGTGTCGTATGCCCTCCACCCTAAGGGTATCTCCTGCAAGACCGATCTTCGGCTTAGGGATGGCATCGTGATTTGTGATAAAAGGGTTAGCGACATTTGTCCTGTGTGTAGTGTGTAGTGTTTTGGTATGTTACGTTGGCCACAGTTATCAGGTCGTCAGGATCGGAGAGAACATTGCGGGACCAACGTAAGATGGGATCAGGATTAGGATCTAGGATGTAGTCTGCCACAGTGGGTTAGGATATTAGTTGGTGCGATTCAAATATCTTTTGCAAATATCTTTAAATGCCTAACTAAGCTCGGCAATTGAAAATTTTATGAAGGTCAATGAATACCACGATGCACCCGTGACAATACGCTAGTCATTTATCTGTCCTACTTGCAACGGATGCAAATCTGTAGAGATGGGCAGACTCTACGCAGGCGTATGATAGAATAGGCCTTACACAAATCTTGTAAAGTGTCACCTTGTGTTTTTTTTATTATTATCGATAGGGAAGCGCTTGACCACGATCTCATCTGATGGTAAACTTAGATGCGACCTAAGATGGAACGCGCTTCCCTAGAACTAACTCTTCTAACTCCTCCTTTTTCCTTCGTGTCTTAGTGACACGAGTGCGGGACACCTGCTGTGATCGACCTATAAGTGTAGAATGAATCCACTTCACGGAATAAAATCGGCGGTTGGTTAGTTACTCTCATATGATGAGTACAAGTCTGTCGGGCACTCCCATTTGGCATAGCTTGTATATTAGGCCATTGTACCAGATCTTATCGAACACCTTCGCGACGTCAAAAAATAGAGTACCGGTGGGAATTTGCATTCCCGGGGCTGAATTTAAAGAATTTAAAATGTACTATGTAAGATGGTGCACTTAATGAGTTCAAGAGTGAGCTGCTCGGAAAACCAACTGCTCATTGATTATGAGGCCTTTCTCGTGAACTAATGCCTTACGGCGAGATAGTATAATTTTTTCGTAGATTTTTCCTGACGTATTGATTAGGCTAGTGAGTCGGTACTGCTGACATTATTTCGGGGTTCCCCCTGCTTGTGTATTCCTATGATGGTGGCTTCTTTCCGCTTGTCTAAAAATGCAAGAGTGAGCTGCTCGGAAAACCAACTGCTCATTTATTGTGAGGCCTTTCTCGTGAACAAATGCCTTAAGGTATATAAGGTAAGAGATAGTATCATTTTTTCGTAGATTTTGCCTGACATATTGATTAGGCTAGTGAGACGGTACTACTGACATTATTTCGGGGTTTTCCCTGCTTGTGTATTCCTATGATGGTGGCTTCTTTCCGCTTGTCTAAAAACACACAACCGGCTAGGAGTGTATTGAAGATGAACACTACTAGATAAGGGAGGAGGGAGGTAATTAACTATTTTATTTTTGATTTTATCAGACCCGGAGCCTTTTTATTGCGTAGGTTTTTAATTATTTCACCTACTTCTTTGGTATCAGAGGCTAATAGCTTCACCATCTGATGGTAGTGCCGTCCTACTCTCCACTTCGCTATCTACAAGATGGACGTGATCTAGACCATCTAGATCCTTAGGGTGGTTTGATGGGGAACATTGTGATTGGAACGACGAATGAAAAATGTTACCATCGCAAGATGTTACGCATGACGTAGAAGTATTCACTTAAAAGTTGCACGGCTGTGTCCATAACACAGCCACAACCCTTTTTTTAACTACATAAGCAGCCTAAGTTAATTTTCTAAATTATTAATGTACCGTCTTCACTGTAATTTTTTTATCTAATGTATTATTTTTGTTTTATTTTATATTATAAGATGGTAAACAAGTAGATGGGTCTCCTGATGGAAAGAATCAACCATCGCCTATAGACTTTAAAGGTGTTAATGCCTGGTGCGTCGCTATCATGTGGCTAAATCTAATGCCACATGCATAAGTTTACCAGCTACCTTACTCTCCAAACCGGAAACGACAGTTACAAGCACCGACGTTATTGCGGCAGGAATAGGTAAGGGGGTAAAATATATAAAATATATAAGTTTGTACAAATGGCGGTAAAATATATAAGTTTGTACAATTTACCTTAAAAATTAAATGTAATAAAAATTGAATAACAAATTTTGTAAAATGGTAACTTTTTTGTAAATTGTAAAAATTTGGATTAAGCATAAGATGATATTTTGTAAGTTGTAGAAATAACTTTTTGTTGTGAACTAATTCTTGTAAATATTGTAACACATAAATAACTGTAATACATGAAATAGAAAAAAAAGCTCGCTGAGTTTCTTCCGCCGGATCATCTTAGTGGGTGGCTGCGATCCCATTTTTTTTTATAGTATAATATAGCAAACAAGCAGATGGGTTTCCTGATGGAAAGAGTCAACCATCGCCTATAGACACCAAAGGTGTTAATGGTGCGTGCATATAATGCCACATGCATAAATTTACCGGCTACCTTACCCTCCATACCGGAACACGACAGCGACAAGTACTGACGCTATTGCGGCAGGAATAGGTAAGGCGGTGGTACCAGACCCGGGCGAGACAATGCAGAACTCTACCACCTAGTAGCCACGATGTTAGTGACTCGTATAGCCAATTGGTCGCCTTTTACGACCTGCCTGGCAGAACAGCAGTTGGCCTATTCTTCAAAGGAGCCCGGGACCAACACGGGGGAAAAGTGTTGTCTGAGTGTGATCTGTTATTAAATATAAGGAAATCGCCGAAATTCAAATGTTTGCACACCATATTATGGTAATTTAACTTATTTTTACATTACACCCATATTCTTGCAAATAAATATTTTTTCATTTTTCGTTTTCATTTTACGAGGATGATACAGGTAAAAAATCTCACATGATCACACACAGTGATTACGTAAAATTAGCATGAATTATTCTTCTTTGACTTCTTTCTTCTTATAAAATATGATAATAAAGGAAACCACACAATTACGGTCGTAATTTAAATTCATAAATAAGTTTGCGCTTGTAAATCGACGATTAGGTTCAAGGTATATGAGTCAACAATAAAGGGTACCGCCGCGCCGCCCGAAAACCAGGTGACCCACTTCCCTCCGGCGACGACCACCACACCGCCACGGCTCATTGTCGCCGCTTCCCGCGTAGCTCACCTCACGAAAACTACTCTTTTAACGATTTCTAAAGTACGCCAACCACAAGCACATAGCTTAAGTGTTTTTACATCTTAAATATTTTCTATAGCATCGTCTTGTATAAAAAACAGGACATCCAACATTGCAGTGCTAGTTTAGTGTATAATATAGTATCCAGTGATAAGAAACGCGTCTAGCTTCAGCTACATGCATAAGTTTACCGGCTACTTAACATCCGAACCGGAACTCGACCTTTACGACCTGTCTGGCAGAACAGCAGTTGGCCTATTCTCCAAAGGAGCCCGAGACCAACACGGGAGTTACTGTTGAACAAAAGCATTACATATTATTACATAAAAGATTTGGCATTAAGATATTGTTACGAATAATCTAGAAACGAGAAGAGTTGGAACGCTGGAGGAATCTAGAAATAAAAGAAAGAGATAGCTACTCCTATTAATAAACAAATAGTTGGCCTTTATCCGAATAGTTATACCATAATTGACTTTGTGTTATAGGCATAAGGGTGAAAATAGCGTGTACTATCATAAGTTGTTTACAGTAAGAAGTGATTCATTGTTTCCCGATACATTTAGATTTTTCTGAATCCAGGTAGAACTTTACCCTGGGTATAAATAGAGATGTGTTGACAAATACAGGGCAGTTTTTTATGAAGCGATCGAGAGCGATACTTGAAGCAACTCATGCGAAGCGAGAAGTGTTTTATTGTGTAGTCGGTTTAATTTAGTGATAGTACAGTGAGTTACTAGTGTTAATCAGAGTATTTGAGTATTACATTGTGTTGTCTTGTGTATTTGTATTTTAAATACACGGATTTAATATAAGTGGTGTTTTCTTACAATTACGAACCCGAAGTACGTAACAACTGGTGTCAGAAGTGGAATTGTGAAATGCCACTTATTCCGAAGAAAGGTGTTACCACCAGGTCTCAGGTGTAGACACAGAGGGTGTCAGAGGACACTGAGATGCATGCAGGTGAGGACCCTGCAAGTGTTGCCAGCACGTCATTGTCATCAAGCACAGCCCCTGCTGGTCTTTCTGTCATACTGGCAGCTATTCAGCAACAGCTAAAGGAATAGCAACAACAGCAGCTTCAACAGCAACTTCAGCAACAACAGCAGCTATAGGAAGAGCAACAACTAAAGCCACAGGAACAGCAACAACAGAAGCTACAGGAACACATCACGCAACATTTATCTGGCTTTGATGATAAATTGACGGTTACCCTGGCGCAACAAGATCAGCTAAAAAAGCGATGTGGGCCTCGTCAAGCGCGACATGAAGAGTGTTGAGAAGAGAGTTGACCACTTGGAGGCCAGCTGCGTTAAAATAACTAAAAAAGTTCACCAACTGGAGAGTTATTACCAACTGTTTTCACCAGGTAGGTCCTCGGGTAAAGGTACCCACTTATGAGTGCGTACTCATACTTCATGGAGTGCATACCAGACTCAATTTGAAATAGCAGCAAAGGCCAGTGGTTGGACAGATGAACATTGCCTAACAGCTCTGAGTACGGTGTTATGGGGACCAGCGCTCTCCGTGTTGGATGCAATGCCTAAGCAGTATTAGTTCACTTTGATGGAAGCATTGGAAGCTCGCTACGGCGAACGTCACTTAGAGCATGTTTTCCGTGCAATTGAAAGACCGGGTACAGAAGAGCAGCGAAGGACTTCAACAATGGGCCGTAGAAATTGAGAAACTTGTGAGGAGAGAGTATCTTTTGGCCGACGCTAACACAGTGAACAACACCATCGTCCAGGCGTTTATTGATGGAATTCGAAACTTGGAAGAGCGTGCTGCTGTTCACCTGCAGCATCATGTGACGATGAAGGTGGCTTTGGCTCATGCGCTGAAGGTAGAAGCTGTTCGCCACGAACCTTGAGCACATAAAGTACTTGAGGTTACAGAAGTTGTGGCTCAAACTAAGGAAGTGGAACCTAGAAGACTGGGCCTGTGTTATGCCTGCGGGAAACGTGGGCACATTAGAGTCAACTGCCCCACCAAACTAACAGGTGCAGTTAATTGGCGACAGCAAGCAACCGGAAGCTCAGCAGCTGAAGAGAGCAGGCAGGTCAATCAGCCTGTTAATCCAGCCCAGGGAACGAGTAACAGCCAGGATCAAGGGGCGGTTGCTGGCTAATCAACAAACAGCCCCAAATGTTGTCATATCCCAGGTGTATGACGGAAACAGTTTATCCAATAAGGGATTGATTAATAGCAAGAACTGCAACTTAACGCTGGACACTGGAGTTACACGAATGAACACGCTCACACTTATTACGCACAGATACTATCGGTATCTTATCGCAACATCTTTATCAGATTTTATCACGCAGCCACCACGTGAATCTCTAGTATTTAAGATTAATGTAAACCAAGTTAAATTACAGTTAATAAACACATTTGTTAACCAATGTGTGACTGTCATTTAGTCGACGTAATATTGGTGACCACCGACCAGTGAACACGCAAAAAGGAAGATGAACACCCCAGCGCTAACTTCATGCAGAAGCCCTTCAGCAACAGCAAGTTCGGTAACATCCATGGAAATCGCAGCGGTATCCACGACGACAAGAATACCAGATTTTTGACAAGATTATCCACGCGTATGATTCGCTCAGGTAGAAGCCATCATTCTCCTTCATTAACCTCGATATTGGCTGTCACGGATCCTACCCTGTCTCTGAAAAACCTAGGTAAAATTGCCGATAAGATTTACGACAACAACAGGCTAAACAAGATCGCGACCATTTCAAAACAAATACACAGAATGTAGCGCAATGACTGAAAATCTGAGCAATTAGCAAAAATGCAAATAGAAATTAATGCAACGCAGCGAATTTTATGCTAGATCTAGGTCATGTTCACATAGAATTCTACATCAACAAGATTATTCTAATAATAATTTATGTTATTATCACAACAAATTTAAAGGTCAAGCATTGAAATGCGTCCAACCCTGTTCCTCTGTCCCGCTTGTTCCAACTCATTTTTTTTTTCTTAATTTATTATTGAATAAATAACAATACATTTAACTTATATATAGTAGTATTTAAAAAACCACAAAGGTTTATACTGAACAATACTACACATTAATTTTAAAATATCATTATACATATAAGACACGGATATAAAAGCATAATAACGTTGGTAAACATTCATTCAAAAACTTAAATCACATTTCTTGAAAACTCTCTAAATTGTTCAAGAAGTAGGACTTAAGTTTGGTTTTGATATTTTTTTGTGTAACCACATCGGAGCGCACTCGTCCCGACTCACTGAGGACCGCGCATATTCTGCTAGTCCTGACTCACCTAGTACCACGCATATTCTGCTCGTCTCGACTCACCGCAGACCTGAGCACTCAAGGCACATACGCTTCACTGGCACAACCAGATGCATCAGGTATAACAACTTTTTCGAAGGGGGAGTGATGTAACGAGGGCATGATAGAACACGCTCATACTTATCGCGCACAGATACTTATTAGATTTTGTCACGCAGCATCCGCGTGAATCTCTAGTATTTAAGCTTAATGTAAACCCAGTTAAATTACAGTTTAATAAACACATTTGTTAACTGATGTGTGTCTGTCATTTAGTTGACGTAATATCTAGCTATCAAAATTCACAAAGGGCTGATTTGCTTAGAAGTTCTAATAGACTTCTTCCAGTTCTATTATCAAGTACTGGTAACCATCGTGCGTCGAAAGTAAAATTTACTCCATTTTATTGCAAAGTTCACATAATAATCTTCATCCAGTCTTATTATAAGTCCCCGCAAATCGTATAGCACCAGGATGTTTGTTAAAACAGAATAAAGAATTCAAAACTCGATGGTTTTATCTTGTTTAGTGTAAATGATTACTTCATGGCTACCCTTCAGTTTCATCATCAGATCCTAAGAATTATTTAGCATCGAAGCTTATGTTTAAACAAACCAAATCAGTCAAAACACAGTGAGTTTTGACTGATTGCTTTATTTATGCTCCATTTATTCCAAAGTTTGCGTGACCTCTATCCAGATTTGTTATAAGATCTCGCAAATCTTGCAAATCTCGCAAATGCTTAACCATCAGGATGTTTTTTAAATGAAAACAAAGGATTCCAAACTCGATGAGTTTATTTTGTTTAGTGTAGGAGTTCTCAAGACTACCTTCCAATTATTGTCCTCACCAAAAAAGAATTAGTCCCCACTCGATGTCATTGTCACATCGGTTTGGAAAGCCCGTGGAATTATGCATGTGGCATTGCCATCTTACCACATGGGTAACAACGCATTTACTAACATTTTTGGTTACTATAAGCGATGGTTTCTCTTTCCATCAGAAGAGCCATGTGCTACTTTATTATTACTATACTTTACTACTACTACTAATCATATATATATATATATATATATATATATATATATATATATATATATATATATATATATATATATATATATATATAGATCACCATGATATTACAATGTCATTGAAATAATAGAATACAAAATTAAATATCGGTAAAGCTTCTACAAGTTGCTTAATTTCTTTCATCAGTTTAAACGAGCTGATGATCACCCGATGTTCTTCACCACGCAATTAGTTGATTTTTTCCGAAAATCTTTCCAAACCATAGATTTCGATACATTACTGTTTTTTTAAGTGAATACGGGCTGCGATGCAAAATGACGCAATGAGTTTCGCTAAGCTCTTCCTCTGTTAATTTCTTCTTTGTAACGTAGGACCGCAAACACACGCAGTCTGCGTCGCCTTCTAACGACAAAGTGAAAAATATCTAACATCATAATGTTTTAGCTAATCGAGGTGTCCCCCGCACCCCACACACACCGCCCGGCGGCCTATTCACTCGACTTGGTGCATCCAATTCACGGATTTAGTAGAATATTTTTAAACAAATATTTTCATATCATCATGCAATAATTTTACAATAATAATCAAAACGCACTTTAAATTCAATATTTAGTTCTTAATTTCAATATTTGGCCGGACCTTTACAAGTAACCCTGTATAGACACCTAGAAAGTGTATCGTATGCTGACGATCTCGATGACTACATCATGTCTCGATATACCTGCCGCCAGCACTAGAGTTTGAGATCTTGGGAAAAATGTAATATCTTAAAGATAACTCGTATCACATATTTTACTTAGAAACACGTCAAATCCAGAGAGACTTGTTCTGGGAAATTAGAAATTAGTGTTGCCTTTATCACGGCGGTACCTGGTTAATGGAACAGAAATCGGGTACGGAGTTAAGCCGAGTCCTTTGAAGCCGTCATAATCCGAGCTGACGTCCTTCATTTAAACTTTAATGGGAAATATACGAGTGGCTGTGATAGGATTTCTAGATCGCTGGCTGCCGGCTTTGACGTTTAGAATGAGCAACTGTCGCTATAAATTTAATTGCGTTTTCTAGTTTATTTTACCTCAAACATTCTGTGAAAACACAATTTGCTTTTTTCTAAAGTACGTTTCGTATAAAATTTGTTTATATTAATACTTAAAACGTAAAGCTCAAGTTAAATTTTTGTCTCACTCAATTCCTACTCTCTTTCTTATTTATATCAACCACCTGCGGCAATTGAAATTAACAAATTCCAGGATAGTATCTTATGCAGATGATACAGCCCTCATTGTACATGGCATAAATTGGGACCAAGCTCGCCAATATGGTGAAAAAGCATTAAAAGATGTTAAACGGTGGCTCACTGACAACTTACTTTAAATGTTGAGAAATTTAAGTACCTATATAATGTTTTCACTCAGAGAACACAACCATCCCACAGACAGTTACTTTTATATAATAGCACACTCTTGCAGTAAACACGCCCTTAATAGTAATTACACACTTTTGTGGTAATTGTGTGTCCCTCACTCGGAAAAAACATAAAATATTTAGGTGTATAGCACTAGTATTTAGGTAAATAGCACTTAAACTGGCATGACCATATCAACAGTCTTGTGGGAAGAATAAGAAAACTTTTTCTCATTTTTTAAAAGCTGAGATACTGTGCCGACGAAAAAGTAATGAAAATTGTGTATTATGCCTTGGCTCAGTCATTGTGGCAGTATTATATCACATGATGGGGTGGGTCGAACACTACAACGTTACTCCGTCTAGAACGTGCTCAACGTGCCGTTTGCAAAGTTATGACGGGAAAGAAAGGTAGATATTCTACACCGTCATTGTACTGTGAATATACAGTTTTAACAGTGAGACAGTTATATGTTCTACAGATAATTTTAAAAATTTACGCCCATATCCCCGAAAGGGTAGGCAGAGGTACGACAAGTGCACCCACGATTAGCCGAAGATACTTGGTCACACAAATGTGATAGGTGGCAAGCCTATCGCCGGGCAATTTCCAATCCTGGGCAACTTTGTATTTCTCAGAAAACTGAAAAAACACTTTTTTTAATGTGCCCGACCCGGGAATCGAACCCGGGACCTCATGTGGTCAACGCCAACGCTGGACCACTAGACCACAGAGGTGATCATATAAAAACACATTCATACCTGCCCTATAAGAAAATTCCATCCAGCAGGAGGCCAGCTATTGTCTGTGACATCATCCCTCTCCGCGCTATGGTAGCAAGATGGCAGTACTATATCGCTGCATATCGAATCTATAATAAAGTAAACAGATTACAATAAATACATTATGCACTAACACCAAGTCGATGTAAATTTTGATATCAAAACCTGGCATTTAAAACTTAATTATTATGAGACCGAAGATATATTGAAATTGGCCATACATAAAAAATACACACACTCATTCATATACTACACTTTAATCCACACGCAAACAGAAAACACACAAACACACATATAAACACACACACTCACATACACACACTCGCACACTCAATCTGGTTGGAATCTAGACGGAGACTGACTGGTGCAGACTAGGGAATGGAATAAGAATCAAATGCTGATGAAGCACTTCTGAGGGTTTTGTCGACGGAGGTCTGATGTAAGCCCTTTAGCTTACAGTTAGGTATTATAGCAGCATGTAACACGTAAGTTTTTTAAATATACGGAAAGTCATTTCGTAAATTCTTTTATTTTTGATTTTGGCAATGGCTGCATATAAACCATTATTACTTAGATATTCTTTTCTATTATTACATTACACAAAGCCCCACTCAATTCACTGGTATTATACAAACGATAGCGTGTGTATGTCCACTTCTGTGAGTACGCTTTACACTCGAGTTTATTTATTTTGCATAAGACAGAATCATATTAGGTATATGCTATATTTTATAAATAATGATTTATCTTGGTTTGACAGCCTCGTGGTCTAGGGGCTAGCCTATTCGGCTCAGATCATAAGGTCTCGGATTCAATCCCTAGGTTGAGCAAAATAGTTGTTGAGGTTTTTCAAGGTTTTATTAGAAAATTCAAAATGTCAGTAGCAGCTCGGTGTCTGGTTGACGATGTGTTACCGCTGCCATGCTCCGGATGAGCACGTAAAACTGTCGCTCCTGGTTATGGCCAATAAGTCGATAATCGTTATCAGGTCGGTAAAATGCGGCGATAGGATCTTCACTCAACTCGCCAACCGACAACCCGTTGAGTCGCGGTGAACCAGAAAGTATAAAGACGTTCGCCTTACTTTGCCCCTCGTGTTGACATTATCTTTAAAAATTTTTGGCAAAATAAATGGTGTGCAAAAAAATTTATTTAACGTTTTATTTTTACAACTTCGTTAGTCAAAATGCGTCGCCCGCAATACGTATTGCTTCGTGACTGTCACGAAAAGCTTCAATCGAGCGAGGGGCTGTGGTGGGACCGCAGTTTAAATGTAAACAAGCCAAGTGCGAGTCGGATTCATGCACCGAGGGCCCGTTTTAACTAAAACACAAACTAGTCTGTCCAACAAACTCCCCATGTTTGTGCTCGCTCCCGATGAAATATAGACCGACTGCCGTTCTACTAGGCAGATTGTAAAATGCAATTTTACTATATTATATATGTGTTTTAGCACACACCCCCTGCTTGGAAAATCTTGCAAAACTTTAAAATCAATAAAATTAAGTTTCGACACGCCAAGATTTGTACCTCCCAAGCACGGTATGAGTGCTAAAACACATTGTACGGGTTACCGCACAATAAGACAATGACATACGATTAATTTAGGTTACATGGAAACATACACGCATGGTGCATTTTTATTTAATCATCATTTTTGTTATAATTTTAATAATAAATCAGTGTTAGAAAGAATTTCATGGTTTCTCTCGTACACTGACTCTTCCTCACATATCTTCTGTACTCATCTTAAACTGTACACAGACCATTACACACATATATAATTAGAAATACGAAAGTACTGATCCATATTATAAATGTGAATTTCATCTGTAACGATGAACTTATTTAACTAGTTATAGGTATAGTATGTTTATCTAGCGATCAGTACAATCTACGGAATCGATCATATAGCAAAGGAGAATTTCGCCACTTTGAACTAGTCGGCACTGGCTCAGTTGGTTAGAGCGTTCCAGCTTTAGGGACGGTTGCAGGCTCAAATCCTAGCGTGTCGATTTTTTTCTTTATTGTTTTTAAAGTTTTTCACGATTTACCATAGACATATGTCACTACTAACTTGACTAGTATGTGATAGAGTTCCGCAAAGTCTCGCCCGGGTAAACGGTATGATACCTAGCCTATTCCTGAAGCAGTATGGTGTCAATACTTGTCATTGTCGTGTTCTGGTTTGGAGCTTAAGTATTCGGGAGACCTATGCATGTGACGTACCCATCCCGCTACACGAATAGCAACGAACCAATATCATCTTTGCTGTCTACAGGCGATGGTTTCTCTTTCCATCAGGAGAGACATCTGCTTGTTCGCTATCTGTAATATAAAAAAATTTGAACAAAATTGCAGTTCGGTCCCTAGACACGGTTGTTACACCAACGCAAAATAGCAAGGTTGTGAGCAAATTGTTTTTTTTTTTTTGTTTTTAAACGCATATGTATAGTTCACAGTTTTATTCCTGATATTATGTACTTTAAGATTACTTCTCTCCAAATTTCTTGATTCAACGGATCATCGGGTAGTGACGTATTGAATTTGATTCCCGGCCAAACTTAAAAACGCCTTTTGATAGCATTCATTGTAGAAGTTCGATATTCCTACTACATAATTTCTACCGTGTACTAATACACGGTTTCAAGTTGATTAGTATATGGTTATAATTCTACCTTTATCCCTCAATGCGTTTTTAAGAAAAAGAGGTTTTTACAGACGGACAGACAGACCGACAACAAAGTGAAGGTGAAACAACGAAGTGAATAAAAATTCCGTTTTATGTTTTAAAAACCCTTAAATTAATGTGTTATGGTATTCGATGAATAGAAACAAGCTAACATTCCGCGAACTCAAAATCAGCAACTTGACAAAAAGTATGAAAAAGTTAACATTTGGTCAAAGGCGTAGCACACTTGGTGAGAAATTAGTTCGGCTGCGTTCGGCAACTCTGTGTCAAGTCTCTTGCCAATCTTCGTAGTCAAAGCGATAGAAGATGCAGAGATATGCTAGTCTTCTCTGCATTTCCTGTCGCTTTTACCACGAAAAGTGTTCCGAGAAGTTGTTCGCCAACCACTGGTTTTCATCACGCCAAAATTCTACATTTCTTATTCCTTCAACTTGTGGATATCTGCAAGTCCATTACAGTGCGTTTTTCTGCTCTTTTTGCCTCGCACAATTACTCTGTGGAACCAATTACCAGCGGATGTGTTTCCGAACCGATAGACTTAGGGGGTTACAAGAAAAGAGAATACTCATTCCTTAAAGGCCCACGACCCACCTGCAAGTCCTCCGGTGTTGCAGCTGTTCATGGGTGGCGATGATCACTTACCATCTGTAAGTTTCTTGCCACATTTGCCCCCTATTCAATAAAAAAATCTTCCCTTCCCTTCAATCCTTCAGGCCCAAACTGTAAAGAAAAAGATCAATTGTCTATGCTCTTTTTATGCTGTCAACTCGATATAAGATGGCCAAAACAACCCATCACCTATTATGTCACCAAACATGTGATAATTCAATGTTAGAGATAAATTCCGATTGGCTGGACATCTACTAGTTGAGTGAACCCGACGACATCACTCCGATTTTCTTATAAATGTGTACTCCAGGCTTAGCAGCGAAAATAACGCATCTATTTATTCTCTCCTACACACTTGGCATTGTAACTAAATCATGGAAGACACTTTCAGTATTAGAAGGAGATTGCCCATTTTGCTTAGAAAATTATAGAGACAAGTATTTTAACTGCCATCTCCTGAAGTAAGAAGACAATAGGAGTCCCAAACCGACTTACTAAGTATGAAAAGCGTAACTGTGTCCCACAACTCCGGTCTCATTAAGTGTGAACACATTATTTACCTGACTTTAGACCCGTGATCAATTATATGATAGCTTGTCGTATTATTTGAATAATATTAACTACTTATTTGAATTTGTATCCAATGTGATACGTGTCCAATTATGTGGGCGTGACACCACATAATTATTTTTATTTTTTCGAAAATATAAGGTTAATAAGAGTTGCACTTAGGGACTGTCATATGATATATTCAACACTAACGTACACGATGGGTACACAACAGATTGTACATATAACATAATATTGAAGCACGTCATACATGCGTTGCGCATGTGTGTCGCACCGCACACGTACAGCGTCCGTGGACGCACATACGCGCCGCTGTGCCCGAGGCGTTGTGAATGACAATGAATCTCCGGTGGCGAGATAATATGAAAACATTTGCAGACCTTTCATTCTTAGCTTTTATTTCTCTGCGAGGTAAATGGTCATAAACGACGCGACGCTCTGCCAAGAGCGCCTTTATATTTTTCTGTTTTATTCCCAAACTTAAGGCAACTACGTGAACTACATAAATTACGTTCATTTTTAAAACAGCACAATGTATCAGTGGTAACAATGCTCTACGTATACGCTCAAATACAGATTACTAATATTATAAAACGGTAAAAAAGACAGTTGCCGGTAACGGTTGCTTTTAAGTTGCGCGAAGTTTTTTCAATAGTAAAAAATAGTTTTAAAGTTTATTTGGTATAATAAAATAAACGCATAAATATTAAATAAATACATATATAAATATAATTTTCGAAAAATCGCTAATTTCACAATATTAACAATGGTTAAATGTGATGGGTGTCAACGGTCCGTCACCAAAGACGAAACAATCACCCGTTCGAAATCCTCCTGTTCCCGAGAATATCACTTCTCTTGTGTAGGCGTGGATGCAGTTAACAAAAAGGAAATCAAACTTTGGGTGTGTCCTCTATGTTGTGCAAGATAAAAAAGGAAAGGTGACAACAGTGATACCCCTGTGAGGTCAGTACCTACTCAAAAGAAACACTCTGATGGCTCAGATAGTAGTTCGGTGACAATTCGCAAGAAAGTTTCATCTAGTGACCTATCCCCGAGAGCCTCCGACGATAATACCTCAATAAGTTTACTGCGTGACGAAATTCTCTCGGTACTACGTTACGAAATACCAAAAGTTGTTAATGATGCTGTGGATGTAGCATTTCAAAACGTTAATGCCAAACTTTCTTCATTTGATCAATCAATCCAGATGGTCTGTAGCCAGTATGATGAATTCAAAAAAACCCTAGACTGTCAAGCCGAAACCATAAAAAAAATCACATCTGACAACAAAAATTTGCGAACTGATATAAAAAATCTCGAAGATAGACTTTCTGGCCTGGAACACTCCATTGCGAAACAGGAGCAATGGTCCAGACTACAAAACGTGGAATTAGTTGGATTGCCAGATACGCCTAATGAAACTCTGCCCGATACTGTGCTGAAAATAGCAAAATGTGCCAAGTTACCCCTGGAGTCCTGCGATATAGATTTTGCGCACCGTGTTCAGGCAAAACGACCCAAAAAAGGAATACCGAGATCTGTTGTTATCCGTTTCAAAAGCAGGATCAAAAAAGATCTATTCTTGTCTGCCGCGAGGAAGCTACGAAACTTTTCGACGGATGATTTGGGTTTGAGTTGTGAGAAAACAATCCTATATCTTAATGAACACCTTACAATTAAAAACAAACAACTTTTACACAAATGCGAGGCTAGGGCTACAGAAGCTTGTTATGGGTTCGTGTGGACAAAAAACTGCCGAATTTATACCAGGAAAAACGAAAAATCACCTTTTATTTTAATAAGTTCGGAATCAGATTTATGCAAAATTGTGTAATTTTTTATTTCTATTACCATTGCTATTTTACACTAATTTTAATAATTTTAATGATTTCAATAATAACGTCGGTAAATCCTAAATACGTTGTATGTTTCCTATATACACCGCACATTTTCACTTTTATAAAATTAATTAACATAAAACATTGCACTCACCATATTTTTATCTTACGCTCATATAACACGGCCACATTTTATCACTACAATACACATAAACACCTAACTTCTAGTATGAAATTATACAAAATATCATATTATATATACAACATATACACCTGTGTTCAAAATATATCGGAGTTACTTATTTTTACGTTGCCTTGCATAAACAATGCGTACTTATATTACTTCACTCATATTTACATTCACGATTTTTCCATAATTGAATGTTATATTAAGACAATGCGTTTATCTCAGAGTCATATAATATTAAAATCAATCATAAGAATTAGAAATTTACTTAAGATAGGCTGTAATCTATATTTTCACTTATATATCTCGTACATAGGTTATAAATACCTAACAGTTATTACACAATGGCTTCCAATGCATTAAGTGTCTATTACCAAAACGTACGTGGTCTGAGGTCTAAGACCTTAAAGTTCTATAACAGCCTTTCAACCACAAACCACGATGTTATTTTGATCACCGAGACGTGGCTTAATGACGATATTTTAGACTCTGAGATAAGTGACTCGCGATTTAATGTGTTTCGACTTGATCGCGTATCTCGCGGCGGTGGTGTTATGATTCTATGCAAACAACATCTCTGCGCTCGCGCCCGGCCTGACTGGCGATTTAATCTTGGCATTGAATGCATGTGGGTGACAATAGAGGGGCGGTCATTCAATAATTGTCCCAAGAATCTCAATATCGCTTTAATTTACTTACCACCTGATAAATCGCTCCCTTTGCGTATTAACGAATTAATTAACTGAATTAGATACGTAATGGAGCAATCACCGAATAACCACTATTTATTTATTTAATAGCGGGTGATTTTAACCCGCCATGCGTTCAATGGAGCCACGGTTTACCCTCTATAATTATAAAGGGGAGTGTTGAGCTGCAAGATTCAGCGGTAGAACTTTTGAATTTTTGCAGTTTTGCGAATCTGTCTCGGTGTAATTCGTATATTAATTCTAGCGGTAATACACTGGACCTTTTATTTTGTAATTTCAGTACTAATATTTCTGTATGTAATTCACTTGCTGACATTGCGATTCTGCCTTTACCTAAAATTTACCACAAAAAAAGATTATTTTGGAAAGCCGATTATGACAGTATTAACAAAGATCTAATGGAGGTTAATTGGAAATCAATAGATAAATGCGTATCAGTTGAAGAGGCGGTCTCTTTATTTTATAGGGAAATTGATAGGGTGCTGGATTATTACATCCCTTTTGTTAATAGACCTGTGATTTCTCACAAATATCCCATTTGGTACAGTCTTCAATTAAATTTGATCAAGAAGAATTATTTAAATGCCTTAAAAGTATTAAAATTCATACAGGCCTGGTCCTGATGGACTTCCCCCGATATTTGTCGCAAGTTGTGCGAAATCCCTATCTTTACCTATAACACTAATATTTAATAGATCGATCCGCGAAGGTGTTTTTCCTTCTATTTGGAAACAGGCGTATATTGTTCCGATACACAAAAAGGGTTCTAAAAGGGAAATTGAGCACTACAGGCCTATCTCCATCCTGAACGTATTAAGCAAATGTTTCGAAAAAGCTATATATACATCACTCTATGCCGTAATAAGTCAAGGTATTCCCGATGAACAACACGGATTTATAAAAGGTCGTTCAACAAAGACTAATCTCGCAGTATTCACAAATGATGTGATTGAAAATATGGGCTACAACTCACAGGTTGACGTGATCTACACGGATTTTGAAAAAGCCTTAGACCGGGTGGATCATGTCATCCTACTTCGAAAGCTGAGCGAATTAGGTATTCACGGTGACCTTCTTCGATGGGTGGAATCTTACATTACGAATAGAAGACAAGCTGTGATATTAGGAGGCTACCGCTCTAATTATATTAGTGTTCTTTCTGGGGTTCCCCAAGGTTCTTTGTTGGGTCCTTTATTTTACACAGCGTACATATATGACATAGGTCGTTGCCTAGCACACTCAAGATTTCTTTTATACGCTGATGACAAAAAGGTTTATGCGAAAGTCAAATCCAACAAAAACTGTTTGCTTCTCCAAGATGACTTAAAACAACTAACCAAATATTATTCTGAAAACAGGATTAATGTCAATATAAGTAAATGTGTAACTATCTCTTTTTCCAGAAGTAATAATCCTATTTCGTTTGACTATACTTTACAAGACACCGTAATTAAAAGAGTAAATTCTGTGATTGACCTTGGTGTCACTCTTGACAGTAAGTTAACTTTCTCAAACCATAGTGATCATATCACTGATAAGGCCTATAAAAATCTTGGTTTTGTTATGCGTCTCACTAAACCTTTTGTTGATACTGAGTGTATCAAGGTCCTATATTTTGCTTACGTTCGTAGTGTACTTGAATACTGCAGCGTGATTTGGAATCCTCGGTATGTGACATACCAACACCTTAGAACGTATACAAGACAAGTTCAATAAGTACATCAATCGTAAATGTGGATTACACTTAAGTGGCTCACAGTTATGTACATTACGTGACAGAAGAATAGTGCATCATATGACTTTTCTATTTGATATATGCTCTGGTTCTAATATCGATTGCCCTCGTTTGACACAGTCCATCTTGAAACTAAGAGTACCAGAAAGACGAACTAGACACACAACCTTATTTGACATCCCAGTGGTCAGAACAAATTACAAATCCAATTGCGTTGCACTCCGTCTACCTACAACATTTAATAAACTTTTCTTGGACATTGATATGTTTGACTGTTCCAAAAACATTTTTAGTTATCAGATATACAAACATCTAAGAAATAAACATTATTTTTGTCAATAGGTATTATTATTTTTAATCTATTATCTTCCTTTACTGAATTATATGACTGCGATTTTTTTTTTATTTTTTATTTTTTTAAATCATGTTTTTGACTATTCTAATGCGAGTTATAACTGTATTATACAATTTATTTGACTTTTATATTATTCCGATTCCGAATTTTCTAATGTGCATATTTTTTTTTAAAAATTTAAAAATTTTTAAAAATTTTAACCATATTATTGCATCGTAAGCTCACGCCCTGCATTTTTTAAACTGCTTTTCTTTTGCATGTTCTAAAGGGCATACGTAACTCTCACTCATGCTGACATCCGGAATATACATATGTATATACACAAACACAACACACACTCATACACGCACACACATACACACACGCATACATATACACACGCACACGCACATACATACACACACGCAAACACATGCAATCATAGGTATGCATAAGCTAACGTATTTAGGATAGCTGTTTGTTTTTTTTTGTTTTTTCCTCTTTTTTTGTCCTTTTCTCATTTAAGTTTGTAAGTAAAACAAAGTCGTTTTCTCTGTATGTCCCTATGTCCTTATGTCCCTATGTATACTTAAATCTTTAAAACTACGCAACGGATTTTGATGCGGTTTTTTTAATAGATAAATTGATTCTTGAGGAAGGTTTTCGTATATAAACTTTACCGATATTCTTACGGGAACAAAAGCTATGCGGGTGAAACCGCGAGCAGGTCGCTAGTACATAATATAGGCTTAATTTCTTTACCGTCTACTACTAACACTACTATATAATGTCGGAAAGCAAAGTGAAATCCGTAATTGGCTAATGTTTAGTTTATATACTACTTTGAATTATTTTTTGTGAAATAAGCTGCGGATTTATGTTGATTTAAAATAAATAAATAAAAAATAAATAAACATTATACCGCTACAATAGTACTGTAGGGGTATAACATTTAACAAAAAACAATAAAATTTTAATGGTGCTTGAAAATATTTGGTATAAAGAAAACTTTGTTTTTACCTTAAAACGGGATATAGTTTTATGTAATATTCGTGTAACAAGCAAGTGCTCGGTTTAAATATTATAAAAGGTTACGCTACAAATATCAACACTATTTCAAGATTTCTGGCATGACCAGATTTAGAAAAAAGAGGACGTATTATTATTGTTTGTAGTAGTTCTCAAAACTCTTTAGCGTCTTTAGCTGTCATCTAAACAATTTGACTAAATAAAAAAATATAGTTCGATCGACATTGCATGGATGTTCACGATGTTTCGAGGTTTTAAGCTACAACAAGTTTTATGAGAACCCACAAAATAATAATCTGTACTGACGTAAGAACACATTCTCATTGATTCCTTTAAAAGGTAAAGTTTATATTATCTTTGATTTTGTACTGTTCAAGTAATGTGCAGATCCAACACATAACAGCCCAAAAACGTTTGCTATATCACCTTTATCTGCAACAGAGTGTATGCGAGGACGCGCGTCTGTTGTTGCTCGTGAAACAAGCACATTACATACGCAGAGCTAACAAACAAACCACTACAATACATGCATATGTTATTACCATGTAATGAAAGGATTATGAAAAACTTATTACTTAAACGTACAAATGCGATGGTAAATCTTTTACAATCTGCTGTCTCTTTTATGGCAGTATATCTAACAGTCAGCTGTCGGTAGATGGGTTTAATAAAAATATTGGTGTAAATGTCAAGGTCAATCTTTCAACTCATTGAGCTACCTGTTCTCCATAAGCGTTACTACTATTATTAGGCCTGTGAGTGATCATACTTTTGAACGTTATACACGTGAGAAGTGAACGTGCAGACAGGCAAGCTTCTCCTGCACAACTTACTGATAAAAGAGTATTGTGTCTGAGCTGAGTGCTAACTATTTGAATCAGGGTCGGACTTGGTCCGAAGGCCCCGGTGGCTCTCCACAAGCACCAGAAAGGATAATGGTAGACGGTAGACTATTATCCCGTCTTTCTATTTTATTTTTCTCGAATTGTATGAACCAAATATCTGATCGTGTTTATATTTAGGCTGCAAGAGCTGGACTCTAGCCTGCGCAGGGTTTTCGTTCTGCCTACCGCCTGGTTTGCGACCAACCACGTGGTAGATAGAATCTAGGAGAGATAATTAGGTCCGATAATTAAAAACTTGGCATGTAATACTGACCTAGTCGGGAAGTTGAGTTCCTGCGAATAATAGTTACAAGTTTCATAAAAATATGGTTGATGGCTTAAACGATCCGGAATGATATATAGAAAAAGTCGTATTTCGAATATTTTTTTTGGAAAAAAATTGAGGAGATATAGTAGATTTAGAGATCTCTTACGATATCTAGAAAAAGACCTATTTCGAATTTATTTTTTTTTGAGAAAAAAAATTGCAATTGCTATTAACAAAAAACTGGAAAAAAATAGGCGTCCAGTTTTTTTCGAAAATCTCAAAAAGTATAAGTGATAGCTCAAATATTATGAAAGTTTCTGAAAGAGCAGAAAATTTTAGTTCTTCTTGACTTGACTTCTTCTTGACTTTCGGAATTGTATTTATAATTTTAATTTAATGTTGAAAATTCGCTTTCGCGCGGCAGTTTCGGCATGCGCGCGCCGTCACTGAAGTAAGCGCTGGTTTTAAATATTTTTTTATGCCATTAAATATTAATTCTAAAATTTAAAAAAAAGGTGTCATTTAGGCACTTCAAAGAATTCAAAGAATTCCTTGATAATAAAAGTTTATCACCATTTTCCGAAAAGTTATCCAATTGTTAATTAATAGATTTTCCACGGGTTTGTGTTGTCATAAAGGGTAGTATAAAAGTTTAAATAATTAATCTATGAGAGCTTCTATATAAATAATAATAAATAAAATATGTAATATTTTGAATGCTTAGAATTTATTGTTGATTTGAAATTATTAACTACTAGCTGTTGCCAGCAACTTCGTCCGCGCGGACTTCGTTTACTTCGCACAGCCCCTACCCCGTAGGTGCTAGCGTGATAATATGTAGCCTGTATGTTGATCCGATCTTTAAGTAACATTCATGCAAAATTTGAAGTAAATTCATGTGGTACTTTTTGAATATACCCCGAACATACGTACAGACAAACAGACAAACAGACAAAAATTCTAAAAACTATATTTTTGGCTTCGACATCGATTGTAGATCACGCCCCAAGTATTCTTTTAAAAAAAATATTCAATGTACAGTTTTGACTTTCCTACGATTTTATTATATGTATAGATTTGATGTTTGCCGGAGAAGTCTGTCTCATGCTCGACATTTGTCGATTCTTATCTTAATAACTAATGAAATAAAAATATTTTATTATCTTTTAAAACATAATCTTGTTGAGTGTGTTCATAAAAAGGGTTCAAGATACAAAAACTCATATATTAAAATTTCCTGCCTTTTCAGAAACTTTTATAATATTTGAGCTATCACTTATACTTTTTGAGATTTTGGCAAAAAAACTGGACGGATATTTTTTTCCAGTTTTTTTGTTAATAACAATTACAAATTTTTTTTTTCAAAATAATTTGAAATATGTCTTTTTCTGGATGTCATTCCGGATCGTTTAAGCCATCAATCATATTTTTATGAAACTTGTTACTATTATTCACAGGAACTCAAATTTTTGACTAGACTATACAAGGAACAACAGAAAATTGTTGTTTTCAGTTGCTGTATTACCAATAGTAGCATTAAATTTCGCCTTTAAAAACACCAGTCCAGTACAGGGCCCGCGCAGGTCGGGGCACGGCTAGCAAACGCTACCTCAAGTATAAAGTCAGTCCGACGCTTTTTAATAAGTAAATATGATATATAATATATAGGTTATAGGTAAGTTATAGGTAATAAGTTATAGTAATAAGTTATAGGTAAGTTGCCCGGGGATTGGAAAGTGCCCGGTTGGCGATAGGCTTGCCACCTATCACATTTGTGGGACCAAGTATCTTCGGCTAATTGTGGGTGCACTTGTTGTACCTCTGCCTACCTCTTCGGGGATATGGGCGTGAAGATACTAGGTATCTTTCAAATACAAAGTATGAAGTGGTTACGCTAACGATGTTGTGCGTCAGGGTGTCGGCGGCGGCCGCGTAGCGCGGGGATGGCGGCGCTGGCGCTGGCGCTGCTGGCCGCGCTGCTCGCGCCCGCCGGCTCCACCGGTACGTCATACACCACCACATCTTCACCTTCTCCAAACACACAACTGGAATACGCTAAGGAATCAAAGATAACAATGATCTTTTTTAACGTTAATGGCCAGGTGGTCAACACGGGGATAAGTTCGCCCGCGAGCCGGGCCACGACAATGATCTACTCAGACGTTTTGTTTGTCGTATTACATAGGATAGTACTGTATAGAACTCTACCACCTAGGGATCACAATGCTAGTGACACCTTGAAACTTTACTGTCGCGTAGTTGGTAGCTAGCGCCTGCACAGGGACATGTGTTTGTATCGAGTATTAGCGCGAAAGACACAGCTGAACGACGACATTGTCGCGTCGATTTATTCAAAAACATATTAATAGTTATAATTGTAATTGATAATATTTTGTTTTAAACAGTGCAAGTATACCGAATGTCTATAAGCACTGTCCATCAATTATGTGAGTCATTGCTACGGTGTCATTTGGTACGCTTTGTCAAAATTCGTACGACATTTTTTCTTGCGCTGCGCGTTGATTGCAACGTACTGGACTCACTCGCTGGGATACAACATCCATTCATTTATGTACATGTATGCAGTCAATCCAGATTATCGCAAGTAAAAACAAGTGACGTTAAGGTTGGTAAATGCTAAGATAGAAATTACCACAAATTTCCACGTTCGAGTCGTGGTACATCGATGTTTTCGAAGAGTATTACACCCGTTGGATCCATTGGATTGTCAAATTTTATCAAATTTTTTTGTGTTTTTTTTATATATTATTAGGTAGCAAACAAGCAGATAGCTATCCTAAAAAAATGTTAAATGTACGTTACTATCCATGTAGTGAAATGGTAATGCCATTTGTATAAGTTGACTGCCTACCTTGCTTTCCATTGAGAACACGACAATGACAAGCTATTCAGGTAGAAATAAGTAAGGCGATGGTACTACTTTACGCGGGGGAAACGTACAGAACTCTTTCACTGGGTAGTCATGACTGTAGTGTCACGTACAGCCTTTTACAAACTGCTGCTCTAATATGGGTGATAGTTGATCAAGTGATCTCATACAAGAATTTCTCTTCAGTTGACCTCTCATTGCTGACAAGCGTGACTCCGTTGCTGAATATTTGTGACTTCTTTCCACTTGTTGCGATCAGTAGCTAGATGTAACGTCACACTGATAAGTGTCAGTGAGGCGTTACATACAAGGATAGGGGAGGGAAAATCTTTCCAGTCAGGCAAAATATACTGCCAGAGGAACGAAGTCTATCTGGGAAGCATTGAAGCTTTTATATAATATAGTATTACAAGTCGTTTTCGCATTGTATGTCAGGAAGAGCACGTCGAGCGGCGGACGAGGCGTCCTCCATAGTAACCGTCCCCCACGTTGAGCTGTCTCCGGAAGAGGCAGAGGCGGCAGCGGCGGCAGAGGCGGAGGCGGCGGGCGTGCCCGCTTGGCGCGACCTGTGGTACTCTTCGCTGGAGGCGCTGCGCCGCGAGCCCACCATCAACAGCACTGACGAGGACGTACTGGTGCAGCTCGGCGGCGTCGCCTTTCTGCACTGCCCCGTCCGAAACCTCGGCGAGAGAGGCGTGAGTACAACACTGCTAACATTAGTGTTTAACTCATCGTACAACGGCCGCTTGACGCAGGCCTGGTGACACATCACTTGTAAATCTATAACTTTAACAATGTGACACTTACTCTTGGTCTCTTTGGTGCTTAGTATCGAAACACTGTACGAGCCCCCGCCTGTTTCTGTCTTCACATCGTAAGGAGTTATCATTGTTGTATTCTGATATGTAAAGTAAGATGTACGTAGATGATCCTGAGACTTGCGCATTATAATGATCTGCTACGAAGATGGAAATGTACTATGATTTTATAAACACTTTTGGTAGATTGAAACAGGAGTCCGTAACTTAGTGGCTTTCGTTTAAAAGCTGAAAGTTCATCAACAATGATTTCAAAAGGCGAATAATAATTAACTACTTATTGGATGGTTGGGATTAACTACTTGGATCGTACTGTTTTTAGTAACTAAAATGTATAAAAACTGGCAATGAGGATCTCGTTGAAAGTAGTAAAAGATATCAGAAATCAGAATTACTTTATTCAATAAAAATTTTTTAAACTACTACAGGGTCGGAAACGCGGCCACACACTGAGAAGATCCGGCGGCTTGTCTTTTTTTCAGAACATTATTTAAATAAAATATTACATAATATTTAATTAGTAAGTATCTAATTGTCACATTAATAAGTAATATGTTGACAACCTATGCCGGCCACCCAAGCTAACTGTAATTAAACTTTCTTGAAAATGCAGCCGTAATGATTCGTATACCATAGAATTAAAAATTCTTCTGGTAGAAAGAAATAATCATCCCCTATAGACATCAATGATGTTAATGGTGCGTTACAGTTTGTATGGGAACTGCCACATTCGTAAATTTACCAACTACCTTCCTCTCAAAATCGAAATACAACAGTGACAAGCACTAACGCTATTGCGACAGAAAAAGAAGAGATAAAATCAAAAGCTGCAGTTCTGTACCACCTAGTAATTAAGATGGTAGCGGCACGTCTGGCCGAGCAAAATCTACTTGTAATGAAACCAGATGGCTCATCTGCAAAAGGGAGCACGCATCAACACGTGGGGCCTATTACTTGGGCAATTGCTACAGATGGTTTCTTGACAGCCGGACTGCTTCGAGTTTGAAAACATGCGCATCGTTAGTTAATACGATATACTGATAAGTCTGAGTGTTGCAGCTCTTATGCAATGTAAGTGTGAAGTTTATCTCATACCACATGCCCTTAATTACCCGCCAGTAATTGTGATAATACAAATAATACTTAAATGTTTTATGTTGGTCCATAACCCATCCGTCTTCCTGCTGGGCAGTTCGTATAAAACGAACCATTTCTACTACCGTCGGCCGGACGTACTACGTCTACTGCCATCTCATTGAGATGGTACCGCCACCTTCCATATTTCTGCCACAGCAATTAGGCACAAAAAAAAACACAAAGGAACAATTAGACCATCGTCTGTTATAGTTATTAAAAGATCATAATTATCATAATAGTAAAACATGCGGAGTGATTCATGGGGATGTTACATTCCAGGTGTCGTGGGTCCGCCGGCGGGACTGGCACATCATCAGCTCTGGCGTGTTCATGTACACCAATGACGAGCGCTTCCAGGTAATGAACACCTCGTGTGGTTACACTTCATACCGCCATCACTTTAGTGACGATGAAGGTGGCGTAAGCTAAAACGTCAATTTTATATGAAGATCAAATTCAACAAGTAAAGATTTATAGTGTTACAACTAATCATCAACAAGCACTTCAAAATACTTGTTTATCATCATTGAAATCACCACTTTTTTAAATATTTACTGTAGTAACCGGCTAAAACAGCGTACATCTAGTCTAGGGGGTTGTTGCAGAGCTGGATGTGTTAGCTTAGGTTCACTAACCATGGTCAGAGCGGCCTATCAATGAATTCTCTTGGTCTATATGAAATGGAACGACTTTCATTTGTCTAAGACTTTTTTACAATATCTTAAAATAAATCACGCAGCTTGCCCTCTAATGTAGACAGAGTATGCTGAATGTCCAAAGATGTTCCTATACCACCAAGAGTTACCGGTTTGTTAGCTGCCAAAATAGGTAATGATCCACATCACCAACTTTCTTCTTTCTTTAGTTTGCAAACGCGAAACTTGACGTGTTCAACGTCATCATCTGTAGAAAATGTTTCCAGTGAATTAGCAAAACCTGTAACACACCATCATTTTTATAGTTACGGCGTATTACGGAATAAGAAGTTAACAATTTTTGTTGACATTCTATAAATTATACTCGCTAATACTGCAATGATGGTATGTTTGCGTCTTCGTTACTCAGTCGTACCGAAAAACGTGCCTTCAGTTATAGTGCCTTGTCCCCTTTACATTATCAAGCGGTCGTCGCCGCAGATAACAGTTTATTTGAAATAAATCAAATATAAATGCAACCATTAAGGACGTTATTTATCCACCTCGAATCTGAAACGGCCAGGCAGACCGATCGACGCGGACGCAGAAATAACTTAACCAAAGGACACTCTCCAATACAAATATGATATGTGTGACACGGCCCGAAAATATGCGACGGCTACGACGTGAGATATCCTATCTAAATGAGTGTTGCCACTCGTGACGCTCCATTCCCGCCTGATAAATCTGTTGTCATTCATCTCAGGCTGTTATTTATTCCCTAGCGGTTTCGTGTTTCATAAGCATATTATGATAAGTTTTTTTATTGTGTGACTTATTTACGGGAGTGCCTTGAGTAAAAAATATTTATAACCATCGTCTCTTCGTACTCAATAAACCACCAAGCGCTGTATCTGAGTAATTTTGAGAACAAGACGTCAATGTTTTTATAATGTAAGATAGCAATTAAAAAGCAGTTGGCACTCCTCGGTGACTATCCTCACCGATAGACTTTAAAAGTATTATTATTGTTGCTTTGCCCTCCTTCTAGAATGCATGTAAAACTATATAATATATTTATTAGGTAATAAGTGGAAATTTCGTCATAATATGTATATACAAGCGCATTTCAAGATTCTGACTATATATTTGTGGACTGGAAGCAGCCAGATATATTATAGGATGTGAGTATGTGGAGCGACATGACGCTCTGAAATGAAAGAATATATAAGAGCCGTGTCAATGCATTTGGCGGAAACTGTTTTACCGATAATAGCTATTATAGATCAGTTTTGCGTCTCCTGCCACATCGCGTCGAGATAAACGTCCTTGCCGAACTCAAATACTGTAACGAAAGTCACTTATCGCGGCAACATCGGTGCCGCCACCGTCTGACGACCGACTAGTAAATAACTGTTTGTGAGCATACATGGGGCACACTAAAAGTTTTGCACTTCTAGCTAATCGGAACTATTTGAATTTCGAATGTTATATTTTTACAACGTTGCAACCTTCTTAGTAATAAGAAAAAACAATTGGCGGGAAATGATTTGTCAATAGTTTTTTATCACACATCAAAATTCTACGTACGCAACGAACATGGAATTAAGTCGAAAAGATTTTAGAGCGATGATTTTTTAATGATTTTAAAAGTTCTCTTTCTCCGCAAGACTGTGCCGCTCGTCTTCAAAATGCTTTTGGGACAGAAGCACCTTTTTTGAGCACCGTGAGGCGATGGTTTGCTGAATTTGAGAGAGGTCGAGTTTCTATACATGACGAATTTCGTGAAGGGCGGCCTTCAACTGCTGTCAACGAAAATAATGTGGCTACTGTTAAGCGGTTAATTGAAGAAAACCACTGACTATTGGGGATTGGTATGAGCCAAATTCAGAAAATTTTACACGAAGAATTGAAAGTTCGGAAACTTTGTTGTCGTTGGAACCCTCATGAACTGACAGCGGAGCAGAAGCGAGCTCGCGTGGAATGGTGCTCACAGATGCTACTGAAGTACGACCACGGAAATTTTTATGCTGTTTATGATATTATCACAGGAGATGAATGGTGGATTTATTGTTTTGAACCCGAAAAAAAAACAGGAATCTTGTGGATGGATGTTTAAAAATGAGAACAGGCCAACAAAAGTGAGACAGGCGAGAAACGTTGGTAAAAAAATGATCGCGTTTTTTTTCTCAGCTACGGTTCCCATCATCAAAAGAGAGTTAATGCCGAGTGGTATTCCACCATTTGTTAACCCAGGGTGTTAGAAAAAGTTCTCGAAAGACGACCCAAAAGCCGCATTCTCCTACACCATGATAATGCTTCTTCACACACGGCCAACAAAACAAAGTCATCTTTAGCTCCCGAAATAGTACATTTCGTCACTCATCCTGCGCATAGCCCAGACCTAGCACCCTGTGATTTCTGTATTTTCGCCAAAATCAAAGATTTGATGAGAGGTTTTACTTGCACCAACTCCGAAGTAGCAGTGATAGCGTTCAATCAGCACGTAGAAAACATGCCTTCAGATCTGTGGTCCTTCTGTTTTAAAAAATGGTTCGATCGCATGAAAAAATGTTTAAAATGTAAAGGAGATTATTTTGAAAAGCAATAAACATAATATTTTGGTTATAACATGTTGTTTTTTTTAAGTTACGCAAAACTTATAGTGTGACCTACGTATTATTACACGAGCTATTTTATTACACGAACTATTTTATTACACGAACGAGACTTTCAGACACCGATAATACAAACGTTTGCCATCCTTATCACGAGATCATTTTAGCAATAAATATATTAAGTAACTTAAATGTTTTGAGTTTTTTAAAAAAAAAAACACGTAATAGCTTACAGCCACGCATGTGGTTACTGGTCTGGTCACTCTTAGCCAAAACGGAAGTTTGTGGCGCATTGTAAATGGCCGTAATACACATAAATGTGTTTAAATTGTTAAATTCTTTGCGTACTGTCTGGAAGAGTTTTTAAATAACTGAAACTCACTGTTGAACTTCTATTTTTTGGTCCAAACTTTCAAATGAGACGAAGCAAAATACAGATTGAGTCGAATTTTTACTACACTTTTGTGTGTATAAAAAATGTGTACAAAAGTGCATAAAAGTGTACATGTGTACACTTTTATGCACTTATTGCAAGAACTCTGTTGCAAGAAAGCTACCAAAAGAAAGTATAAATAAAAATTGATTTCTATCAATATTAAGCTTTAAGAGCGAAGTACCATAAATAAAAATTATATACCATAAATAAAAATTATATACCATAAATAAAAATTGATTTCTATCAATATTAGGCTTTAAGAGCGAAGTGGTGGCGCGAGATGGATCTTAAGTTGCTACATATTATAGGTAGACCGTACTATATTATAGGTAGACCAGAAAATATTGTGTAAAATTTTAATAGATAACCTTTATATTTGTTCTGTGTAGATAACATTGATAATAAAAAAACGTGTTTTTAATAAATCAAGAAAATTTTAAAGATTTTTTCTTGTAAGTACTAAAAAATTTAGTCCTCGAAACAATATATTCTTTATTTTCCTCCGCCCTTCTAGACCAAAGCCTGACAACACCTTTGATGGGAGTATAATGTATGGGTAAAAATATGCTGTTTTTTTTTAAGTTAGATAATTATAAATAAAGTCCATACATTAAAAGATGTAATTCTTATAAAAATACTTTCCTAACAATATTACTAGGTAGTGTAACTTTGCGAACCCTTACAAAGCTCTGCTTCTTGCTAGTTAACAATTAGTTTAAAATATTAAACAAATAAGTGTAACAAGTCATGATAAGATGTGTGTGACCAATAGTGAATCAAATATCTAATAGCCTTAGTCTGCGGGACTTCAGACTAATTATTACACAAGTGGTAAACATATACGTCAAACTTCGTGGGTGGTTTCCTTTTGGTAATTCCAAAAAACTTTCTATGTACGACTTTTTTCGAAAGCGCTACATTTTGTGAAACGAGCGACAGGAATCAATACATACAGAGTTTATTTTTGTTGAATTGTTATCATCAATGTTATCAAGTGGTCGTAGTGTCCGACAAACTCTATGCTGCGTTGTTTCAGACCGAGAGACTTAGAGACACAGCGTGTACGGGACGCCCGAAAAATTTAGAAAACTTTCCGTTTTAACTTTTTTGTCATAACAACAATCCTTTTTTGGGAATACACTCAATGTAAAACGTACATTGCTCCAACTTGACGCACCCGTAGAATTTCCAACCCAGCTGTTTATTATGTGTGATACGTGGTGCAAAATTCATTGCTTATTAATATTTATTTTTTATTTTTATTTATTGCTTATTAAGTTTTACTATTTTTAAGAATAAGCACTATAGAGTATTAAAACAAATCAAATTTTACATTAATAAGTTAAAAAAATCGTTAAAAATTAAAAATAAAACCCCACAAATTTCCAACGGTTTTCATCTCAGAATCATGGTCCTACACCATGGTTTCAATTTTCGATAGACTGTCCCTTACACCCTATATATAAAGTTATCACTGAATTTGTTTCGCAACACTTTAGATAGAAAGTTAGCTACACTCACTTAGATCCTTTTGGCCTCTCACGAAGTTTCAAGTTTGTATATTTATCTTGTATTTTTTAATAATAATTTTGATGTCCCGCGGATTACCACACGTCACAAAGTATTCGCTACCGAAACTCTGATATGTCAAGATTACTTGCATGTTTGTCACGCGTGCCAAGCTCTGTTAAGGCTACCATCTTATATATATATATATATTCCATCTACAGGTGCTACACAGTGAGGGCTCTGACGACTGGATCCTGCAGATCAAGTACGTGCAGAAGCGAGACAACGGCACGTACGAGTGTCAGGTGAGTGCCGGCGCCAGGAGTGGCTGTTACTGAACACTACTCAGCTTTAGTTCATCTGTTTACTGAGTGTCTTACTATGACATACAGCCATTGCGATTCGGAATCGAATAATGATTATGTAAACATACCAAAAAACATCACAAATTTAATATTTATAATATTTGTCTGTTATTAATCTAGTGGTCATCACATAAGGCTCAGATCATGAAGGTTTGGTAATACTGTCTTATATATTATTATATTATAGTTTAGGTATATGCCGATGATACCCAGGTTTAAATAATAAACCGGAAAATATGAAATTCGTGAGTGAGCACTAAAATCCACGCAGCGGAGGCTGTTTTAATAATTCAATTTTTGTCGTAGATTTAATTTAAACGATAAAAGAGCCGCGCGGAACGCTTTATGTTTTGTATTTTTATGTGTAAAGTGTTTCCTGTCACTCTGTTGTATGCAATGTGTGGGAGCGATTTGTAAAGTGCGATGTAAGTGTGTCACAAGAAGCCAGGAACACGCGCGCTATTACAATTTACCAATGAGCACCCGCGATGGTTGAGCTAGCCAACAGATTGTACAGAATTAATTCTTAAGGTGACACATCATATGCGACTGCAGTAACGCCTGTTCGTTGCTGTATTGCAATAGTATATGTTTAATGTTCGTAGAGTTTTAGTACTAAACCGTTCGTAAAAGCCATGCGAACAACAGTAAAGTGTATGTGTCTGGCGCGGTGTTCAGGTATCGACGGGCGCGGGCACGCTGTCGCGGCGCGTGCACCTGCACATCGTGGTGCCCGAGGCGTTCATCCTGGGCGCCGACGAGTACCACGTGGACGCCGGCTCCACCATCAACCTCGTCTGCATCATTGAGAAGGTAACTAATTATCATCAAACCAACACGTGGCGCACCTCTTACTAACATATCGTATATATATATATAGCGTCTCACCTGAAATGTAATGACGTCACTCCCTACGTCAACAGCGTCGAATGTCATTTAACCAACATTGGTTAAATGACATTCGACGCTATTGTAAAAGACTCATGACTTACAGGTTTAAATGTAATAAGATAGCAAATAAGCAAATGGCTTTCCTTTTGAAATTAATAATTTGTTAACAGTGCCTTGATATTCCTTAATTTAGCTTGCAAGGGGGTAGTTCTGGCGAGTCTATGTATGTTATACCTAAACCTAAAGTAAGGAAGTCAATTTTCTGTGCGGTAGCATTATTAGGTATTCTGTGATATTATCTAACCTAAACTCGTGCATCACACGGTTGTTGACAGACCAATAACTTTTTGATCAGCGACGTGCGGGTGGCTTGTAGGTAATTATAATTTGCAAGCACATAGAATGTACCTGCCGTTACAGCGGTTGCTCGCTCTGCTCTCCGACTCATAATGCAAGTGATGGTACCACAATGGTAAACTAGAGAGTGTATTGGTAGAGTCCGGTGCCGCCGCAGTACGTGTTCTGGTACCACAACGCGCGGATGATCAACTACGACGTGGCGCGCGGCGTGACGGTGGCGACGACGCTGGGCGCGCGCACGCAGTCCGCGCTCGCCATCCGCGCCGCCGCGCCGCACCACTCCGGGAACTACTCCTGCGCCTCCGCCAACGCCGACCCCGCGCACATCTACGTCTACGTCTCCGAAGGCAGTCAGTACCCTGCACCACACCGCACCAGCGCACACACTCACACAACGCTCCAGCAGCATTTACACATACCATTACCTGGGCACGCACGCTTCTACTGGTGCATGCCAGTCACGTTTGTTATTGACAAGCCATTAAGTTGCAAGCGCACGGTATTGATGTAAACAGTTTTTAATTTAGACACAAAGAACTGACTACACGAAATATGATTAATCATTTTAGTACAAAAAGTCACAGTAGTAGATATAAAATATTGTGATATAAATCTGAATTTAAAAAATCAAAACCGAAAACGTTTAACGACATTCGATGCAAACTTCACCATAGTATTAATTATAGGTTGTGTAATAATGAAGTCGTCGCCGGATCGGAATACTAAGGAAGGTTCAGCGAGATACCTCGAGGCTGCTCTTTTCAGTAGTGTAAAGAATACCTGCGCCCATTTCCACCAACCTTATTATGTTATCCACACTAATATTATAAATGCGAAAGTAAGTCAGTCTGTCTGTCTATATGTCTATATGTCAGTATGTCTGTGTGTCTGTCTGTCTGTCTCTTCGTCACGCCTACACCACTGAACCAATTTGGATGAAATTTTGTACAAAGCTAGTTTGGGACCCGAAAAAGGATATAAGATGGTTTTTTACACCGGAAATCTTACGGAAATGGAAAGTATACAGGTTGTATTTTAGAAATTTTTCCACGCGGACAAAGTCGCGGGCACAGCTACTAATAAATAAAAGAAACCTTGAAAGGATGGTAATAAAATTGTATTACTGCTATTTTATCATGAATGATAAGGTGGGAGAGGGCGCCACCACGGCACGATAAACATCGACTCCGATAGAAATAACATAAATATAATCTTAACAGTGACTTTCGAGTGAAAATAAACAAATGTGTACAGAGACATAGTGCTTCACGAGTTAGTGAAGATAAAATACAGTGAAAACATTAGTGTTAAACTCGTAAAAACTTATACTAAACATTGTGTTAACAAACGACAAACTACTAAACTCCAAGACCACCTGAGAACGTTTTGCGTCTTTTTAAGAGCCAACACCTCAAGCCAGAATGCTAATATGTGTGTATTAGTGAAAATAACAGATCAAAGTGCAAAATAAAACAAGTGCAAAATATCATAACCTAAAGGTTTGTAGATTTGCAAATCATCATCCTCCCATACATATTGCACAATTAACGCCATCTAGTAGAACTAGAGCAAATCACCACGTCACTTCTTTATCGACGTCTATAGGCGATCCATTCCATTCCATTCGTAAATAAATAATACATACACGCACCGCTAGATGACACTACTTGTACCATAACAAACCATAAAGATGGAAGAAATTTTGAAAACGCTAAAAGCAATAAAAAAGGAACAAGACCAACAAAAAATGGAAATTAGAGAAACTGGAAAAAATGTTACGCAACAAGTTACACAAAATATTTCTGGTATATTCAAGGAAAAATTTTCGGCCTGGGAAGGAAAACTTGGAGAAATGAAAGAAAAAGTGGAAAATCAGGAAAAAAAAATTGATTACCTGGAAAAACAAGCAAGAGTAAGAAACTTAGTATTCTTCGGCATAGAGGAAAACGAAACATCATATGAGAGTTTTGAAATAAATATAATTAAATGGATTGAGCAATATTTCTCTACTAAACTGACTAACAGCGATGTTCAGGAGATAAAAAGACTGGGAAAGAGAGGATAGAGACCACGCCCTACGGTTGTAACGTTCACTACACTAGGAATAAAAATCGAAATATTTAAACAAAGAGGAGCGCTGAAAGACACACCGTATTATATGAAAGAAGACTTCCCTAAATATGTACTCGAAAAAAGAAAGGAGCTACAGGAGCAACTGAAACTAGAGAGAGAAAAAGGAAATACAGCTATACTCAAATATGACAAACTGATTGTATCAAAATACAAGAGTAAAAGAAAATTCCGGTCATCACCAGAAAACACCACACAAACTAAAAGGGACAAACATATCCAGGCTAGCAAAAAAAACAAGACACAACAGACTAGCAACACAGTCACTAGGTCAAACAGCATTTCAGAAGGAGTCATAAAACCTAGCATGCTCAATTTCTTGGTCAACAAAAATGGAACCAAAACCCCTAACGACCAAGGTCGTAACAACAATAATATATAGCAAATAAGCCCCTCCTACCACACAGATGCCACAATTGAACAATAGAACAAACAAAGGTATAATGAAACAAACTCTTCCAACCCGGCTGGTCACCGTTGAAGAAAACGACCAAAATCCTCCAATGAAAACAGCAACAGAGGAAAAAATACCCTAGATAAACATAACCTAGCGATTGCAACATATAACGTCCGTACTCTTTCATCATATGATCGCTTGCTTGAATTCGAAGAGGCTATAAGAAATATAAAATACGATATCATTGGAATATCGGAAATGAGAAGATATGGAAACAAAATAGAAGAATACGAAAACTTTATAATGTGCTACATAGGTCAAACTCCTGGCAAATATGGGGTCGGTTTTATAATAAATAAGTCCCTTAAAAACCACATAGAAAGCTTCAATGGAATAACAAAGCGTGTAGCAACACTAAATATAAATACACAAGGTCATAAGTTATCCATTATACAGGCTTATGCACCGACAGAAGCGGCAAGTGAACATGATATTGAAGAATTCTACACTACAATCGAAAAAGCCTTGAACACTGCACACAAAACCACAATACTAATGGGGGACTTTAACGCCAAGATTGGTACTCCCAAAGTTGAAGAATATTTGATTACTAAAAAGTACGGATATGGCGTGAGAAATGAAAGAGTACAAAGACTAGTAGATTTCGCGCTCCAACATAAATTAATGATAATAAACACATGCTTAAAAAAAACTAAGTCGAAGATGGACCTGGCGATCCCCTAACACACAATACAGAAACGAAATCGATTTTATCCTGTCAAACCAACCAAGAATCTTCGAAAACATCGAGACGTTGAATCTTAATTACAATTCGGACCATAAAATGGTCAGATCAACAATAACACTAAGCAAACAAAAAATATCTAGGGCCAAATTTACAAATTACCAAACCAGTCAACTCAAGAGCGAAGATGAAATAAACAAGTACAATGAAAGCCTAATATCGCAGTTATCTATAGCTCCAATTATATGCGAAAACACCTCGGTACAAAATTGCTACGACAAGATAGAAAAGGCTATTACTTTTAGTTTAAAACAAGCCCGCCCAAAATGAGAGGAAAATAAACAACACAAAATACTATCGGGAAGCACAATAAGACTATTAAAGAGAAGAAAAGAATTACAGAAAACTAAAAACAAATCACGAAGCGAGAAAAATGAACTGACTGCATTATATAAAGTAGTCAATAAATATATAAAAGCAGATTACGAGAAATATAGGCAAGAGACAATTAAAAAACATTTACAAAACACTGGAAGTACAAAGAAGGCCTATAGGAAACTCAGAACTAATACAACATGCATCGAAGGACTTAGAAAAAAGATACAGAACAGCACATTAGAGGCGATATCATTGCTACCACGACAGAATTTTACAGTAATCTATACAGTAACAGAGACCCCACAACAATAAATTTCGATACAGAAACAGACGACACACAAGAAAGAAACATTAAACTAATAGACGCAATAGAAATAACCGAAGCAATAAAGAAACTGAAACTAGACAGGAGCCCTGGGTCAGATAACATAACTAACGAAGCATTGAAAAAAGGATGCGAAACTCTAGCTGTGCCACTAGCTGAACTATTTAACAGGATTTTGAAAAAGTCTGAAACACCGTCCCAATTTTCCGAATCCAATATCATATTATTATATAAAAAAGCCAAAAGACATCGGAAACTACCGCCCTATCAGTTTGTTACCGAGTCTGTATAAATTATTCTCCGCAATTATAAACACAAGAATTAGTGTCACATTAGAAAAAAAGCAACCGGTGGAGCAAGCAGGTTTCAGAAAGGGCTTTTCAACGATCGATCACATCCATACTATTGAATTGTTAATGGAAAAGTATCAGGAAAACCAAAGAACACTTTATATATCATTCATCGACTACCAAAAAGCCTTTGATACTGTTAAACATACAAGTATCTGGAAAAGCCTGAGAGAACAAGGAGTGGAGGAAATATATATTAAAAGCATTAAATCCATTTATAAAAACAATAAGGGTAAAATTAAGCTTGAATCCTTAGGCCCTAGCTTCCCAATAGAAAGGGGAGTAAGACAAGGCGACCCGCTGTCTCCAATAATATTTATAGCTATCCTCGAGGCGATCATAAACAAATTAGACTGGAGCAAACAAGGAATATACATAAATGGGACTTACTTAAGCCACCTGAAATTCGCGGATGACCTAGTATTCTTAGCCGAGTCATCCTCACAACTACAAAACATGGTAGAGACCCTACAACTAGCTAGTGTAAAGGTGGGACTAGAAATTAATATTTCAAAGACTAAAACAATGACAAATAGTTTGAAAAGACCAATAATAGTCAATAGCAACCCATTGAAATACGTTGAAAAATACGTCTATCTAGGAAAAACTAGAAGTTTCGACAGGAAAAATAAAAACATAGAAATAGACAAAAGAATACAATTAACATGGAACAAATACTGGGCTCTCAAGGACATTTTTAAAAGTAATTTACCACAAACCATTAAAACAAAAGTCATGAATTCGAGCCTCTTGTCATGTTTGACATATGGTTGCCAAACATGGAAATTCACTGTTGAAACAAAAAGAAAGATTAACGTATGTCAGAGAGGACTCGAACGAAGCATGCTAAAAATAAGGAAGCTGGATAAAATACGACACAGTAAAATAAGAAAAATAACTAAAGCAACTAACGCTCTGAGTTACGCACTGAAATTAAAATGGAAGTGGGCAGGACATGTTGCGCGCCTGACAGATCACAGATGGACCAAAAAGGTGACATTCTGGAAGGGCCCACCAGGCAAAAAATCGAGAGGTCGACCCATTACAAGATGGGAAGATGACATTAAAGTAATAGCTGGTCCAAACTGGAGACAAGTAGCTGAAGATAGAGTCACGTGGGCATCACTGGAGGAGGCCTTCACCCTTTCTGGGGTTCCGGTAGATTAGAATAAATAAATTAGAAATAAATAAATAAATTAGAGAGAAATAGATTAGAAATAAATAAATTAGAAATAATTAAACTAGAATAAAATAATTTAGAATAAGCAAAATAAACTTAACATTTTAATAGTTTTTTAAGAAATGTAAGTTTTTATAGTTTTTTTAATAGTTTTTTATATTATATATATAATAGTTATTTTATATATATAATAGTTATTTATAACATTTTAATAGTTTTTTAAGAAATGTAAAAAATGTAAATTTACTGGAAATAAAAAGGCATTTTTATTTTATTTATTTACTGCTATTTTACTAAACACACACAACTTACTAAACGCATATTTTACCCTCTTTCTATCTCTTTTGACTCACAGTTTCTTTCTAATGTAAAAATGTATATAAAATGTACTAATCTACATATGATCTTTTGATTTATGACAAGATTTATTTTTCAAATACCCATTTGTAAAATAGAAATAATTTTGCCCGTTGCCAATAAAACGAAATTATCGTAGAAACCAGACGTTCGCTGATACACTTTTGTTTGTAAAGCAACTTTTACCCGTACTTGGCTTGGCCACGGGAAATTCGCCCTGCAATTTTTCGCGCGGCGCGGACGGCGAAGCGTCTAGCGTCTTAAACAAAGAAGTACTAAACATGCCACGTGGTGAGGCGACTGGCGGGGCGACGGACGAATTTTGCTGAGCGAATCGGGGACGTGGCGTGGGAGCGAGTGAGACAAATGTATGAATCAAAAGCGTGATGTGGCGCGAGTTATAGTACCCAAATCAATAAAAATAACAATATTTGATCAAAATAACAATCAACAAAAATCCAAATTCAAAAATTTTCCCAGTTGATTTTGGTCTATTAAGGGGAACGGGTGGTCTAGCGGTCTAAAATTTAACCTATTTTAAAAAAAATATTTCTATATGAAGGTAATGACTAATCCTTTCAAAATTTTTTTACACTTATTCTAATGCTTATCAACTACACAAAAATAAAAATTAAGACAGAAAAAATTTTTTTTCAAATTATAAAAATGGCGCTGAAGTTCCCCTCTTCAAATAAAATGGACCTGACTGGCGAGGGTTGATTGATCTTTACCTCTGATCTGAAATTTAAAAAAAATGACGGATTTTAAATTAGTATAAGTATAGTTTTCGTAGGAACTAGAATGGAAAAATATTTAAAATATATATATCTATATATATATATATATATATATATATATATATATATATATATATATATATATATATATATATCATCGTGCTAGTTGTGCTAGTGCGTTGCTGTCTTGTGGCGAAGTCTAATGCCACATGCATAAGTTTACCGGCTACCTTACCCTCCAAATCGGAACAAGACAGCGGCAAGCACTGACGCTATTGCGGTAGGAATTGGTAAGGTGGTGGTACTAGACCCGGGCGAGACAATGCAGAACTCTACCACCTTGTAGCCACGATGTTAGTGACTCGCATAGCCAATCGGTCGCCTTTTGCGACCTGCCTGGCAGAAAGGCAGTTAGTCTATTCTTCAAAGGAGCCCGGAACCAACACGGGGAAAAAGTAGTTTATTCTATTAAAATACTTCTAACTTTGTTAGAGACTGGTGCCTGAAAAAGGTATTTAATAAAAATCACCAGCAATATTCTCGATTGTATTGCTGTTTATTGATAGTTATGTACTTACTGTAGTAATGAAACCCTATCGATAATGGACTATCAGCGGCAACACTATAAATCAAAGGTTTTGAGTTTCGAAACTCATTCCAAAAATTTGTCTTAATATAGTACGTATTTCTCATACTTGTTGTGAAAATCAACGTCTATACTCATACGTCTACACATTCTCTTCCAAATAGTGTTTGTTGAAGTTCAAAACTACTCCCCTCCAAGCAGTATCGAGATAAAGTTGAAAAAATCAACTTGCTCTCGGACTATACGGTCGCGGCGAAGACCGCCGTAGTCCCCGTGCCCTCATTATCCGCGTCGCACGATTTTCGTCTCCTAGGACGCGCCGCCGCTGGTTCGCGTGTTAGTAAATAATTTAGTATATTTAACTGATATTTTTAACATAGCGAACGTTGTGTTGATCAGGTGACAAGATGGCAGCGACGCTGAGTCGCAACACCGGGCGGCGCGTGCGGGACTCGAGCTGCGCCGCCGCGCGGCTCGCCGTCAGCGGCGCGGCGGCCCTCGTCGGGCTCACGAGTCGCGGCCGAGCGCTGTAACTGGGCCGCGAGCGCGCAAGGACGCTCCTCGGACAGTGTTTGCAAATCACGAGACACACTACACAGTGTGTCACCGACTACCAACGAAATAACACTATGAGACACAAGGATGTACTACAAATATTTGTAACAAATACCAATAGCATGTTTCATATTACAGTATTGCAAAATTTTATTCAGAAAGCACAAAGTCTTTGCCAATATCTATTTATTACCTAAAACAAGGACACGAAAAAGAGTTTCCGTTTTGTATAAAATTTAGAGCGCGTCGAGTGATTATGTGAATATTAGTGTTAAATATGATAAGAGTGAAGCTCAAATTTTGTAAATAAAATTCATTTTGTGACTGTAAGATACCAGTATTTTGAAATTTGTTAGACGATAAAGCGTTATGGAACTGAGACTTCATTATTGTAAGTAACGTTCTTTCAGAAATAAAATTATTAACAAATGTGTTCCTCCCGTTTTTTTACCCTTCCTTTTCCCGTCTCGTATTCTACATAAATACATAAAATAAACAAGGAAACATATGATTTCAATGAAACACACCATTCGACAAGTGAAAATAAATCATAACAGATGAATGTTACCTCGTGTTGGTCCGGGTCCCCCTTGAAGAATCTGCCGTTGTGCCGGACAGTTCTTAAAAGGCGAACGATTGGCTACACGAGCCACCACCAGCTTGGATACTTAGTGGTAAAGTTCTGCATGGCCACCACCGCCCGGGCCCGGGGTTGGTACCATCGCCTTATCTATCCTACCGCAATAGCATCAGTGCTTGTCGGTTCGTTCGTGTTCCGGTTTGGAGGGTCTGGTAAACTTATACCTGTGGAATTAAGACCCCACCACAGAGATAGCAACCCAACATTAACATCTTTGGTGTCAATTAACGTGACCAATTTTGCAAACGGCTAATCAGGCAGATTGATCAAGTACAGGATTTTGTAAAAAATATTTAATAGACATATTGCTCGTAAAACAAACACTCGTAAATCCAAACATTTTTAGCAAACTACAACATAATTAAGAATGATAAATAGATAGCCGACTATACTGCACACTTGTTACAGAAGATCACTCCACGTCCATCCACCGTCCATTTACCCTCTAGACACATAGGAAATGATAAACATTGAAGCATTTATTCAGTGTGTTTTTTTAATATCGATAGGGAAGCGATTGACCACGTTCTCACCTGGTGGTAAGCTAAGATGCGGCCGAAGATGGCAACTGCTTTCCTAGAAGGTACCTGTTCACTTTTCTCTTGAAGATCCCCAGATTGTACTCGTCGTCGTACAGACTCAGGAAGCATGTTCCAGTCCCTTGCGGTTCGAATGAAGAATGTCGAATCGATCCGCTATGTCCAGGTACGTGGAACGTCCACCATATGGCGATGCCTAGTTAATGCCTATTTAATGCTATAGTGAGGTTACGCATCTCTCTCCCAGCGAGATCAGTGCACTGGTATGGGTATAGCCACTCCTGGTGGTGGGCATTAAAATCTCCCAGAAGCACTAGCTGAGCAGAAGGGTGTTAAGTAGCATCCGCCGCCTCACTTAGGTACTCTGTGAGCCTGATCGTCGCCTGGTCTCCGCTATGTGCATGTTACCATGCACATAGCGGAGACCAGCTCAGGCATAGAGAAGTGAAGTGGATGTGACAGGCTATCAGCGTGTAGTGCTAGCGTCAGTTTATCTCAGCCATACTCAAGAACTACAAAAATGAACCTATAATCCCTATCAAACCTTAGTGAAACTGTTATTACATGCTTTTTTTTTACACGCTTTTTATTAGCTACACCTGTATGTTTGTATGTTTGTTTGTAACCGACTTCTTTGGGCGCGATTTTGACCCACTTTAAACGGCCAGATTTCATTCAAACTTTGTAGATTTATCGAGGACCGATGACAATACACTAATTTGATAAAATTATTCCATTTTTCAAATTTTGCAAAATATGATTTTTGTTAATTTATATAATTTTTTCATCTATAGTCGATAAGGTAAGAAACTTAATTAAAAAATTTATAATTTTTCTCTACAGTCGATAAGACAGGACTTGATTATCTATTATGATTATATATTAATTTTAATTTGTAAAAAGTAAAAAATAAATAATAGTTTTAAAAAAACTAAAACTACTTTTTTTATAAAAAACCAAATTAAAAAATAGAAAACAAATTTTAATAAATTTGAATTAAAAATAGTGTAAAAAATTTTCATAAATAAAAAACAATAATTGTACATATAAGAAAAAATGTATTTTATAAAAAAAGGGTGACTTGATTTTTTTAAGATATCATCGAAATGATAATCCTTCTACTCATATCTGTCAGTAAAATATTAATAACTATTGACAACATGAACCTCACGCTTTTTTTACAATAAAATTCATTTTTTTATTACCACTTGAAAAAATTTTACTCCTTATAAAATATTTATATAAGATGCTTTAGATAAAAATTGCCTCTTAGGTAGTAAATTTTTAATAAACTACAAAACTAAAATGGTTAAAAAAAATAGTTCTGATAAAAGAATAGTAGCCCATACAGGAAGCCCCAGAGTTGAACGACGGGGCCATGCCTGGGACATTATTGGGAAGCCCATCTTGGCAAACCTATATTGTCCTATGCCCGGGCCATAACTGGGCGATTGCCCAAGGCTAATCAGCGAAGGTTGATTAGCCTTGGCCATTCCAATGATTACCCAGGCTTGGGCCAAGAATGAATAACCTAGCCTTGGCCAAGCCTAGAGTCACCCTAACTTGGGCCAAGTTTGTGTAACCTAACCTCGGCCATTCAATGGCGATCCAGACTTGAGCCAGGACTGAGCAACCTAGCTTTGGCCGACTCAATGATTACCCGAGCGTTAGCCAAGACTGGGATGCCTAGCCTTGGCCGTTGAATGGCAACCCAAACTTGAGCCAGAATTCGACAGCCTAACTTTGGCCATTCAATGGGAAATCCAAATTTAATTAATCATTAAGTAATAGAATTTGGAACAGTATATATTTATTACTTAACGAATATTTGATAGTAAATGCTAAAATTGAAAATTTATTATTTCAACAAAACAATTGCATATCGCCAAAATTGATACGGTCTTAAAAAAAATTAAAGTATTATAATATGATATTAACAATATACAGAACGATTTAAAAAGTCTAAAGTAAATGTAAGAACTTGATTTTTGCTTTTTTTTTTAAATTAATAAACATTTGTAAAAAAATAGATATTTTTTATCAAAACACAAAATTAAATAACATAAACTGTATAAATAATAAACCGTCACACTCTGTCACCATATAGATTTAGCTTATATGAATGGTGAGATATGTGTTAACTTATCGGTCGTACGGAGTAGGGGTTAGTGGTCGATCTGGCAAGTGCGCGGCTCGGGTTTGAATCTCGGTTAGGGTAAATGCAATTTTCACTTTATTTCTATAATTAGCGAAAGTTAGGTCTAATTCAATTCAAAATTCAAAATGTCTTTATTTCGTAAGTAAAATTTTTACACTTGAAATATGTCAGTAATTAATAGTTTATGCAAAAAAAAATACAATAACACAATACAAATAACAAAATACAAAACAAATTAAAATATACTTAATTGGACACATCATTCCAAAAATACATTACTATGTACCCAATGCACAGATATCTTGTTTGTCTATAAATACAACTTATCAACAACCAACAGCAACATGTTAATGAAGGTCTATATTAAGAGTTAAGTCATCTGAACTTGCGTTAGCTCTATATCAAAATCGAAAAAATTATTGACAAGTAAAAAATCATTTTTTTTCAATTTCAACTAACAACTACTCATTTTATAGGTGACTGAAAATAATTTAACCGTTTCGTAGAATATTACTATTTTATTTCAGAGAATCCAATTTATTCGAAATTGGGTTCTTAATACTAATTTGGTTTCACATTAAACAATTAAATTCTTAATATATTCTGTAATCTACTTTTTTTAGTAAATTCTATAGTGGTGAATAAGCCTGGGCTTGCTTTGGCTTAAAAACTTGGGCCAGTCTTGGTTAACATATTTGGGCCAGTCTCGGTTAATAATCTTGGGCCAGTCTTGGTTATCATGCTTGGGCCAGTCTAGGCAACCAAGCTTGGCACCCTGTTATCACTCCAGACTTCTACCAAGGCTGGGCCAAAGCGGGTTTACAAGCATGGGCCAGAGATGTACAGCATTGCGCCAAGCATGGCCCATATCTGGCCCCGTCGTATTGTCCTGTATGGGAGTACGACAGGAACGCCTTGCACACTTACACACACACACACACGCACACACACACACACACACACACACACATGTCTATAAGCGTGTAAGTAGTTCCGTGCTTCTACCGCGGCACTCGACTAGGTATGCGCATTAGAGTTTGCAACAGTGTCTGCGCATATAACTTAGATTTCACGAGCCACGAAGAGTCCGCCACCGTCTCTGTGACTGAGTTTAATTGACTGAGTAAAATGACAAAAAATGTACATAATATTTATAGATATAGATATATCACCCTCCATGTTAATTTAACATGGATATACATCGATATACAGTCTTGTAGTTTTCGTTTTTTATTAATTATAATTAAACGACACTGAATTAATTAGCCATTCGCATTTGATGATCTACAATTGTCGATTAGAATTTAAAAAAAATAACTCAAATAATTGATTTTTCATAAGTTACAGTGTTTCCGGAGTTTCATACATGACGGACAGGAAAATTTTTTGACCTATTTTGATATTTTTTTCCGTTTCTATTGCACTAAATTAATTTTTAGCAAGTATAGAATTAATCTCCATTAAATTATCTCGACAATAGTATGCAAAATATCTTGATTCCGTTAACTAACAAGGCTATAATACTAAAAATAGTTGCCAAATCAAGGCGAAAAAAATTTTTTGATCGTAAAGCACTCTCTGATGCTTCGCATCATGAGTCGTGCAATAGTTTAAAATTAAAAAGGCAAGCTATTATAAATAAACCAAACTAAAAAGTAGAAAATAAATACTAGTTTAAAAAAACTAAAAAACACGCTTTTTATGGAAAACCGAACTAAAAAATAGAAAATAAATTTTAATAAATTTAAATTAAGAATAGTGTTAAACATTTCAATAAATATAAATTAATAATAGTGTGGATAAAAAAATATATTTTAATTTAAAAAAGCGTGGGGTGCTTTTTAAGATATTATCGAAATGATAATCACTCTACTCATATCTGTCAATAAAATATTTATAACTATTGACACCATGCACCCCACGCTTTTTTTAAAATAAAATAATTTTTTTTATTCACACTATTATTAATTTATATTTTTTGAAATTTTTAACACTATTCTTAATTTAAATTTATTAAAATTTATTTTCTATTTTTTAGTTCGGTTTTCTATAAAAAGCGTGTTTTTTAGTTTTTTAAACTAGTATTTTTTTAACACGTGAATTAAACGGCCCAATCGAGCTAGGTACCGACACACGCATAACGAAATACTTAGCTTACATTTTTACTGAAACAAAATAAAAAAGGTTAAAATGATTCGGGATTCTACAGCACCCATAAACACAAATGTTGACATTTGTACGACATCAGAACCGCTACTAACAAATCTAATGATGCTTTTGGCGTTGAATAGAACGAAAAGACGCTATAAAGATACCTTTCCGGCAAACAAAACCAAAGAACAAATTTATTACATATAGTATAGTTACGTGCATAGACTAGTATATAATATTATGCTTTATAGATCGAAAACTCCAACATTGTTAAAAGGACGTCAGTGCCATCTACAAATCAAGCATAAACTACGTAACAGAACCCTCTTGGCATATCTATTGTAGCGGCTCAAATAATCACAAACGCTACAAGGAAAAATAATAAAAAATAGAAAATAATGAAATTCAAAATAAAATCCTGAATCGCGATATCACAATTATTTATCTTGTGACACTATATACAAGTTTCAACGTTTCTCAGATAGACTCCGGTCCCCAGGCAGTACACCTTGCCTGGCTGGGAAGATCTTCCTTTTCCCCTTACTTGTCCTTGTGCGACGTCATCAACGTCCACAGTTATGACGTCACCTGACAAGAAACTGGCCCGCTGGCCCGCCCACCCACAATGACCCTTCAGCGGTATGGACCAGCGGCGCCACACTATTTTTAAACTTTTTACTAGATCTCTGACATATTATATGTAAATAAAACAAAAAAACTTTACGTCTTAGAATATATTAAAAAAAAAAAAAAAAATTTATTTTGTCAAATTACAAACCAAATTATAGCAAAATTATGAGGTTTAAACACTGAAAACTGATTCGACACTACTAAGCACAGAGTACTAATTAATTTAACTTAACTCTTTTGTAGAACTTGTAGACGCGGAAGATAGTTATTAACTTGACGTAAATATCACGAAAACAATGCAAATAAATCAAAATGAAACTAGCACAAACTATGCAAACAATCTGGTAGCCATATTTAAGATTTAAGAATGGAATTTAAGTTTTAGAGATGGGCCACATGAATCGATATCGTATTGTGTCGATATAATGCTATGCGAATTATACAATATATCAACATTTTGTGTTGATGCATATTTTTATTGTTGATTATATATACAAGTATAATTAATGATCATAGATTACATAATATTAGTTTCATTATATTAGTTTAGTTCCAAAACATTTTAAATCATTAAAACTGCCAAATTTCATCATTTTTATGGTTTTTTGAAGTTTTCTCGAAATTTCGAGGGTGTAGGGGTCAAACTGACCTCTAATTCGGATTCAGCGGACCAAAATACGTACCCGTAGGTAGGTCCGGTCAAATGCAAATTCAAATTTCAATAATTATCATAAATTGGTTTCATTAGCGTTATAAATTGCATTATAGTTGTGTTTGTGAGCTACACGTAATGTCTGATTTAATTGTCTTTTGTTTATAAAATATAAATGCCACCAATATGATATCAAATATTCATATAAGCGGCATTAAATACACCGGCACACAAAAAAAAAAGTAGAATTTGCATTTGACCGGACCTACCTACGGGTACGTATTTTGGTCCGCTGAATCCGAATTAGAGGTCAGTTTGACCCCTACACCCTCGAAATTTCGAGAAAACTTCAAAAAACCATAAAAATGATGAAATTTGGCAGTTTTAATGATTTAAAATGTTTTGGAACTAAACTAAGCGTGATTTTCATATATTTTGATCCGCTGAATATAAATCGAAACTTTATTGAGACCACGAGCCATTTTAAATGTGAAAAAATCACACGTAACTCTCGAAAATTCCGAAAAAATCTTCGATTCCTTTCCAAATTTAATTCTCCACAAATGTACCAAAATGAATCAGGACTTTTATTACACAGATGAGAATTACTTCCTGTAATAGTATACTCTCCAGTAGCCAAGTTTCCCACTTCTAAAGAGCTGCAGTCGCTGAATGACGACGCCTGCGGGCCTGCTTTCTCACCCTGACCAGACACCGATACTGGGTTTTCGACTCCCTGCATCGTAAAGTACTTATCACTTGTACCTGCCATGACGGCACACATGCCGTTAACCCAGGGACTCTGCCAGATGGTTCTGTTGCCTACCGTCACCATGTGGAGGTGCCCTGGTTATAGGCACAAGCAATTAAGTCTTCAAAAGTCAAAAACGAGAGTAAAAAAACAAAAAAGAACTACTTTTTTCGTAATTTTGGAGGGTTTGTGTTTTTTTTTTTTTTTTACATTTAAAACGGCTCGACTCCAATTTTTTTTTTTTTTTTCTTTATTATTAAAACTGCCTATTTTCATCATTTTTACGGTTTTTCGAAGTTTTCTCGAAATTTCGAGGGTGTAGAGGTCAAACGGACCTTGAATTCGGATTCAGTGGACCAAAATACGTACCCGTAGGTAGGTCTGGTCAAATGCACATTCTACTTTTTTTTTTTTTTTTTGTGTGCCGGTGATATTATATATAGGAAAAGGCTTCAGTGGATGCAAAACGATCCCACCAATCTGATGATCCATTTAAAAAGGCGATAAATATATGTTGGAGTAATCAAAGTTCGATTTTTTTTTTTTTTTTTTTTTGCATAAGTAAGTATAATTAATACCAGATACTATTGTTAAATGAATTTAACAAATATCTTTACAGCAGTTTAAAAGCTAATAGTTTTTGAGTGTGTAAATGTAAAAAATAAATGGTTAAAAAATCGACACTGACACTTTAAAAATAAAAGAAAATCAACGTGATGAAATTCAACAGTCAACTGATTGATAATTTTATGCTAAGTTCATTGTCTAATTACATCGGAAAGGTCAAAATGAAATAAAAGAAATTAGCTCCACATTACATGTCAGTGATTGTGACTTTAGTGATCTCTAAACGCTTACTTTATTTGACAGGAGCTACACCTTCAGATATCCGCAATTGTATTAATTTGCAACGCATCCCCAAATATTGTTTATAGTCATAAAAGTGTAGTCAAAATGCCATTGAATGAAAAATAGTGACTTTTAATATTATTATTAAATACCGAAATAGCATTGAAATATTTTTATTCCAGAAATATACCTCTCATATTTTAGCTCATAAAAATATCGTTTTGTGTCGATAAGAAACGTTACATACATTGAATTATGACTCATATCGATAAGGTGTATCGATTCAAATTAATTTTGAGTTTGACATGTGATAGTAATGATGATGGTAGAGGATAGTAGATATTTCAATTTCAAAAATTATCGTTAGTTTCGTACGAAGTTTGGTGTATGTGGCTCAGGTGGAGCCACCATTAAGTTTTGTAAAAGGTCCAAATGTACTGACTCTCCACCCCGTGGTTACGTGGCATAACTACTCGTTAAGTGACGTGGACATGCTACACGAATTAGATCCAAGTAATACTCTGGTACTATTTAAATTAAGCTCTCTAAGTAGAACTTCTTAAAAAAATAATAATAATAATAATAATAATAATAATAATAATAATAATAATAATAATATAGACAAAATTCATACAATTATTCTGTCATCATTTTCACAGTCAGAGCTTTCTCACCAAATCTTTGATATCACCTTTATGGTAACAGTTGCTCAAACTTCAACCGTTCAACCTCGTGCCTGATAAACCACTTAATTGCAAGAGCATCACCCGAGAAATACTAGATACCCACCAATTCATCGTGTAAAGCGCTGGTATCAAATACCCGGGCGAGACATAGCAAAACTCTACCACCCAGTCATTAGACGACTAATACTCCGCTACGACAGATACCCGACTGAGGAAAATCGGAGATTCCTCAAACGTTTACAGAGGCACTTACAGACGCGTATAGCCGGTTTTGTCTAGAAACGACGGGCAGAATGTCTGAAGAGATTTCATCATCACATGTGACCTTATATATTATATATAGGAAAAGGCTTCAGTGGATGCAAAACGATCCCACCAATCTGATGATCCATTTAAAAAGGCGATAAATATATGTTGGAGTAATCAAAGTTAGATTTTTTTTTTTTTTTTTTTTTTTTTGCGCTAAAATAACCAGAACTACATACACGTCAGTTGTAAAGATGGAAAGATAATGTAGTTCATCCCTACCATCCAACCTAGCTTCACCGCCATCTATTATAGTAGGGCCAGTGATAAGTAGACAGCATTTGCAACTGTCACATACAGAGGCGCTGTTCAAACAGCGGAGTTTCTACATCGTGCTATCAAGAAATCTTTTCGTTTGTACTAATACATAGTAAATGCATGTGAAATATGGGTTAGGTTAGGTTAGGTTAGGTTAGGTTAGGTTAGGTTAGGTTAGGTTAGGTTAGGTTAGGTTAGGTTAGGTTAGGTTAGGTTAGGTTAGGTTAGGTTAGGTTAGGTTAGGTTAGGTTAGGTTAGGTTAGGTTAGGTTAGGTTAGGTTAGGTTAGGTTAGGTTAGGTTAGGTTAGGTTAGGTTAGGTTAGGTTAGGTTAGGTTAGGTTAGGTTAGGTTAGGTTAGGTTAGGTTAGGTTCCCCCCCCATGGTCCCAAGCCTTGTCGCGGCGGGGGGGCATAGTACCTGGGGTGCAATCCAGCACCTTGGGGAAACCAATTGGGCCGCGTTGACTGCTCTCGGTACTCCTCTTACTAGAAGAGGGGACAGGAGATGCAGAAAGCGCCTCTGGCGCTTAGCACTGTGTGCAAGTGGAGCAATGGCTCGTGGGATGGCGGGCCTGCAAGGCCTGCGGTGCTGTGGTAGGTTTCTATCCCCTACCCCGCAGAGCAAGAATGGGCGGCCTACTGGTCATCTTTACGACTGGTTAGCCGGCCGACCCGTTACCCTCTTACACAGAGGACCGGGGATCCTATTGGGTCGCGAGGAAGCCCAACCTCAATAAAAAATGGGTCCGAACACTAAGGTCCCGACACCCGCCGATGGTGTGCATGGCCGGGGGGAACCCGGTCCCGAGGGTGTCAACCAAAACAAACCAATATGCGAAGCACGCTTAAGGAAACGAATACCCAGGAGGGTACCGGCAATGCCGGAGAATCCCTTGGTGTATCGGTAGATGCCCAGGCGGCAACTACCGATACACTCAGCCCATCCGTATCTGGGGGGGCAACTAGGCGTGGTAGTAAAAGTGTGGGAGAAAAGAGTAGTAGGGAACAAGACCAAGACGTCTTCGCTGTTCCCAGGTCTATCGGTGAATCTGAGGATGACGACAACGCATCAATCTGTTCGGCATCCTCAGCTGCATCAGCTGCCATCCGTGCAAGGAAACGTGGCAGGCGGGCGGAAGATACTGAAACACCTTCGGCCAAGCGCAAGCTTCGGTCAAACGCACGGACTGAGGAAGACGAAGCGAGTGATATCTCGTCGCTCACAACGTCGAACACCCGGGCGAAAGACACGTTGCCGGGAAGGGAAGAGTTGGCCGCGGAAATGAGAGCACAGCCAACAGCAGACCTCGGGGCTCGAATTGCGGAGTCCATGGAGTCTGTAGAGAAGGTCGCTGACAGGTCTAAGAACCTGAAAGGAAACTTCGTGCGCAGTCTCAGGATAGCTGCGAGAACTGTCAAAGCTGCAGCAGACGAAATTTCCTTGCGAGCACTAAATCCGAGCTCGGAAAAACTGGAAGCTGAAAATGCGGCCTTACGCTCGCGGATAACTAGCATGGAGGAGTCGCTCAATCGACTAACTAAAGAGCTGGAAGAGCTTCGACGGTGTAAACAGGATGACGCTACACAAAACGTAGTCCCAATCCCAACTCCGAAAGAAAGCACTGGTCTTACGCTCGAGGAAATAGGCACCCTGCTGGACCAACGGTTTGCTGCATTTAGGGCTGAGATATTCCCTGATCGGGCCATCAGGCCCCCGCTTCAAGGAAAAGCGCCGAATACCGTTGCGCCTGTGGTGACCCGTTCGGAACAGGAGGAATTACCGGATGAGAACAACAAGAGAAGAAAGCGGCGGAAACCAAAGAAGAAAGCCAAAGCTTTAGTTTTGCCTTCTGAGTCTGAGTCTCGGACTGTTCAGCAGGCTCCTAGTGCACAGCCACCTAGGAACAACCAACTACTGGGATCGAAAAACCAGGCGCCAGCCTGGTCCCAGGTTGCTAGTCAACAGAAAAAACCGGCTCAACCCGGAAACGCTAGGACGACACTAAAGAACAAGGGAAGTCCCAAACCACCACGTGCACCTAAGACGGCTGCCGTAACGGTGACGGTTCCTGCAGGTTCAAACTCTACCTACTCAGCAGTAATGGCTGCTGCAAAGCAAAGGGTGAAACTTGCAGAAATTGGTATTACCAACATTCGACAAAAACGCGCTGCGACTGGAGGCATCGTAATAGAGGTCCCAGGCGCAGACGCGGAATCTAAGGCTACCAAGCTGGCGGAAGCAATGCGTGCAGCCCTAAGTGACTTCGCAGATGTGCGCATCGCACGCCCGACTAAGACCGGAGAGATGCGTGTGATGGATCTCGATGAGTCCATCACCCCAGAAGATGTCGCGGCGGCTATCGCCACTGCAGGAGGATGCTCTGTAGCCGACGTCAAAGTTGGAGAAATCAGGCAACCTTATCGCAGACTAGGCACAGCATGGGTGAAGTGCCCCATAACAGCAGTACGAAAGATCGCAACGGAAGCATCAGGAAGGATCACCATCGGAGGCTGGCATTCAGCGCGGGTGAGGATGCTCAAAGCACGTCCCTTGCAATGCTTTAAATGCCTGAGAATGGGACATGTCAAGGCGCAGTGCCCAAACGACGAGGACAGGAGTGGCAGATGCTACGCTTGTGGTCAGCCCGGACACACTGCCCGCGCTTGCCCAGGGACGACCTTCACATGTCCTGTCTGCTCTGACTTGGGGATACCAGCAGACCATAGGCTGGGGAGCAAAAACTGCACCCCGCCAAAAACCAAAAGAAGCAGAACGCAGCAGGGCTCTGCTTCAAATGTAAGGGAGAGCGTTCCAAATCCACGCCCGGACAAACAAAGTCCTGAGGTCGCCATGGAGATTCAAAATTCAATCGATTAATAAGAATCCTCCAAGGCAACCTCAATCACTGCCGCGGAGCCCAAGACCTGCTGCTGCAAACCGCGGCAGAGCTGAGGATTGCCATATCGGTAATAGCGGAGCCCCATGCTATCCCGGATAACCCTCGGTGGTTTGGGGATGTAGGAGGCTCAGTTGCCATCTATTGGAGTGGTGGTGCAGAAGACCCTCCCTGCGCCTTTATGACGAGTGGCCCGGGATTTGTGGCTGTGACATGTAGAAACATAGTGATCATTGGCTGCTACATCTCGCCGAACTGTTCTCTGAACACCTTCGAGACATATCTGGACAGCCTTACGAACTACATCCGCGCGTGTCATCCTCGCCCAGTACTCGTACTGGGCGACTTTAACGCCCACTCGAGGGCTTGGGGGAATGCGCGAGACAGCGTCAGAGGGGAAACCCTGCAAGAGTGGGCTGCCAGTGCAGACCTCCGGCTCTTGAATCGTGGCACGGAGAGCACGTGCGTACGATGGCAGGGGGAGTCGGTAGTTGATCTTTCGTGGGCAACACCTGCCGCTGTCCGACTTGTATCGGGTTGGAGGGTGGCTGAAGACTTGGTCACTCTGTCTGACCACCGGCACATCATTATCGATGTCGGCCGACTGCCTATGGTTCAAAGGCCGCGTAATCAACCGATACGCTGGTCTCTCAAACGACTCGACCGAGACAAGCTAATTGCCGCGGCAAACGTGGCTGACTGGCCTCAGGCGAGGAGGGAAGTGTCTTCCGACGTAACGGGTGAAGCAGCTCGCTTTCAGTCTGTCATGACTGACATCTGTAATATAGCGATGCCCCGCTCCAAACCAATCAAGCGAAGATCAGCTTACTGGTGGACGGACGAGATAGCCCAAATACGGAAGACATGTCTACGTGCCCGGCGTGTATATACCAGGACGCGAAGGCGGCGACGTTCCACGGCCGACGAGATCACGAGCGCCTACGAGTCCTACAGGAGGGCTACTAAAGTACTCCAGGTGGCCATCGCCAATGCCAAGTCACGTTCCTGGGCAGAACTTGTCGACCAACTCAATAGCGACCCATGGGGGCGTCCGTACAAGATAGTTCTCGGAAAGCTCAGACCGTGGGTCCCTCCATTGACCGAATCGATGGATCCGGAGTTTCTGGACGCCATTATGGGGAACCTTTTCCCGAGGCCTGCAGAGCACGCTCACACGAACCGGAATGTGTCCTTTCAATGGAACAACGATTGGACGGTTACAGAAGAGGAATTTGGACAGGCCGTACATCATCTGCTTTCAAAGAAAACGGCCCCAGGGCCGGATGGTGTCCCCGGTCGGGCACTGGGCTTGGCCCTCTCCGTGTTAGGGAACCAACTTAGGCAGCTTTTTACCAATTGCCTACGCCAGGGTCGGTTCCCGGCCCCTTGGAAAGTTGGAAGGATGGTCCTGATAAAGAAAGAGGGCAGGGCCGCGGACAATCCATCTGCATACCGGCCAATATGCCTGCTAGATGAAGCGGGTAAATTGCTAGAAAGGGTGGTTGCAAGCAGACTCGCAAAACACCTCTCCGAGATCGGTCCAGACCTCTCAGATGCGCAGTTTGGATTCCGGAAGGGTCGCTCTACAATAGATGCAATTCTCCGTGTCCGCGCAATATCTGACGAGGCTACGAGTCAGGGCAAAGTGGTTCTGGCGATAAGCCTGGACATTGTGAATGCCTTTAACTCCTTGCCGTTTCAGGCCATTCACCAGGCGCTTATCTACCATAGGGTTCCCGTATATCTCCGGAACGTGATAGAGGATTACCTTACCAACAGGGTAATCCAATGGAGCGGCCAGAACAATGAACTATGTGAGAGGGAGGTACTTTGCGGGGTCCCTCAAGGCTCCGTACTGGGCCCCCCTCTATGGAATCTGGCATACGACGCGGTTTTGCGGACGGAACTTCCAGCTGGCGTGCAGGTCGTCTGCTATGCAGACGACACACTTATAACCGCGACCGGGAACGACTTCGATGAAACAGTCCGGATTGCAGAATTGGGGATCGCATACGTAACGAGGAGGATACATGGGCTTGGCCTAAAAATAGCTCCCCAAAAAACGGAAGCTATCTGGCTCCACAACCTCCCTCGGAGACGGGAGCCACCAAGCGCATCTATCCACGTGAATAACGTCCAAATCCCCGTAGGCAGGTACATGAAGTACCTTGGCCTGGTTTTGGACAGTAGGTGGGAGTTCAAGGAGCATTTCACCCGCTTAGTCCCCCGCCTTGAGAAGATAATGGGCGCGCTACACCGCCTATTGCCCAATCTGGGTGGACCGAACGAGACCGTCCGGCGACTCTATGGAGGGGTTATCAGATCGATAGCACTTTATGGGTCGCCGGTCTGGTCAAATAGCCTTGCAAAGGACCGATCCAGTAGAGCCCTTCTTAACGGGTTCCAACGCAAGATGGCGATCCGAATTGCCCGTGGATATCGTACCATATCCCACGAGGCGGCATTATTGATAGCACGAGTACCACCTCTCGATATCTTGGCGGGCGTAAACGCCGATTTATATCGGTGTTTACGCAATAACGACGAAACCTCAGGCAGGGTAAGACTGAGGGACAGAATGCTCCAACGGGCATTGACACAATGGCGGGCGCGTCTCGAAAACACGAACGCCGCCCGCCAACGCGCTCCAGGAGCGATACTGCCCAACTTCATGCCTTGGCTAAACAGAAGATGGGCAGTAACATATAGGCTGACACAAATGCTGACCGGCCACGGATGCTTTGGCGTCTACCTAAATAGGATAGGACGAGAAGCAACCCCAAAGTGTCACCATTGCAACTATGAAAGGGACGACGCTCAACACACTCTGGAAGAGTGCCCAGCCTGGGCAAATGAAAGGACTGCCCTAGTGGCTCACATAGGCAATGACTTAGCCCTTTCAACCGTCGTAGGAACCATGTTACACGACGTAAGGGCATGGAAAGCTATGGTCTCTTTCTGTGAGAGCGTTCTGCTCCAGAAAGAGAACGCGGAAAGGGATCGGGAAAAAACTGACCCTTCCCGGAGAAGGAGGCGTGGACCCCGTAGTTAGGGCCCGCACCTGGCCCTGTAGTTCCGGGCGACGAATAGGACTACGGTATCCCCTGCCTGTCGTAAAAGGCGACTAAAAGGGGAAGTGGGGGTTGGGAGGTGACGGCAAGGGGGAAGTCACCTCGGTGTCAACCCCGGGACGGACGGCGGCGTGGCGTAGCCCCACGCTACCGTACTGAAAGGAGATGTATCTTCTGGAGGGGCCCGAGGGGGCGACGTGTAGGGTGACCGCGGTACGTGTTCAAAGGAGAACCCGTGGCCACCCTAATGCACGGTAGACGGCTACCGGAGGGGTTTTAGTTGGTGAGAGTCCAACATAACCTCGTCGTTCTTCTATCCCCTCAAGAACGGCGGGGTATCCATAATGGATTTCCCCTTCGTCAACAAAAAAAAAAAAAAAAAAAAAAAAAAAAAAAAAAAAAAAAAAAGGTTAGGTTAGGTTAGGTTAGGTTAGGTTAGGTTAGGTTAGGTTAGGTTAGGTTAGGTTAGGTTAGGTTAGGTTAGGTTAGGTTAGGTTAGGTTAGGTTAGGTTCCCCCCCATGGTTCCAAGCCTTGTCGTGGCGGGGGGGCTTAGTACCTGGGGTGCAATCCAGCACCTTGGGGAACTAATTGGACCACTACGCCGCTCCTTTCCGTTCTCTTAATGAGAACGGCGTTTGGATGCGGCATTCATAACCCGGTTTCCGGGAGCCCATTGTGGGGCTGGGAGGAAGAAAACCTCTTTAAAAAATCACCCCGAAACCGCGGTCGGCGTGCCGCGGCGTAGGGTTATCGGGCGAGCGCTGACGAGACGGGGGTAGGCCCACCCGGAATGGGCCACAAAACCACAATGGAAAGTTCCGGCAGTTTGAAAAGGACTACCCAGGAGGGTCCCGGCAAAGCCGGGGAATCCCTCCCGGTGCCTTCGGGTACCGGCAGCCCCACGTACTCTGGGGGGGGCACAAACTGCTTCGTGGGCCGGCGTCCTGCCGGTCCGCGTCACTACGACTCTGGCGATTCTGACCTTGATACAGATCTTGCACACGATTTTGGCGACGTTGATTCTGGGGCTGGGGTGCGTGCCACGAGGGCGTGCGCTTCAGCCAAAGACCATGGCGAGGACTTGGACTCCGACAGTTCAGCTATCGGGGCAACTGGACGGCTTAGACGAAAGAGGCCCGGCCCGGGTGATCACGAATCCGGGCTGGACTCAGACGACACGGCCGGCGAGGAGACACAGCGTACTGGCCCGGCGAAGAGGACACGGGGGCGCCCACCAACTACGGGTGCCTACGTCGGCCTACGCCAGGCTAAGGAGGCGCTATTACAGGCGAAGAAAGAGGAAATCGGGGTTTTGGCCGAGGAGCAGATACTCTCCATGGCCAAAACCCTGGAAAGATCTCGAAAGGAAGAACGCACATCTGAGGACCTTGCCGCCCACGCTCAGAAAGGGTGCGACCTCATTCTGAGCGTGGCCCAAAAATCCAAGAATCTTAAGGGCACAATGGTGCGTGCCCTTAAGCAAGCGTTGTGGGCGATACAGGATTCGGTCGCGGCATTAAAAGAACGCACCGAAGGAGAAGAGGTGGAGCTGCTCCGCGCGGCGAACTATCGGCAGGAGAAAGAGCTGAAGGTACTGCGCGCGGAAGTGGCTCAGATCCGCGAAGAAATGCACAAGTGTAGAGCGGACCCTAATGAGAGCCGCACTGGGGAGGACCAGGAGGCCATGTTGGGTCGTATCATGTTGCAAGTGGGCAACATGATGGACGCCAAGATGGCCTCCGTATCAGACCGGTTACTACCGGAAAAGAGACTTAGGCCCCCGCTGAGAGGGGACAATATAGAGGTGGAAGCAGTGCCAATGGCTGAACCGGCCTTGGACACCGCAATAACACAGACGGCCGCTGAAGTTGTCGGGGGGTCGCATAAGCCCAAGCCGTCAAAAGGTAAGGGCAAGGGCAAAGGCAAAAGTGCCCAGCCCACTGCGGCCCCGGAGACGACACCTCCTTCCTCCGCTCGGGACGCTCCAGGTGATGAGGGGTGGACCCGGGCTGAGAATAAGAAGAAAAAGAAGAAGAAAAAAGCAAAGAAGAAACAGGAGGCTTCCCCTCCTCCCTTGAGGAAACAGGAGTCGAGGAAGAGGGAGAAATCCAAAAAGGCAGAGCCGAAGTTGCGCCCGCCCCGGACAGCAGCTGTCGTTTTGACGTTGCAGCCCGGCGCGGCCGATAAGGGCGCAACCTACGCGGCTGTCCTGACTCGTGCGAGGGACAAAGTATCCCTGGCCGAGCTGGACATCCCAGCTGTAAAGATGAGGATGGGAGCCACAGGCTCCCGAATTCTGGAGGTTGTAGGCGCTGCAAGCGCCGTGAAGGCAGATACCCTAGCTGCTAAATTGCGGGAGATCTTGCCAATAGACACAGTACGGATCGCCAGGCCTGAGAGGTGCGCAGAGATGCGTATCTCTGGGCTTGACGATTCTATAACTAAGGAGGAAGTTATAGAGGCTGTGGCCAGATATGGGGGCTGCAATGCTGACGCCATCAAGGCGGGGCAAGTCCGCTTCTCCCCGTCAGGTCGTGGCACAGTTTTCGTGCGCTGCCCTGTGGCAGCGGCTAAAAAGGTGGCCAGCTCTAGGTTCCTGGTGGGATGGGTGTCCGCGCAAGTGCGGGTACTGCCCGCCAGGCGCCTAAGATGCTACCGCTGCCTGATAGTCGGCCACACGGCGGTACAATGTATATCGGAGGTTGACCGCAGCGACGTGTGTTACCGCTGCGGTCAGAAGGGTCACAGGGCCGCCGGTTGCTCCGGCGAACCCAAGTGCTCCGTCTGCTCGGATGCGAATTTCCCGGCGGGCCACACGGTCGGGTCTCCCTCTTGTAAGGGGACCCTGCCCAGGAACGCAAAAAGAGGAAGGGCCATAGCCACATCGGCGTCAACAGCACCCGCCCCAACTACATCAGGGGCGGTGCCGGAGGAAGCGATGGAGTAACCGCTTCCTCCTGGAGTAGCGCGTGGTGTTTCCGCACACCGCGCGCATCAGAGACGTTTTCGCTGGGGTCTCCCCCCAGCTGGGTAGAATGCCGGCTAGGCTGGCAGGTGCCGGTGGGATGGTGGAATAATCCGAGAGAGTTACCACCTCCCCGCCACCATATGGCACAGAGAGCGGACGCAGGAGTTTTAGTGGGTAGAGCCGACTTTAGGCGAGTCCCACACTCGGGCCGCGTCGCGTGGCCCGGTAGTGCGTAAGTGCATTTCTCCTGCGAAACCAAAAAAAAAAAAAAAAAAAAAAAAAAGGTTAGGTTAGGTTCCCCCCCATGGTTCCAAGCCTTGTCGTGGCGGGGGGGCTTAGTACCTGGGGTGCAATCCAGCACCTTGGGGAACTAATTGGACCACTACGCCGCTCCTTTCCGTTCTCTTAATGAGAACGGCGTTTGGATGCGGCACTTATAACCCGGTTTCCGGGAGCCCATTGTGGGGCTGGGAGGAAGAAAACCTCTTTAAAAAATCACCCCGAAACCGCGGTCGGCGTGCCGCGGCGTAGGGTTATCGGGCGAGCGCTGACGAGACGGGGGTAGGCTCACCCGTAATGAGCCAAACAAACCCAATATGACAGACAACGGCAGTTTTAAAAGGAATACCCAGGAGGGTCCCGGCACAGCCGGGGAATCCCTCCCGGCGCCTTCGGGTGCCGGCAGCCCCACGTACTCTGGGGGGGGCAAAAACTGCTTCGCGGGCCGGCTTTCCACCGGCTCGCGCACCGACGAACCCTGCGAATCGATACTGGACATTGAGGCTGCATACTACTTGGATGTTGCTCGGAAGGAGGCTGCTGAGGGAGTAAGCGCCACAGCAAGTGACACTGGCGACTTTGACACGGACAGCTCGACTGGTGTGATGTCACGGTCAATCGAAAACACCGGAAGGCTACGGAGAAAGAGGCCCGGCCCGGATGATACCGAATCTGGGCTGGACTCTGATGACACGGCCGCTGACGAAGCGTCGCGATCCGGACTGGCGAAGAGAGGACGAGGGCGCCCACCAACAACGGGCGCCTACGTTGGTTTACGTAAGGCGAAAGAAGCCTTCCTAAAGGCTAAACAGGAGGAAGTCGGGGTTTTGGTCGAGGAGCAAATACTCTCCATGGCCAAAACCCTGGAAATCTCACGGAAAGAGGACCGCTCCTCGGAGGATCTGGCCGCGCACGCTCAGAAGGGGTGCGACCTTATTCTGAGCGTTGCCCAGAAGTCCAAAAATCTTAAGGGCACGATGGTGCGGGCCCTCAAGCAAGCGGCCTGGGCCATCCAGGATGCGGTCGCGGCGCTGAAGGAGCGTACTGAGGGCGAGGAGGTGGAGCTACTCCGCGCCGCAAACTACCGCCAGGAGAAGGAGTTGGCGGCACTGCGGGCGGAAGTGGCCCAAATCCGGGAAGACTTGCGGAAGCGAAGGGTGGAACCGGACGAAAAACAACCCGGAGAGGACCAGGAGGCCATCTTGGGTCGTATCATGTTGCAGGTGGGCAACATGATGGACGCCAAGATGGCCTCAGTAGCGGACCGGCTTTTGCCGGAGAAGAGGCTTCGGCCCCCGCTAAGGGGAGACACTGATGTGGAGGTGGTACCCGTGGCAGAACCGTTAGCCATGGAAACCTCATCAGCAGTAACTGCCGCAGATGTCGCTGCGGGGTCGCAGAAACCCAAGCCCAAAAAAGGCAAGGGCAAGGGCAAGGGCCAAAGTGCCCAGCCCGCTGTGGCCCCTGAGGCAGCACCATTACCTTCTGCCATCGCTCGGGACGTCCCAGGCGTAGATGAGTGGACCCGGGTGGACAGCAAGAAGAAAAGGAGGCGAAAGCCAAAGAAGCCTGAGAAGAACGAAATGGAGACCTGCCCTCCTTCCTCGAAGAAGCAGAGGACGAGGAAGGAGGAGAAAGACAAAGAAACCGGAGACAAGAAAAAGGTGCCGAAGTTGCGCCCGCCCCGGACTGCGGCTGTCGTCCTGACGCTGCAGCCTGGTGCGGCAGATAAGGGTGCAACTTATGCGTCTATCCTGACTCGTGCGAGGGACAAAGTGTCCCTCGCCGAGCTGGGCATCCCAGGCGTAAAAATGAGGAGGAGCGCCACTGGCGCTAGAATTTTAGAAGTGCCAGGCGCCGCAAGCGCCCAAAAGGCCGACCAGCTGGCTTTGAGGCTGCGGGAGGTCTTACCGGAAGACACCATCAGAATCGCCAGGCCCGAGAAGTGCGCAGAGATGCGCATTTCTGGGCTTGACGATTCCGTCACAAAGGAAGAAGTGGTTGAAGCTGTGGCCAGAGGTGGGGGTTGTGCTGCTGACGCCATCAAGGCGGGGCCAGTACGCTTCTCTCCGTCGGGACGCGGCACGGTCTTCGTACGCTGCCCTATGGCTGCAGCTAAAAAGGTGGCTAGCTCCAGGCTCCTGGTGGGCTGGGTTTCCGCGCAAGTGCGGCTGCTACCCACTAGGCGTTTGCGGTGCTACCGCTGCCTGGTGATCGGTCACACGGGAGCACAGTGTGAATCGGAGATTGACCGCAGCGACGAGTGTTATCGCTGCGGTCAGAAGGGTCACAAAGCCGCTGTCTGCAGCGCCGAACCACACTGTTCTGTGTGTTCGGCAGCGAGTCTCCCGGCTGGCCACAAGGTTGGGTCTCCTTCCTGCAAGGGGACTCTACCTAAGGCCAAAAGGCGCAAAAAAGCAAACCCCGCCCCAACAATGTCAGGGGCGGTGCTAGAGGAAGCGATGCAGTAACCGCTTCCTCCTGGAGTCGCGTACGGTGCTTTCCGCACACCGCGCGCATTAACGACGTTTTGCTGGGGCCTTACCCCAGCCGAGTAGAGCATCGGCAAGGCTGGTGAGTGCCGGTAGGGTGGTGGAAGAATGCGAAAGCGCCCCACCTCCCCGCCATCTTATGGCACAGAGGAGCGGACGCAGGAGTTTTAGTGGGTAGAGCCGGTTTTAGGCGAGTCCCACACTCGGGCCGCGTCGCGTGGCCCGGTAGTGCGTAAGTGCATTTCTCCTGCGAAATCAAAAAAAAAAAAAAAAAAAAAAAAAAAAAAAAAAAAAAAAAAAAAAAAGGTTAGGTTAGGTTAGGTTAGGTTAGGTTAGGTTAGGTTAGGTTAGGTTAGGTTAGGTTAGGTTAGGTTAGGTTAGCACAGCCAACAGCAGACCTCGGGGCTCGAATTGCGGAGTCCATGGAGTCTGTAGAGAAGGTCGCTGACAGGTCTAAGAACCTAAAAGGAAATTTCGTGCGCAGTCTCAGGATAGCTGCGAGAACTGTCAAAGCTGCAGCAGACGAAATTTCCTTGCGAGCACTAAATCCGAGTTCGGAAAAACTAGAAGCCGAAAATGCAGCCTTACGCTCGCGGATAACTAGCATGGAGGAGTCGCTCAATCGACTGACTAAAGAGCTGGAAGAGCTTCGACGGTGTAAACAAGATGACGCTACACAAAACGTAGTCCCAATGCCAACTCCGAAAGAAAGCACTGGTCTTACGCTCGAGGAAATAGGCACCCTGTTGGACCAACGGTTTGCCGCATTTAGGGCTGAGATATTCCCTGATCGGGCCATCAGGCCCCCGCTTCAAGGGAAAGCGCCAAGTACCGTTGCGCCTGTGGTGACCCGTTCGGAACAGGAGGAATTACCGGATGAGAACAACAAGAGAAGAAAGCGACGGAAACCAAAGAAAAAAGCCAAAGCTCTAGCTTTGCCTTCTGAGCCCGAGTCTCGGACTGTTCAGCAGCCTCCTAGTGAACAGCCACCTAGGAACAACCAACTACTGGGATCGAAAAACCAGGCGCCAGCCTGGTCCAAGGTTGCTAGTCAACAGAAAAAACCGGCTCAACCCGGAAACGCTAGGACGACACCAAAGAACAAGGGAAGTCCCAAACCACCACGTGTACCGAAGACGGCTGCCGTAACGGTGACGGTTCCTGCAGGCTCAAACTCCACCTACTCAGCGGTAATGACTGCTGCAAAGCAAAGAGTAAAACTTGCAGAAATTGGTATTACCAACATTCGACAAAAACGCGCTGCGACTGGAGGCATCGTAATAGAGGTCCCAGGCGCAGACGCGGAATGTAAGGCTACCAAACTGGCGGAAGCAATGCGTGCAGCCCTAAGTGACTTCGCAGATGTGCGCATCGCACGCCCGACTAAGACCGGAGAGATGCGTGTGATGGATCTCGATGAGTCCATCACCCCAGAAGATGTCGCGGCAGCTATCGCCACTGCAGGAGGATGCTCTGTAGCCGACGTCAAAGTTGGAGAAATCAGGCAACCTTATCGCAGACTAGGCACGGCCTGGGTGAAGTGCCCCATAACAGCGGTACGAAAGATCGCAACGGAAGCATCAGGAAGGATCACCATCAGAGGCTGGCATTCAGCGCGGGTGAGGATGCTCAAAGCACGTCCCTTGCAATGCTTTAAATGCCTGAGAATGGGACATGTCAAGGCGCAGTGCCCAAACGACGAGGACAGGAGTGGCAGATGCTACGCTTGTGGTCAGCTCGGACACACTGCCCGCGCTTGCCCAGGGACGACCTTCACATGTCCTGTCTGCTCCGACTTGGGGATTCCAGCAGACCATAGGCTGGGGAGCAAAAACTGCACCCCGCCAAAAACCAAAAGAAGCAGAACGCAGCAGGGCTCTGCTTCAAATGTAAGGGAGAGCGTCCCAAATCCACGCCCGGACAAACAAAGTCCTGAGGTCGCCATGGAGATTCAAAATTCGATCGATCAATAAGAATCCTCCAAGGCAACCTCAACCACTGCCGCGGAGCCCAAGACCTGCTGCTGCAAACCGCGGCAGAGCTGAGGATTGCCATATCGGTAATAGCGGAGCCCCATGCTATCCCGAATAACCCTCGGTGGTTCGGGGATGTAGGAGGCTCAGTTGCCATCTATTGGAGTGGCGACGCAGAAGACCCTCCCTGCGCCTTTATGACGAGCGGCCCGGGATTTGTGGCTGTGACATGTAGAAACATGGTGATCATTGGCTGCTACATCTCGCCGAACTGTTCTCTGAACACCTTCGAGACATACCTGGACAGCCTTACCAACTACATCCGCGCGTGTCATCCTCGCCCAGTACTCGTACTGGGCGACTTTAACGCCCACTCGAGGGCTTGGGGGAATGCGCGAGACAGCGTCAGAGGGGAAACCCTGCAAGAGTGGGCTGCCAGTGCAGACCTCCGGCTCTTGAATCGTGGCACGGAGAGCACGTGCGTACGATGGCAGGGGGAGTCGGTAGTTGATCTTTCGTGGGCAACACCTGCCGCTGTCCGACTTGTATCGAGTTGGAGGGTGGCTGAAGACTTGGTCACTCTGTCTGACCACAGGCACATCATTATCGATGTCGGCCGACTGCCTATGGATCATAGACCGCGTAATCAGCCGGTACGCTGGTCTCTTAAACGACTTGACCGAGACAAGCTAATTGCCGCGGCAAACGTGGCTGACTGGCCTCAGGCGAGTAGGGAAGTGTCTTCCGACGTAACAGATGAAGCAGCTCGCTTTCAGTCTGTCATGACTGACATCTGTAATATAGCGATGCCCCGCTCCAAACCAATCAAGCGAAGATCAGCTTACTGGTGGACGGACGAGATAGCCCAACTACGGAGGACATGTCTACGTGCCCGGCGTGTATACACCAGGACGCGAAGGCGGCGACGATCCACGGACGACGAGATCACGAGCGCCTACGAGTCTTACAGGAGGGCTACTAAATTACTCCAGGTGGCCATCGCCAATGCCAAGTCACGTTCCTGGGCAGAACTTGTCGACCAACTCAATAGCGACCCATGGGGGCGTCCGTACAAGATAGTCCTCGGAAAGCTCAGACCGTGGGTCCCTCCATTGACTGAATCGATGGATCCGGAGTTTCTGGACGCCGTTATGGGGAACCTTTTCCCGAGACCTGCAGAGCACGCTCACATGAACCAGAACGTGTCCTTTCAATGGAGCAACGATTGGACGGTCACAGAAGAGGAATTTGGACAGGCCGTACATCATCTGCTTTCAAAGAAAACGGCCCCAGGGCCAGACGGTGTCCCCGGTCGGGCACTGGGCTTGGCCCTCTCTGTGTTAGGGAATCAACTGAGGCAGCTCTTTACCAATTGCCTACGCCAGGGTCGGTTCCCGGCCCCTTGGAAAGTTGGAAGGATGGTCCTGATAAAGAAAGAGGGCAGGGCCGCGGACAATCCATCTGCATACCGGCCAATATGTCTGCTAGATGAAGCGGGTAAATTGCTAGAAAGGGTAGTTGCAAGCAGACTCGCAAAACACCTCTCCGAGATCGGTCCAGACCTCTCAGATGCGCAGTTTGGATTCCGGAAGGGTCGCTCTACAATAGATGCAATCCTCCGTGTCCGCGCAATATCTGACGAGGCTACGAGTCAGGGCAAAGTGGTTCTGGCGATAAGCCTGGACATTGTGAATGCCTTTAACTCCTTGCCGTTTCAGGCCATTCACCAGGCGCTTACTTACCATAGGGTTCCCGTATATCTTCGGAACGTGATAGAGGATTACCTTACCAACAGAGTAATCCAATGGAACGGCCAGAACAATGAATTATGTGAGAGGGAGGTACTTTGCGGGGTCCCTCAAGGCTCCGTACTGGGCCCCCCTCTATGGAATCTGGCATACGACGCGGTTCTGCGGACGGAACTTCCAGCTGGCGTGCAGGTCGTCTGCTATGCAGACGACACACTTATAACCGCGACCGGGAACGACTTCGAAGAAACAGTCCGGATTGCAGAATTGGGGATCGCATACGTAACGAGGAGGATACATGCGCTTGGTCTAAAAATAGCTCCCCAAAAAACGGAAGCTATCTGGCTCCACAACCTCCCTCGGAGACGGGAGCCACCAAGCGCATCTATCCACGTGAATAACGTCCAAATCCCCGTAGGCAGGTACATGAAGTACCTTGGCCTGGTTTTGGACAGTAGGTGGGAGTTCAAGGAGCATTTCACCCGCTTAGTCCCCCGCCTTGAGAAAGTAATGGGCGCGCTACACCGCCTACTGCCGAATCTGGGAGGACCGAACGAGACCGTCCGGCGACTCTATGGAGGGGTTATCAGATCGATAGCACTTTATGGGTCGCCGGTCTGGTCCAATAGTCTTGCAAAAGACCGAAGCAGTAGAGCCCTTCTTAACGGGTTTCAACGCAGGATGGCGATCCGAATTGCCCGCGGATATCGTACCATATCCCATGAGGCGGCTTTACTGATAGCCCGAGTACCACCTCTTGATATCTTGGCGGGCGTAAGCACCGATATATATCGGTGTTCACGCAGCAATGACGAAACCTCAGGCGGGGAAAGACTGAGGGATAGAATGCTCCAACGGGCATTAACACAATGGCGGGCGCGTCTCGTAAACACGAACGCCGCCCGCCAACGCGCTCCAGGGGCGATACTGCCCAACTTCATGCCTTGGCTAAACAGAAGATGGGCAGTAACATATAGGCTGACTCAAATGCTGACCGGCCACGGATGCTTTGGCGCCTACCTAAATAGGATAGGACGAGAAGCAACCCCAAAGTGTCACCACTGCAGCTGCGAAAGGGATGACGCTCAGCACACTCTCGAAGAGTGTCCAGCCTGGACAAGCGAAAGGACTGCCCTAGTGGCTCACCTAGGCAATGATCTAGCCCTTCCTAATGTCGTAAGAGCCATGTTGCACGACGTAAGGGCATGGAAAGCTATGGTCTCTTTCTGTGAGAGCGTTCTGCTCCAGAAAGAGAACGCGGAAAGGGATCGGGAAAGAGCTGACCCTTCCCGGAGAAGAAGGCGTGGACCCCGTAGTTAGGGCCCGCACCTGGCCCTGTAGTTCCGGGCGACGAATAGGGCTACGGTATCCCCTGCCTGTCGTAAAAGGCGACTAAAAGGGGAAGTGGGGGTTGGGAAGTGACGGCAAGGGGGAAGTTACCTCGGTGTCAACCCCGGGACGGACGGCGGCGTGGCGTAGCCCCACACTACCGTACTGAAAGGAGGTTATCTTCTGGAGGGGCCCGAGGGGGCGACGTGCAGGGTTGGCCGCGGTACGTGTTCATTGAGACCCCGTGGTCACCCTAATGCACGGTAGACGGCTACCGGAGGGGTTTTAGTTGGTGAAAGTCCAACATAACCTCGTCGTTCTTCTATCCCCTTCAAGAACGGCGGGGTATCCATAATGGATTTCCCCTTCGTCAACAAAAAAAAAAAAAAAAAAAAAAAAAAAAAAAAAAAAGGTTAGGTTAGGTTAGGTTAGGTTAGGTTAGGTTAGGTTAGGTTAGGTTAGGTTAGGTTAGGTTAGGTTAGGTTCCCCCCCCATGGTCCCAAGCCTTGTCGCGGCGGGGGGGCATAGTACCTGGGGTGCAATCCAGCACCTTGGGGAAACCAATTGGGCCGCGTTGACTGCTCTCGGTACTCCTCTTACTAGAAGAGGGGACAGGAGATGCAGAAAGCGCCTCTGGCGCTTAGCACTGAGTGCATGTGGAGCTATAGCTCGTGGGATGGCGGGCCTCCAAGGCCTGCGGAGCTGTAGTGGTGGTGGTTCTGTCCCCTACCCTGCAGAGCAAAATGGGCGTCCTACTGGTCATGTTTACGACTGGTTAGACGGCCGACCCGTTACCCTCTTTCATAGAGGACCGGGGATCCACTTGGGTCGCGAGGAAGCCCAACCTCAATAAAAAATGGGCCCGAACACTAAGGTTCCGACACCCGCCGATGGTGTGCATGGCCGGGGGGAACCCGGTCCCGAGGGTGTCAACCAAAACCAAACAATATGCGCAGCACGCTTAAGGAACCGAATACCCAGGAGGGTACCGGCAATGCCGGAGAATCCCTTGGTGTATCGGTAGATGCCCAGGCGGCAACTACCGATACACTCAGCCCATCCGTATCTGGGGGGGCAACTAGGCGTGGTAGTAAAGATGTGGGAGAAAAGAGTGGTAGGGAACAAGACCAAGACATATTCGCTGTTCCCAGGTCTATCGGCGGATCTGAGGATGACGACAATGCATCAGTCTGTTCGGCATCCTCAGCTGCATCAGCCGCCATTCGTGCAAGGAAACGTGGCAGGCGGGCGGAAGACACTGAAATACCCTCGGCCAAGCGCAAGCTTCGGTCAAACGCACGGACTGAGGAAGACGAAGCGAGTGATATCTCGTCACTCACAACGTCGAACACCCGGGCGAAAGACACGTTGCCGGGAAGGGAAGAGTTGGCCGCGGAAATGAGAGCACAGCCAACAGCAGACCTCGGGGCTCGAATTGCGGAGTCCATGGAGTCTGTAGAGAAGGTCGCTGACAGGTCTAAGAACCTAAAAGGAAATTTCGTGCGCAGTCTCAGGATAGCTGCGAGAACTGTCAAAGCTGCAGCAGACGAAATTTCCTTGCGAGCACTAAATCCGAGTTCGGAAAAACTAGAAGCCGAAAATGCAGCCTTACGCTCGCGGATAACAAGCATGGAGGAGTCGCTCAATCGACTGACTAAAGAGCTGGAAGAGCTTCGACGGTGTAAACAGGATGACGCTACACAAAACGTAGTCTCAATCCCAACTCCGAAAGAAAGCACTGGTCTTACACTCGAGGAAATAGGCACCCTGCTGGACCAACGGTTCGCCGCATTTAGGGCTGAGATATTCCCTGATCGAGCCATCAGGCCCCCGCTTCAAGCAAAAGCGCCAAATACCGTTGCGCCTGTGGTGACCCGTTCGGAACAGGAGGAATTACCGGATGAGAATAACAAGAGAAGAAAGCGACGGAAACCAAAGAAGAAAGCCAAAACTCTAGTTTTGCCTTCTGAGCCTGAGTCTCGGACCGTTCAGCAGCCTCCTAGTGAACAGCCACCTAGGAACAACCAACTACTGGGATCGAAAAACCAGGCGCCAGCCTGGTCCAAGGTTGCTAGTCAACAGAAAAAACCGGCTCAACCCGGAAACGCTAGGACGACACCAAAGAACAAGGGAAGTCCCAAACCACCACGTGCACCGAAGACGGCTGCCGTAACGGTGACGGTTCCTGCAGGCTCAAACTCCACCTACTCAGCGGTAATGACTGCTGCAAAGCAAAGAGTTAAACTTGCAGAAATTGGTATTACCAACATTCGACAAAAACGCGCTGCGACTGGAGGCATCGTAATAGAGGTCCCAGGCGCAGACGCGGAATGTAAGGCTACCAAGCTGGCGGAAGCAATGCGTGCAGCCCTAAGTGACTTTGCAGATGTGCGCATCGCACGCCCGACTAAGACCGGAGAGATGCGTGTGATGGATCTCGATGAGTCCATCACCCCAGAAGATGTCGCAGCGGCTATCGCCACTGCAGGAGGATGCTCTGTAGCCGACGTCAAAGTTGGAGAAATCAGGCAACCTTATCGCAGACTAGGCACAGCATGGGTAAAGTGCCCCATAACAGCAGTACGAAAGATCGCAACGGAAGCATCAGGAAGGATCACCATCGGAGGCTGGCATTCAGCGCGGGTGAGGATGCTCAAAGCACGTCCCTTGCAATGCTTTAAATGCCTGAGAATGGGACATGTCAAGGCGCAGTGCCCAAACGACGAGGACAGGAGTGGCAGATGCTACGCTTGTGGTCAGCCCGGACACACTGCCCGCGCTTGCCCAGGGACGACCTTCACATGTCCTGTCTGCTCCGACTTGGGGATACCAGCAGACCATAGGCTGGGGAGCAAAAACTGCACCCCGCCAAAAACCAAAAGAAGCAGAACGCAGCAGGGCTCTGCTTCAAATGTAAGGGAGAGCGTCCCAAATCCACGCCCGGACAAACAAAGTCCTGAGGTCGCCATGGAGATTCAAAATTCGATCGATCAATAAGAATCCTCCAAGGCAACCTCAACCACTGCCGCGGAGCCCAAGACCTGCTGCTGCAAACCGCGGCAGAGCTGAGGATTGCCATATCGGTAATAGCGGAGCCCCATGCTATCCCGAATAACCCTCGGTGGTTCGGGGATGTAGGAGGCTCAGTTGCCATCTATTGGAGTGGCGACGCAGAAGACCCTCCCTGCGCCTTTATGACGAGCGGCCCGGGATTTGTGGCTGTGACATGTAGAAACATGGTGATCATTGGCTGCTACATCTCGCCGAACTGTTCTCTGAACACCTTCGAGACATACCTGGACAGCCTTACCAACTACATCCGCGCGTGTCATCCTCGCCCAGTACTCGTACTGGGCGACTTTAACGCCCACTCGAGGGCTTGGGGGAATGCGCGAGACAGCGTCAGAGGGGAAACCCTGCAAGAGTGGGCTGCCAGTGCAGACCTCCGGCTCTTGAATCGTGGCACGGAGAGCACGTGCGTACGATGGCAGGGGGAGTCGGTAGTTGATCTTTCGTGGGCAACACCTGCCGCTGTCCGACTTGTATCGGGTTGGAGGGTGGCTGAAGACTTGGTCACTCTGTCTGACCACCGGCACATCATTATCGATGTCGGCCGACTGCCTATGGTTCATAGGCCGCGTAATCAACCGATACGCTGGTCTCTCAAACGACTCGACCGAGACAAGTTAATTGCCGCGGCAAACGTGGCTGACTGGCCTCAGGCGAGGAGGGAAGTGTCTTCCGACGTAACGGGTGAAGCAGCTCGCTTTCAGTCTATCATGGCTGACATCTGTAATATAGCGATGCCCCGCTCCAAACCAATCAAGCGAAGATCAGCTTACTGGTGGACGGACGAGATAGCCCAAATACGGAAGACATGTCTACGTGCCCGGCGTGTATATACCAGGACGCGAAGGCGGCGACGTTCCACGGCCGACGAGATCACGAGCGCCTACGAGTCCTACAGGAGGGCTACTAAATTACTCCAGGTGGCCATCGCCAATGCCAAGTCACGTTCCTGGGCAGAACTTGTCGACCAACTCAATAGCGACCCATGGGGGCGTCCGTACAAGATAGTTCTCGGAAAGCTCAGACCGTGGGTCCCTCCATTGACCGAATCGATGGATCCGGAGTTTCTGGACGCCGTTATGGGGAACCTTTTCCCGAGGCCTGCAGAGCACGCTCACACGAACCGGAATGTGTCCTTTCAATGGAACAACGAATGGACGGTTACAGAAGAGGAATTTGGACAGGCCGTACATCATCTGCTTGCAAAGAAAACGGCCCCAGGGCCGGATGGTGTCCCCGGTCGGGCACTGGGCTTGGCCCTCTCTGTGTTAGGGAACCAACTTAGGCAGCTTTTTACCAATTGCCTACGCCAGGGTCGGTTCCCGGCCCCCTGGAAAGTTGGAAGGATGGTCCTGATAAAGAAAGAGGGCAGGGCCGCGGACAATCCATCTGCATACCGGCCAATATGTCTACTAGATGAAGCGGGTAAATTGCTAGAAAGGGTGATTGCAAGCAGACTTGCAAAGCACCTCTCCGAGATCGGCCCAGACCTCTCAGATGCGCAGTTTGGATTCCGGAAGGGTCGCTCTACAATAGATGCAATCCTCCGTGTCCGCGCAATATCTGACGAGGCTACGAGTCAGGGCAAAGTGGTTCTGGCGATAAGCCTGGACATTGTGAATGCCTTTAACTCCTTGCCGTTTCAGGCCATTCACCAGGCGCTTATTTACCATAGGGTTCCCGTATATCTTCGGAACGTGATAGAGGATTACCTTACCAACAGGGTAATCCAATGGAGCGGCCAGAACAATGAATTATGTGAGAGGGAGGTACTTTGCGGGGTCCCTCAAGGCTCCGTACTGGGCCCCCCTCTATGGAATCTGGCATACGACGCGGTTCTGCGGACGGAACTTCCAGCTGGCGTGCAGGTCGTCTGCTATGCAGACGACACACTTATAACCGCGACCGGGAATGACTTCGAAGAAACAGTCCGGATTGCAGAATTGGGGATCGCATACGTAACGAGGAGGATACATGCGCTTGGTCTAAAAATAGCCCCCCAAAAAACGGAAGCTATCTGGCTCCACAACCTCCCTCGGAGACGGGAGCCACCAAGCGCATCTATCCACGTGAATAACGTCCAAATCCCCGTAGGCAGGTACATGAAGTACCTTGGCCTGGTTTTGGACAGTAGGTGGGAGTTCAAGGAGCATTTCACCCGCTTAGTCCCCCGCCTTGAGAAAGTAATGGGCGCGCTACACCGCCTACTGCCGAATCTGGGAGGACCGAACGAGACCGTCCGGCGACTCTATGGAGGGGTTATCAGATCGATAGCACTTTATGGGTCGCCGGTCTGGTCAAATAGTCTTGCAAAAGACCGAAGCAGTAGAGCCCTTCTTAACGGGTTTCAACGCAGGATGGCGATCCGAATTGCGCGCGGATATCGTACCATATCCCACGAGGCGGCATTACTGATAGCACGAGTACCACCTCTCGATATATTGGCGGGCGTAAACGCCGATTTATATCGGTGTTTACGCAATAACGACGAAACCTCAGGCAGGGAAAGACTGAGGGACAGAATGCTCCAACGGGCATTAACACAATGGCGGGCGCGTCTCGAAAACACGAACGCCGCCCGCCAACGCGCTCCAGGTGCGATACTGCCCAACTTCATGCCTTGGCTTAACAGAAGATGGGCAGTAACATATAGGCTGACACAAATGCTGACCGGCCACGGATGCTTTGGCGTCTACCTAAATAGGATAGGACGAGAAGCAACCCCAAAGTGTCACCATTGCAGCTGCGAAAGGGACGACGCTCAGCACACTCTCGAAGAGTGCCCAGCCTGGACAAACGAAAGAACTGCCCTAGTGGCTCACCTAGGCAATGATCTAGCCCTTCCTAACGTCGTGAGAACCATGCTGCACGACGTAAGGGCATGGAAAGCTATGGTCTCTTTCTGTGAGAGCGTTCTGCTCCAGAAAGAGAACGCGGAAAGGGATCGGGAAAGAACTGACCCTTCCCGGAGAAGGAGGCGTGGACCCCGTATTTAGGGCCCGCACCTGGCCCTGTAGTTCCGGGCGACGAATAGGACTACGGTATCCCCTGCCTGTCGTAAAAGGCGACTAAAAGGGGAAGTGGGGGTTGGGAGGTGACGGCAAGGGGGAAGTCACCTCGGTGTCAACCCCGGGACGGACGGCGGCGTGGCGTAGCCCCACGCTACCGTACTGAAAGGAGGTTATCTTCTGGAGGGGCCCGAGGGGGCGACGTGCAGGGTTGGCCGCGGTACGTGTTCATTGAGACCCCGTGGTCACCCTAATGCACGGTAGACGGCTACCGGAGGGGTTTTAGTTGGTGAAAGTCCAACATAACCTCGTCGTTCTTCTATCCCCTCAAGAACGGCGGGGTATCCATAATGGATTTCCCCTTCGTCAACAAAAAAAAAAAAAAAAAAAAAGGTTAGGTTAGGTTAGGTTAGGTTAGGTTAGGTTAGGTTAGGTTAGGTTAGGTTAGGTTAGGTTAGGTTAGGTTCCCCCCCATGGTTCCAAGCCTTGTCGTGGCGGGGGGGCTTAGTACCTGGGGTGCAATCCAGCACCTTGGGGAACTAATTGGACCACTACGCCGCTCCTTTCCGTTCTCTTCATGAGAACGGCGTTTGGATGCGGCACTCATAACCCGGTTTCCGGGAGCCCATTGTGGGGCTGGGAGGAAGAAAACCTCTTTAAAAAATCACCCCGAAACCGCGGTCGGCGTGCCGCGGCGTAGGGTTATCGGGCGAGCGCTGACGAGACGGGGGTAGGCCCACCCGGAATGGGCCACAAAAAACCAACAATGACAGGTCGCAGTTTGAAAAGGACTACCCAGGAGGGTCCCGGCAAAGCCGGGGAATCCCTCCCGGTGCCTTCGGGTACCGGCAGCCCCATGTACTCTGGGGGGGGCACAAGCTGCTTCGTGGGCCGGCAGCCTGCCGGCTCGCGCACCGACGACTTTGGCATTTTGACACCGGACACTGATTCAGCACGCGATTTTGGCAGTGGTGAGAAGGAGGTTGGGGCGCGCGCCACGGGGGTGCGCGTCTCAACAAACGACTATGGCGAGGATTTGGATACGGACAGTTCTCAGACTGTTTCGTCAAGGACGAGGAGCAGCCGGCAGTGGCGGAAGAGGCCTGTTTCGGGCGACAGTCAGTCTGGGATAGACTCGGACGACACCGCTGGCGAGGATGGACCGGCGAAAAGGACAAGAGGGCGCCCGCCAACAACGGGTGCCTACGTTGGCCTACGCCAAGCAAAAGAGGCCCTTTTAAAGGCCAAAAAGGAGGAAGTAGGGTTATTGGCCGAGGAACAAGTCCTGAGCCTGGCCAAAGCTCTGGAGACCCATAAAAGAGGGGACGCCCACTCTTCAGAAGATCTGGCTGCGCACGCCCAGAAGGGAGTAGATCTTATCATGAGCGTCGCGCAAAAGTCGACAAACTTGAAGGGCACGATGGTCCGTTCGCTAAAACAGGCGGCATGGGCCATCCAGGACGCGGTGGCGGCCCTAAAAGAACGAACGGAGACTGAGGAGGTAGAGCTGCTCCGTGCTGCAAACTACCGGCAGGAAAAACAAATAAAAGAGATGCGGGCAGAGCTGGCGCAAATCCGTGCCGATCTGAGCAAGCGAAGGGAGGAGCCGGAAGGGAGTAGATCCGCGGAAGAGCGGGAGGAGGCCATGCTTGGGCGCATCATGTTGCAGGTAGGCAACATGATGGATGCTAAGATGGCCTCGGTTTCGGACCGGCTCCTGCCGGAAAAACGCCTCCGGCCAGCATTAAAAGGAGATAGCATGCACGCTGAAACGGTGTCTGTCGCCACTCCGGCCGCAGACACTGCCACGGAGAAGATTACCGCCGGGGTAGTTGCCGGGTCGCGGAAAGCCAAGCCCACAAAGGGCAAGGGTGCCCCACAAGAAGCGGTGTCTGTGGTCGAACCAGACAGCGCAATGAGACGGACCGCCGCTGAGGTCGTCATGGGGTCGCCGAAGCCTAAGCCCTCAAAAGGCAAGGGCAAGGGCAAGGGCCAAAAAGCCCAGCCAACGGTGGCCCCGGCGATTGAACCGACGCCTTCTACTTCCGCCCAGGAAGCTCCGGTTGGGAACGAGGGGTGGAACCGGGTGGAAAAGGGAAGGAAAAACCGGAAGAATAAGAAGCAAGCCACGACGGAGGTCAAGGAAGCTTCCCCTCCCCTCTCCAAAGAGCAAAATCCGAGGAAGGGCGACAGGAAAAAGAAGACAAAGTTGCGCCCGCCCCGGTCAGCGGCTGTCGTTTTGACGCTGCAGCCCGGTGCGGCGGATAAGGGCGCAACATATGCGGCCGTCCTGGTTCGTGCGAGAGACAAGGTCTCCCTCGCCGAGCTGGGCATCCCGGCCGTAAAAATGAGGATGGGGGCCACGGGCTCCCGAATTCTGGAAGTTGCAGGCGCTGCGAGCGCTGAAAAGGCCGACCAGCTGGCCACTAAGCTGCTGGAGGTCCTACCGGCGGATACAGTTAGAATCGCCCGGCCCGAGAAGTGCGCAGAGATGCGCATTTCCGGGCTCGACGAGTCTATCACACACGAGGAGGTTGTAGACGCCGTTGCCAAATGTGGGGGCTGCCCTGCTCACGCTATAAAGGCGGGGCGAGTGCGGTTCTCCCAATCAGGCCGCGGGACGATATTTGTCCGTTGCCCAGTGGCTGCGGCGAAGAAAATAGAAAGCTCAAAGCTTCTTATCGGATGGGTGTCGGCGCAAGTGCGGGTGCTGCCCGCAAGGCGCCTGCGCTGCTACCGCTGCCTGGTGGTCGGGCATACAGCGGTGCAGTGCACGTCGGAAGTCGACCGCAGCGACGAGTGCTATCGCTGCGGTCAAAAGGGGCATAAGGCCGCCGATTGCTCCGGCGAGCCGAAATGCTCTGTGTGCTCGGCGGCGGATCTTCCGGCGGGCCATAAGGTTGGGTCACCCTCCTGCAAGGGGACCCTGCCCAAGCGCGCCAAGCGGCGAAGGGCCGCGGCCAACTCGGCGCAAGCAGCGCACACCCCAACTCCATCCGGGGTGGCGCAGGAGGAAGCGATGCAGTGACCGCTTCCTCCTGGAGTCGCGTGCGGTGTTTCCGCACACCGCGCGCATTAGCGACGTTTTGCTGGGGTCTTACCCCCAGCCGAGTAGAACGCCGGCAAGGCTGGCGAGTGCCGGAGGGGCGGTGGAAGAATGCGAAAGCGCCCCACCCCCCCGCCACCATATGGCACAGAGGAGCGGACGCAGGAGTTTTAGTGGGTAGAGCCGGTTTTAGGCGAGTCCCACACTCGGGCCGCGTGCAGTGGCCCGGTAGTGCGTAAGTGCATTTCTCCTGCGAGAACAAAAAAAAAAAAAAAAAAAAAAAAAAAAAAAAAAAAAAAAAAAAAAAAAAAGGTTAGGTTAGGTTAGGTTAGGTTAGGTTAGGTTAGGTTAGGTTAGGTTAGGTTAGGTTAGGTTAGGTTAGGTTAGGTTAGGTTAGGTTCCCCCCCATGGTTCCAAGCCTTGTCGTGGCGGGGGGGCTTAGTACCTGGGGTGCAATCCAGCACCTTGGGGAACTAATTGGACCACTACGCCGCTCCTTTCCGTTCTCTTCATGAGAACGGCGTTTGGATGCGGCACCCATAACCCGGTTTCCGGGAGCCCATTGTGGGGCTGGGAGGAAGAAAACCTCTTTAAAAAATCACCCCGAAACTGCGGTCGGCGTGCCGCGGCGTAGGGTTATCGGGCGAGCGCTGACGAGACGGGGGTAGGCCCACCCGGAATGGGCCACACACACAAACATGATGCAGCACAGCAGTTTTAAAAGGTATACCCAGGAGGGTCCCGGCGAAGCCGGGGAATCCCTCCCGGCGCCCTCGGGTGCCGGCAGCCCCACGTACTCTGGGGGGGGCAAAAACTGCTTCGCGGGCCGGCGATCTGCCGGTCTGCGTACCGACGACTCTTGCGACGAAACACCGGACTCCGAATTTGCTTATGATTTGGATGACGTTTGTAGGGAGGTTGGGGCGCGCTCCACGGGGGTACGCGCCACAACAAAAGACTCTGGCGAGGACTTTGAGACAGAAAGCTCGGCTGTTGGCGACGACACTGTCAGGGCAAAGGAGAAAACCAGCCGGCTCAGGCGGAAGAGACCAGGCCCGGATGATAACGAGTCCGGCTTGGACTCTGACGATACGGTTGGTGAAGAAGCGCCACGATCTGGAACGGCGAAAAGGACGAGGGGGCGCCCGCCAACAACGGGCGCCTATGTCGGCCTACGCCAGGCCAAAGAGGCGCTTTTGAAGACGAAAAAGGAAGAAGTCGGGGTTTTGGCCGAGGAGCAAATACTCTCCATGGCCAAAACCCTGGAACAACGAAGAGATAAATGCAGGGGGCAGGACCACACCGCTGAAGAGCTAGCTGCGCACGCTCAGTCTGGGGTTGACCTCATTGTGAGCGTTGCCCAAAAATCAAAGAACCTTAAAGGCACAATGGTGCGTGCCCTTAAGCAGGCAGCGTGGACCATCGAGGATGCGGTCTCCGGCCTTAAAAGCCGTACGGAAGGAGAGGAGTTGGAGCTGCTCCGTGCTGCCAACTACCGCCAAGGGAAGGAGCTGGCGGAACTGCGCGCGGAGCTGGCTCAAATCCGTGCCGACCTGGACAAGACAAGGGCTCAACCTGAAGTGGCCCGATCTGTGGAGGACAAGGAGGAGGCCATGTTGGGTCGCATCATGTTACAGGTTGGTAACATGATGGACGCCAAAATGGCCTCCGTGGCGGATCGCTTGCTGCCGGAAAGGCGTCTTAGGCCTCCGCTAAGGAGCGACTTGAGAGAGGAGGAAGCGGTTTCTGTGTCGGAAATGATTGAAGACACCGCTGTGACGAGAACTGCTGCTGAGGTCGTCTCGGGGCCGTCGGTACCCAAACCAGCCAAAGGCAAGGGTAAGGGCAAGGGCAAGGGCCAAAGTGCCCAGCCCACGGAGGCCCCTGTGATTGCACCGACGCCTTCTTCTTCCGCTCGGGCCCCGGATGACGAGGGATGGACCCGGGCGGAGAAGAAAAAGAGGAAGAAGCCAGAGAAAAAGAAAAAGGCTAATAAGAAAACGGAGGCGCCTCCTCCTCCTTCCCCGAGGGTGCAGGAGTCGAGGAAGAGCAAACAAAACAAAAGGAAGAAACCCCGGTTGCGCCCGCCCCGGTCTGCGGCTGTCGTTTTGACGCTGCAGCCCGGTGCGGAGGATAAAGGCGCGACCTATGCGTCCGTCCTAACTCGTGCGAGGGACAAGGTGTCGCTTGCCGAGTTGGGTATCCCCGGCGTAAAATTAAGGAAGGGGGCAACAGGTGCCCGTATATTGGAAGTTGCAGGGGCCACAAGCGCCGGCAAAGCTGACCAACTGGCTGCGAAGCTAAGGGAGGTCTTGCCGGCCGATACTGTAAAAATCGCCCGGCCCGAGAAATGCGCTGATATGCGCATTTCTGGGCTGGACGATTCTATAACCGTGGCGGAGGTGACAGAGGCTGTGGCCAAATGTGGGAACTGCCCCGTCGACTCAGTCAAGGCGGGGCGTCTTCGATTCTCCCGATCGGGAAGTGGCACCTTGTTCGTTCGTTGTCCAGTGGCTGCGGCGAAGAAGGTCGCCAGTTCGAAGCTCTTGGTGGGCTGGGTGGTGGCGCGGGTGCGGGTATTACCCTTTATGCGCTTGCGCTGCTACCGATGCCTCATAGTGGGACACACAACGGTGCAATGCACCTCGGAGATCGACCGCAGTGATGAGTGTTTTCGCTGCGGTCAAAAGGGGCACAAGGTCGCCGACTGTTCCGGCGACCCTTGTTGCTCCGTATGCTCGGCGGCAGGTCTACCCGCGGGCCATAGAGTTGGGTCTCCCTCTTGTAGAGGGTCCCTGCCCAGGTCCATCAAGCGACGGAGGGCCGCAGCTGCCTCGACGCAATCAGCGCACACCCCGGCTCCATCAGGGGTGGCGCAGATGGAAGCGATGTCATGACCGCTTCCTAGAGGAGTAGCGCGCGGTGTTTCCGCACGCCGCGCGCATTTGAGATGATTTGCTCGGGCATTCCCCCGGCCGAGGAGAACGCCGGCAAGGCTGGCGAGTGCCGGCGGGATGGTGGAATAATCCGAACGAGTTACCACCTCCCCCGCCACCTTATGGCACAGAGAAGCGGACGCAGGAGTTTTAGTGGGTAGAGCCGATTTTAGGCGAGTCCCACACTCGGGCCGCGTCGCGTGGCCCGGTAGTGCGTAAGTGCATTTCTCCTGCGAAATCAAAAAAAAAAAAAAAAAAAAAAAAAAGGTTAGGTTAGGTTAGGTTAGGTTAGGTTCCCCCCCATGGTTCCAAGCCTTGTCGTGGCGGGGGGGCTCAGTACCTGGGGTGCAATCCAGCACCCTGGAGAAGCCAATTGGACCACCAGCCGCTCCTTTCCGTTCTCTTCATGAGAACGGCGTTTGGATGCGGCAATCATAACCCGGTTTCCGGGAGCCCATTGTGGGGCTGGGAGGAAGAAAACCTCTTTAAAAAATCACCCCGAAACCGCGGTCGGCGTGCCGCGGCGTAGGGTTATCGGGCGAGCGCCGACGAGATGGGGCTAGCTCATGCCGTAAATGGGCACAAAACCACTATGGATCAAGTCAGCAGTTTGAATAGGACTACCCAGGAGGGTCCTGGCAATGCCAGGGAATCCCTCCCGGCGCCTTCGGGTGCCGGCAGCCCCACGTACTCTGGGGGGGGCACAAGCTGCTTCGTGGGCCGGCGATCCGCTGGTCCACGCAACGACGACATTGGCTTTTCTGACCTGGATTCCGATTTCGCAAGTGAAACTTACGACGTTGATAGGGATGTTGGGGCGCGCGCCACGGGGGTGCGCGTCTTAACAAAAGACATTGGCAGTAACCTGGACTCCGACAGCTCAGCTGTTGGGAAAACTGGTCGGCTAAGGCGGAAGAGGCCCGGCCCGGGTGACATGGAATCCGGGCTGGACTCTGACGATACAGCCGGTGAGGGAGGATCGCGTTCTGGATCAGCCAAACGAGGAAGGGGGCGCCCCCCAACAACGGGCGCCCACGTAGGCCTTCGACAAGCTAAGGAGGCACTACAGAAGAAAAAGAAGGAGGAAGAAGGGGTTTTGGCCGAGGAGCAGATAATCTCCATGGCCAAAACCCTGGAGGTGGCACGAGAAAAGTCGAGAGGGGAGGACCGGTCTACAGAGGACCTCGCCGCGCACGCTCAGTCTGGGGTTGACCTCATTCTGAGCGTTGCACAAAAATCCAAAAACCTTAAGGGCACAATGGTGCGTGCCCTTAAGCAGGCGGCGTGGTCCATAGAAGAAGCGATTACCGGCCTTAAAAACCGGACAGAGAACGAGGAGATAGAGCTGCTCCGCATGGCTAATTACCGCCAGGGAAAGGAACTGGCGGCGATTCGCGCGGAGCTGGCAAAACTCCGCAAAGACATGGAGAGGACAAGGGCCGAACCAGAGGAGGTCCAACCAACTACGGAGGACAAGGAGGAGGCCATGTTGGGTCGCATCATGTTGCAAGTGGGCAACATGATGGACGCCAAAATGGCCTCGGTATCAGACCGGCTGCTACCAGAACGGCGGCTTAGGCCACCACTAGCTGGAGACAAGAGAGAGGAGGAGGTGGTGTCTGTAGAACAACAGTGTACTGACACCCCTATAAGCAGGACGGCCGCCGAAGCGGCTGCCGAGCCGCAGAAACCCAAACCTACCAAGGGCAAGGGTAAGGGTAAGGGTAAGAGTAGTGCCCAACCTGCTGTGGCCCCGGTGACTGCACCAGTGCCTTCTTCTTCCACTCGGGCCCCAGATGAGGAGGGGTGGACCCGGGTGGATAAGAAGAAGAGAAAGAAGAAGAAACAGAAGAAATCTAAGGAGGCTCCCCTTCCTCACTCGCAGGTTCAAGAAACAAGGAAGGGGAATAAAGAAAAACATGCGAAGCCAAGGCTACGTCCGCCCCGGTCAGCGGCCGTCGTTTTGACGCTGCAACCCGGGGCGGCGGAAAAGGGTGCTACTTATAAGGATGTCCTAATCCGTGCGAGGGATAATATATCCATCGCCGAACTGGGCATCCCCGCCCTAAGATTGAGGAAGGGGGCCACTGGCGCCCGAATACTGGAAGTGCCGGGGGCCTTGTGTGCCGAAAAAGCCAATCAACTGGCAGATAGGCTACGGGCGGTGCTACCAACGGACACCGTGCGAATCGCCCGGCCCGAGAAGTGCGCAGAGATGCGCATTTCCGGGCTGGACGATTCTGTCGTGGAGGAGGAGGTAGTGGCCGCCATAGCTAAATGTGGAGGCTGCCCCGCCGATTCAATCAAGGCGGGGCGACTTCGGTTTTCGCCGTCGGGCCGCGGTACATTATTCGTTCGCTGCCCGGTGGCCGTGGCGAATAGGGTGGTCAGCTCCAGGCTGCTTGTGGGCTGGGTATCTGCTCAAGTGCGGGTACTGCCCACTAGGCGCCTGAGATGCTACCGTTGTCTTGTGGTAGGACACACGGCGACTCAATGCACGTCGGAAGTTGACCGCAGTGACGAATGTTATCGCTGCGGTCAAAAGGGCCACAAGGCCGCCGACTGTTTAAATGACCCAAACTGTTCCACGTGTTCAGCAGCGGGTCTTCCGGCGGGCCACAGAGTTGGGTCTCCTTCTTGTAAGGGGACTCAACCCAAGGTAAAAAAGAAAAAGGCCAGAGCAACGCTCGCCCCACCATCAGGGGCGGCACTGGGGGAAGCGATGGAATGATCGCTTCCCCAGGAGAACCCAGTCAATCTGCTGGGCATCTAATTCCCGGTGGAATGACCGAGGTCGAGAGGCCTCCTGGAGCTGCGCGCGGCGATTCCGCTCACCGCGCGCCATCTGAGACGATTTGCTGGGGTCTCCCCCCGGCCGTGAAGACGCTGGCTAGGCTGGCGAGTGCCGGCGGGATGGTGGAATAATCCGCAAGGAGCTTACCACCTCCCCTGCCACCATGGCACAGAGGAGCGGACGCAGGAGTTTTAGTGGGTAGAGCCGGTTTTAGGCGAGTCCCACACTCGGGCCGCATCGCGTGGCCCGGTAGTGCGTAAGTGCATTTCTCCTGCGAAACCAAAAAAAAAAAAAAAAAAAAAAAAAAAAAAAAAAAAAAAAAAAAAAAAAAAAAAAAAAAAAAAAAAAAAAAAAAAAGGTTAGGTTAGGTTAGGTTAGGTTAGGTTAGGTTAGGTTAGGTTCCCCCCCATGGTTCCAAGCCTTGTCGTGGCGGGGGGGCTCTAGTACCTGGGGTGCAAGCCAGCACCTTGGGGAAGCTAATTGGACCAAACTCTCCTCCACGTGTCCCTCTGTTCTCAGAAGGCGCAGTGGATTTGGAGTAAGCGCGGGCAATCGCTGGCACTAACCCTGTCGGCCTGCTCGTGACATCGTAAGTCCAGAGGAGGTGTCGGTGATCACGTCTATCGGCCAATGATCCTGGACCCGAGGGCCTTGCCTTAATTGGCCGGGCCGCGAGGAAGATAACCTCTCCATAAAAAATTCCCCGAACCTCAAGCGGAGACGCACCGCGAGGAGGTTTGCAGACCGGCTCAAGTCGGGATGTATGGCTGACGGGTTTATCAGTCGCTAGTGTGGACCCGCCCGGGTACCGGCCGACCCCCGGGGCGCGACAATGTAGGCGCCTTCTAGGCAGTTTTTAGTCAGTTCTTTACTCGTGGGAACAAAATGGCAAACTTAAAAAACTCTTTTGACGTTTTGGTGGAGGTCCGAGAAGGACAAATCGATGAGGGGGAGCGCCGTGAAGGCAACAAAAAGGAGGAGGGCTGTGAAGGCCAAAAAATTGAGACGAAGGGAGATGGCTGCGAAGGCCAAGAGAAGGTAAAGAGTACAATGCTAGTACCGGTAGTCCGCCTGGCGCGGCTTCGTACTAACAGTGGCTCTGTTGCGTCTGACGTGTCCAGGGCTCCGTCGCCAATGGAAGCGGAGTCAGCTGGGCGCAAAAGACCGAGGAGCAGGGAAGATTTGTTGTTGGATATGTCTGAGTGTTCAAGCAGTGAATCGGACGCCCGGTCGGGGGCTCAAAAAGGAGGGGCAAAGCGTGGTAGGGTGAAGCAAGCAAGCTTCTACAGAAAGGATTCGCCACGCCTGTCGGGTGAGGAGGAAGTGGTTGAAATGGCCCGAAAACTAAGGGCTCCACCACCAGCGCTACCGCCAACAGAAATAGCAGGAATGGACGTTGAAGCGCTAAGCCAAAGGGCAGAGGACGGTTTGGGGGTAATCCTCAAAATTGCGGCCAAATCTGGCAACTTGAAAGGGACGTTTGTGCGTGCACTGAAAGATGCTGCGGTTGCGATCCGTGAGACAGTCCAAGTGTTGAAGACACGGACGGTGACAGACGAGACGGCTACGTTGCGAGCGGACAACGAGCGATTGAAGGCGGAACTGTCAGCCCTTCGGGGAGAATTCGCAGCTCTGAGGGACGACCTGGTGCGTCCTATTCCGCAGACCGCTGCACAGAGAGCGAGGGAGGATGGCGAATTTAGAAAGGCGATCATGCTTGAAATAGGTGGCATGTTTGACGCCAAGTTAGCGGGAATAGAGAGTCGCCTTCTTCCCGAGAAGAGCCTACGGCCGCCGTTGGCCTCATCGTCAGCAACTCCATCAACGACGGTTGCAGCAGGCGACGCTCCGAAGGCGCAATCAGAGGGGCCCAAACGTGTAAAGGGCAAGGGAAAGGGAAAAGGCGCGGCCACTAACAATTCGGCCTCCACTCCGCTAACGCCCCCTCAAGTGCTGCCATCACCCGCACAACAGGGCTCAGCTGAGGAAGGATGGACCCAGGTCCAGAAGAAGAAGGGTAAAAAGCGAAAAGCCGGTGGAGCCGCAAATACACCTGTACCTGGCGCCTCTACACCTCGTACACCTGCGCAGAAACCAAAGCCGCCCAAGCCGCAGCCTCCGAAGCTGCGCCCACCCAGATCTGCAGCCATCGTGCTGACGCTGCAGCCAGACGCGGAGGAAAAGGGTGCCTCTTATGCAACCATTCTAGCCCAAGCAAAGGAACGCGTCTCTATCTCCGAACTGGGGATACCAGCGCTCACGGTTAGGAAGACGGCTACTGGCGCCCGTATTTTGGAGTTACCTAAATCGGCGAGTGGTGAAGTGGCGGATCGCCTCGCTCATAAATTAAAGGAGGCGCTTCCATCTGAAAGCGTCCGGGTCGCAAGGCCAGTGAAACGCGCTGACCTCAGGGTTACTGGGCTAGATGACTCAGTCACAGTTGCTGAAGTTGTAGAGGCTATAGCCCGCGTAGGAGGTTGCAGCATAGATTCAGTGCGCACGGGTGTAATCCACCGCAATGAGTCGGGACAGGGTTCGTTGTTTGTGCGCTGCCCGGTCTCTGCGGCGGCAGTGGTGGCGAGTTCCAGATTACTGGTAGGATGGGTCTCGGCGCAGGTTCACGTTTTGCCCTCAAGGCCGTTACGATGCTTCCGGTGCCTTGATCTGGGACATGTACGGGCCCAGTGCACGTCTCAAATTGATCGCAGCGATGAATGCTACCGCTGTGGGAGTAAGGGCCACAAATCGGCCGACTGCTCTTCTGCTCCACACTGTTCTGTTTGTGCGGCGGTGGGCCGTCCCGCTGAACACCGAGCTGGAGCCAAGTCATGTGGGGCTGGTAAGAAGAAAAAGCGTGGGATGGCCTCTCTTGCTAGGGTATCTGCTGCACCGGCTGCTTCTGAGGCCGCGTCTGCCGCGCCAGAGGAAATAATGGAAACGTGATGGATAGATGCACACTATTTCACTTTCTTCAAGCGAACCTTAACCACTCCGCTGGAGCGCAGGATCTCCTACTGCAATCCATGGCGGAGTGGAATATAGAGCTGGCGGTTGCTGCTGAGCCTTACTTTGTCCCCCCTCGGGATAACTGGGCAGGGGATGTAGATGGCTCGGTGGCAGTCATAGTTTCATCTTCAGCCACAACCCCAAAAGTTTTATGGCGGAGCAGGGGATTTGTAATTATTGAGTGGAGGGAAATCGTCGTGGTTGGGGTATATTTCTCTCCCAATCGTAACCTCAGCGACTTTGAATCGTTTCTGGGCGAGATGGAAGCCCACCTTAGACGGACCAATCCTCGCCCAGTGTTAGTAATGGGGGACCTCAACGCCAAATCCGCGGCCTGGGGGTCCCCTGTTTCTGATCCACGGGGTGACGTATTGGCAGAGTGGATAGTGTCAGTGGGTTACTCTGTCTTAAATGAGGGGACGACTTATACCTGCGTTAGACAGCAGGGCGGGTCTATTGTAGATATATCGTTTGCTAGCCCTGCTGTCGCACGCTGCGTCAGCGACTGGAGGGTACTTGACGGAGTGGAGACGCTGTCGGACCACCAATATATAAGGTTTGACGTGTCCACTTCGTCGATGACTGGGCGAACTAGTGCCTCTAGCGTTGGGGCGCCCCCATTCCCTCGGTGGACCTTGACACGTCTTAACAAAGACTTGCTGATGGAGGCTTCTATTGTCCAGGCCTGGCCAGATCCACCTGATGGGCCAGTAGAGGTTGATGAAGAGGCGGAGTGGTTCCAGGCCTCAATGACTCAGGTTTGCGACGCCGCAATGCCTAGAACCAAACCGCCGCCCACACGACGTCAAGTGTACTGGTGGTCGGAGGAGATTGCCGCGCTTCGAACTGATTGCGTGGCGGCCAAGCGCCAGTACACGAGATCTCGCCGCAGGGGGATCCGAAACGAGGCCGTTGAGGCGAATTTGTACGCTATTTATAGGGAAAAGAAAAAGTTGTTACAAATTACTATCAAGAGGGCCAAAACTTGCGCTAGAGAAGAACTCCTGCAGACTCTAGATAGAAATCCATGGGGTCAACCCTACAAAACAGTCAGGGGAAAACTCCGTCCCGGAGCGCCTCCCGTAACGCAGAGCCTGGAACCCAGTTTCCTGGAGGATGTGGTTTCCACACTCTTTCCGAATAGGATGGAACACATCCCTCCCGAGATGGTGCCACCCACCGGCACTGACAATGCTGAAGAAGAAGAAGAACTGGTGCCGCAAATTTTAGAAGCAGAGTTTGATGCGGCCGTGGATAAACTCCGGGCAAAAAACACTGCGCCTGGACCGGACGGCATTCACGGCCGAGTATTGGTCATGGCCCTCAACGTCCTCGGGGACCGGCTGAAAAGGTTGTTCCAGGCCTGCCTAGAGTCGGGACACTTTCCATCGATTTGGAAGACGGGTAGGCTTGTTTTGCTAAGGAAGGAGGGGCGCCCTGCGGAATCCCCTTCTGCATATCGCCCCATCGTGTTGCTGGACGAGGCAGCCAAGCTCTTCGAAAGAATAATTGCTGCCCGCCTGGTCGAGCACCTAGGTCGTGTGGGTCCCGGCTTGGCTGATGCCCAATTTGGCTTCCGAGCCGGCCGTTCTACTCTCGATGCTATCTTGAGTATCAAGAAAGACGCAGAAGAGGTGGTTGCTTGCGGTGGAGTGTTGATGGCAGTGTCTCTGGATATCGCCAATGCCTTTAACACTCTACCGTGGTCTTGCGTCATAAAGGCGCTCGAGTATCATCGTGTGCCTCGCTACCTCCGAGAGTTATTGAGGAGTTATTTGGACGAGAGATGGGTAAAATTTATAAGGCGAGATGGCACACTAGGCAGAAAGGAGATGTCGTGCGGTGTTCCACAGGGATCGGTTCTCGGACCACTCCTGTGGAACATCGGTTACGACTGGGTGCTGCGGGGTGAGCTCCCCTCGGGCCTTGGAGTGACATGCTACGCAGATGACACTTTGGTCACGGCGCGAGGGGAAAGCTATCGTGAGTCCGCCCGTCTGGCTACGGCTGGCGTGGCAATAGTTGTAGGCCGCATTCGTGCGCTGGGCCTCCAGGTGGCGCTCGACAAGTCTGAAGCCCTATGTTTTCATGGGCGGCGGGCTGCGCCACCTCCCGGAGCACACATTGTAGTGAGTGGGGTTTGCATCGAGGTCAAGCCCGAAATGAAGTACCTTGGGCTTGTCCTTGATAGCAAGTGGAACTTCCGCGCGCACTTTCGTTGCCTGGTGCCTCGACTTATGGGAGCTGCTGGTGCCCTGGGGCGGTTGCTACCGAACATTGGTGGTCCGAGAGACGCATGTCGTCGTCTTTACATGGGGGTTGTGCGTTCGATGGCTCTCTATGGGGCCCCAGTTTGGGCACCAACACTCTCGGCGGCAAACGCCACCCTGCTGCGGAAACCACAGCGGGTAGTGGCAGTAAGAGCCATCAGGGGTTATCGCACGATTTCCTACGAGGCGGCTTGCGTTCTGGCGGGTTCGCCGCCGTGGGACCTAGAGGCCGAGCTGCTCGCAAATGCTTATGAGCGGCGAATCGAGCTTCGGTCTCGCGGCGAACCGCCAGTGGTGACTGAGGCGTGGAAGAAAAACGCTTGGAGATATTTAGCTGAGAAGTGGAACAGGCGGCTAATGGAACCGACGGCTGGTCACCGAACCGTGGAGGCTTTCCGGCCAATACTTAAAAATTGGTTAGATAGGCGGCATGGTTGTCTCACGTTCCGCTTAACGCAGGTGCTTTCTGGACATGGATGTTTCGGAAAGTACCTGTGCCACATTGCGGGGCGTGAGCCAACCACTGCATGCCACCACTGCCAGGGTAGCGAGGACACGGCGCAGCACACGTTGGAGGAGTGCCAAGGTTGGGCAGTGCAGCGTCGTGCCCTACGCGTTACAATAGGGGAGGATCTGTCGCTTCCGACCGTCGCGAAAGCCATGGTCGGGAGCGAAAATGCATGGATGGCAGTACACTCCTTCTGCGAGGAAGTAATGTCGCGGAAGGAGTCGGCGGAGAGAGATAGGGAAGGTTCGGCCCTTTCTTCCCAGATTCGCCAGAGACGCACGGGGGCTCGTCGAAGGGCCTACCAACAGCTCTTCCGTCCCCCGTAAACAGTGCCGGGGCACAAAGCCCCTACCAGGCCTCGAGATGGCGCACGCAGTATTCCTGCATGCCTTACAGCTGTCCGCTGGGGTTTCATCAAACGACCCCGGCCCCTAGGAGGATATCGCCGGTACAAACTAAGTGTCGGCGAATGATGCTGCCGGGGCGAGGGACGAATGCTCACGTACACCCATCGCCCCGTCACAGAAAGCATCGAGGAGGAGGACACCGCAGGGGTTTTAGTGGGTATGGCCGGTCGGGAGCCGGCGAGCCCCACACTCGGGCCGCGATCAGTGGCCCGGCAGTGCGTAAATGCATTTCCCCTGCGTTAACAAAAAAAAAAAAAAAAAAAAAAAAAAAAAAGGTTAGGTTAGGTTAGGTTAGGTTAGGTTAGGTTAGGTTAGGTTAGGTTAGGTTAGGTTCCCCCCCATGGTTCCAAGCCTTGTCGTGGCGGGGGGGCTTAGTACCTGGGGTGCAATCCAGCACCTTGGGGAACTAATTGGACCACTACGCCGCTCCTTTCCGTTCTCTTAATGAGAACGGCGTTTGGATGCGGCAATCATAACCCGGTTTCCGGGAGCCCATTGTGGGGCTGGGAGGAAGAAAACCTCTTTAAAAAATCACCCCGAAACCGCGGTCGGCGTGCCGCGGCGTAGGGTTATCGGGCGAGCGCTGACGAGACGGGGGTACGGCCCACCCGTAATGGGCCACAAAACCAAAATGGATAGCACAAGTAGTTTGAAAAGGTCTACCCAGGAGGGTCCCGGCAAAGCTGGGGAATCCCTCCCGGTACCTTCGGGTACCGGCAGCCCCACGTACTCTGGGGGGGGCACAAGCTGCTTCGTGGGCCGGCATTCTGCCGGCTCGCGCCACGACGACTCATGCGATTCTTATTCGGACATCGATTCGGCTTATGATTTGGACGTAGTAGAGGAAGAGGTTGGGGCGCGCGCCAAGGGGGTGCGTGTTCTGACCGTCAACTTAGGCAGGAGAGTAGACTCGAACAGCTCGACCAGCACAACAGTGAGGGCCGATCCTGTTCAGACTTCGGAGAAGACCAGCCAGCTAAGGCGGAAGAGGCCCGGCCCGGATGACGACATATCCGGGCTGGACTCCGACGACACGGCTGAAGAGGAGGCACAGCGTTCAGGGCCGGCGAAAAGGGGACGGGGGCGCCCACCTACAACGGGCGCCTACGTAGGCCTACGCCAGGCTAAGGAGGCTCTTATAAGGACGAAGAAAGAGGAAATTGGGGTTTTGGCCGAGGAGCAGATCCTCTCCATGGCCAAAACCCTAGAAAGACCTAGGGGCGAAGAACGGACATCTGAGGATCTGGCGGCGCACGCTCAGAAAGGGTGTGATGTTATTATGAGCGTGGCTACCAAATCTAAAAATCTTAAGGGCACAATGGTGCGCGCCCTTAAGCAAGCGGCATGGGCGATACAAGACGCGGTCGCCGCATTGAAGGAGCGCACCGAGGGAGAGGAAGTGGAGCTGCTCCGTGCGGCGAATTATCGGCAAGAAAAAGAGCTGAAAATTCTGCGCGCGGAAGTAGCCCAAATCCAAGAAGAACTGGCTCGACAAAGGGCTGAACCCACGCAAAGCCAACCCGTAGTAGAGGAGGAGGCCATGTTGGGTCGCATCATGTTGCAAGTAGGCAACATGATGGACGCCAAGATGGCTTCCGTTTCGGACCGGCTATTGCCAGAAAGGCGAATTCGGCCTCCACTGAGAGGAGACATGGAGGAGACAAGTGCGGTGCCTGTGACTGAGTTGGGTACAGACGACACCACCACTACGAGGCGAACCACTGCCGAGACCGTCAAGGAGTCGCAGAAGCCCAAACCTACCAAGGGAAAGGGCAAGGGCAAGAGTGCCCAGCCTGCTGTGGCCCCAGAAGCGACTCTGGCGCCCTCGTCATCCACTCGGGCCCCAGACGAGGAAGTGTGGACCCGGGTGGACAAGAGGAGAAAACAAAAGAAGAAGACTAAAACGAAGAAGAAGGTTGAAGAGACTCCTCCGCCTCCGCCGAAAAAGCAGGGGCCGGGGAAAGGAGAGAGGGATAAGAAAAGGAAGATAAGGTTGCGCCCGCCCCGGTCTGCGGCAGTCGTCCTAACGCTGCAGCCCGGTGCGGCAGACAAGGGCGAAACCTATGCGGCCGTCCTGACTCGTGCAAGGGACAAAGTTTCGCTTGCCGAGTTGGGTATACCGGCGCTAAAAATGAGAAAGGGGGCCACGGGTGCCCGAATACTAGAGGTGCCGGGTGCAACAAGCACCGAAAAGGCTGACCTGCTTGCTGCAAAGCTGCGGGCGGTCTTACCGGCAGAGACCGTAAGGATCGTAAGGCCCGAGAGGTGTGCGGAGATGCGCATCTCCGGGCTAGACGACTCCGTTACAGAAGCGGAGGTAGTGGCAGCAGTAGCCCAATGTGGAGGCTGCCCTGCCGATACCATCAAGGCGGGGCGGCTTCGCTTCTCTCGCTTGGGCTGCGGCACAATATTTGTCCGCTGCCCGGTGGCAGCAGCGAAAAGGGTGGCGAGCTCGAGGCTATTGGTGGGTTGGGTGTCCGCGCAAGTGCGGGTACTGCCCACCAGGCCTCTGCGCTGCTTCCGGTGTCTTGTAGTTGGGCACACCGGAGTGCAGTGCGCGTCGGAGGTTGACCGCAGCGATGAGTGTTTCCGCTGCGGTCAAAAGGGGCACAAGGCCGCCGACTGTTCTGGCGACCCTTGTTGCTCCGTTTGCTCGGCTGCGGGTCTTCCGGCGGGTCATAAGGTAGGGGCTCCCTCCTGCAAGGGGACCCTGCCCAAGCGCGCCAAGCGGCGAGGAGCCGCGGCCACCTCGGCGCAAGCAGCGCACACCCCATCTCCATCCGGGGTGGCGCCAGAAGAAGCGATGCAGTAACCGCTTCCTCCCGGAGTAGCGCGCGGTGCTTCCGCACACCGCGCGCATTTGAGACGTATTTGCTGGGGTCTCCCCCAGTCGAGAAGACGCCGGATAGGCTGGCGAGTGCCGGCGGGATGGTGGAATAATCCGCAAGGAGTTTACCACCTCCCCTGCCACCATGGCACAGAGGAGCGGACGCAGGAGTTTTAGTGGGTAGAGCCGGTTTTAGGCGAGTCCCACACTCGGGCCGCGTCGCGTGGCCCGGTAGTGCGTAAGTGCATTTCTCCTGCGAAACCAAAAAAAAAAAAAAAAAAAAAAAAAAAAAGGTTAGGTTAGGTTAGGTTAGGTTAGGTTAGGTTAGGTTAGGTTAGGTTAGGTTAGGTTAGGTTAGGTTAGGTTAGGTTAGGTTAGGTTAGGTTAGGTTAGGTTAGGTTAGGTTAGGTTAGGTTAGGTTAGGTTAGGTTAGGTTAGGTTAGGTTAGGTTAGGTTAGGTTAGGTTAGGTTAGGTTAGGTTAGGTTAGGTTAGGTTAGGTTAGGTTAGGTTAGGTTAGGTTAGGTTAGGTTAGGTTAGGTTAGGTTAGGTTAGGTTAGGTTCCCCCTCATGGTCCCAAGCCTTGTCGTGGCGGGGGGGCTCAGTACCTGGGGTGCAATCCAGCACCCTGGGGAAGCTAATTGGGCCACCAGTCGCTCCTTTCCGTTCTCTTAATGAGAACGGCGTTTGGATGCGACCTTTTCATACCGTAATGTCGCCATTGCACTTCGGCGACACCGGGGGCTCACTTTGTTGGGCCGCGAGGCGGGGCACCTCTATAAAAAGTCCCCCCGAAACCGCGGTCGGCGTGCCGCGGCGTAGGGTTATCGGGCGAGCGCTGACGAGACGGGGGTAGGCCCACCCGGAATGGGCCACAAAACAAACAATGACAGAACACAGCAGTTTTAAAAGGAATACCCAGGAGGGTCCCGGCAAAGCCGGGGAATCCCTCCCGGCGCCTTCGGGTGCCGGCAGCCCCGTGTACTCTGGGGGGGGCAAAAACTGCTCCGCGGGCTGGCGATCTGCCAGCTCGCGTACCGACGACCCACGCTTACGCATAACGGACTTTGATCTTGCCTACGATTCTGGCAGTATGGAGAAAATTCTCGCCGACTACGGCGATTATTGCGACGATCGGGACATAGACACCGAAAGTTCGACTGGCCCCCTAGGGACGGTCGCAACTGAGGGCTTAGGGGCGAAGTCTGGGCGGCTGGTGAGGAAGAGGCGTGTCCCGGGCGATCCTTCGTCCGGGGCCGACTCGGACGACACGGCTGCCGAGGACTTTGTAGAACGGCCCCAAACAGCGAAGAGAGGTCGTGGGCGCTCACTAACATCCGGCGCCCGCACCGCTGAGGCGAGGTCTCTTATATCGGAGGAGTCCTACGCAGGGAGTAAGAGGAAGGAGGACGGGGCTTTGGTTGAGGATGAGTTACTCTCCATGGCCAAAGCCCTGGAAATGGAGAGGATGATGGCGCGGGGAGAAGACCGCACCACTGACCAACTGGCCGCGCACGCCCAGTCCGGGATAACACTCGTAATGGGCGTCGCGCAAAAGTCGAAAAACCTTAAGGGCACTATGGTGCGTGCCCTTAAGCAGGCGGCGTTGGCTATTGAAGATGCGGTGGTCGGCCTCAGAAGCCGCACCGAAACAGAAGAGCTCGAGCTCATGAAGTGGCGATGGCATAAGCAGGAGAAGGAGCTGGCGACACTACGCGCGGAGGTCGCTAGGCTCCGGGCTGCTTTGGAGGAGCAGCAGGCTGACGTGCCCACAGAGCAGCGCGCCGTGCCGGAGGCGGCCCAGCCCACCGAGGATAGAGAGGAGGCCATGTTGGGGCGCATCATGTTGCAAGTCGGCGACATGATGGACGCCAAGATGGCCTCGTTGGCGGACCGACTGCTGCCAGAAAAGCGGCTCAGGCCGCCGCTGGCGGCGGATAAAAGAAGGGAGGAGGCGGATGCTCGCACCGCAGCAGTCGAGGTGACGGCTGCAGGTACGACCGTCGCAGAAGTGGTTGCCGGGTCGCGGAAGCCCAAGCCCCACAAAGGCAAGGGCAAGGGTAAGGGCCAAAGTGCCCTGCCCGCCGCGGCCCCTGTGACTGCACCGGAGCCTACGTCTTCCGCTCGGGCCCCAGACCAGGAGGCTTGGACCCGGGTGGAAAACCACAAAAAGAAGCGACGGAAGAGAAAGAAGGCCAAGAGGGGGGAAAAGGAGCCTCCAACTCCGGCCCCAAAGAAGAGGCCAACGCCCAAGGAAAAGGCGGCGCCGCGGTTGCGCCCGCCCCGGACTGCAGCTGTCGTTTTGACACTGCAACCCGGTGCGGCCGATATGGGTGCAACGTATGCGGCTGTTCTCACCCAAGCCAGGGACCAAGTCTCCCTCGCTGAGCTGGGAATCCCAGGAGTCAGAATGAGAAGGGGAGCGACGGGCGCGCGTATCTTAGAAGTTACGGGCGCCACGAGCTCAGCCAAGGCTGACCAACTAGCCGCAAGACTTCGAGAAGTCTTACCCGGAGATGCAGTCAGGGTCGCCCGGCCAGAGAAGTGCGCAGAAATGCGCATTTCCGGGCTGGACGACTCCGTCACGAGAGAAGAAGTGGTGGCCGCTGTGGCCCGATGTGGAGACTGCCCCGCCGACACCATCAAGGCGGGGCAATTGCGATTCGCAGCAACGGGCTGCGGTACGATCTACGTCCGCTGCCCGATAGCTGCGGCAAGAAGGGTGGCAAGCTCGAGGCTCTTGGTGGGATGGGTGTCCGCCAAAGTGCGGGTGCTGCCCACCAAGCGCTTGCGCTGTTTCAGGTGCCTCGTAGTGGGGCACACTGGCGCGCAGTGCGACTCGGCGATAGACCGCAGTGGTGAGTGCTATCGCTGCGGTCTAGAAGGGCACAAGGCCGTTGACTGTGCTGGGGACCCGCGCTGCTCTGTTTGTGCGGCAGCGGGCCTTCCGGCCAGGCATAGGGTGGGGTCTCCCTCTTGTAGGGGGACTCTGCCCAAGGCCAGACACCGGCGGCGACATACCGCGGCCGCTCCGTCGCCAACCGTGCTTCCTCCTGTTTCACTGGGGGGGGCGCGGGGGGCAATGGAATGACCGCTCCCCGGAGTTGAGATATGCGCGCGGTGGTTCCGCACACCGCGCGCCTGATATGAGTAGATGTGCTGGGTCCTGCTCCCAGCTAAGGAGCATGCCGGCAAGGCTGGCAAGTGCCGGCGGGATGGTGGAATAATCCGCAAGGAGTTACCACCTCCCCCGCCACCATGGCACAGAGGAGCGGACGCAGGAGTTTTAGTGGGTAGAGCCGGTTTTAGGCGAGTCCCACACTCGGGCCGCGTCGCGTGGCCCGGTAGTGCGTAAGTGCATTTCTCCTGCGAAATCAAAAAAAAAAAAAAAAAAAAAAAAAAAGGTTAGGTTAGGTTAGGTTAGGTTAGGTTAGGTTAGGTTAGGTTAGGTTAGGTTAGGTTAGGTTAGGTTAGGTTAGGTTAGGTTAGGTTAGGTTCCCCCCCATGGTTCCAAGCCTTGTCGTGGCGGGGGGGCTTAGTACCTGGGGTGCAATCCAGCACCTTGGGGAACTAATTGGACCACTACGCCGCTCCTTTCCGTTCTCTTCATGAGAACGGCGTTTGGATGCGGCACTCATAACCCGGTTTCCGGGAGCCCATTGTGGGGCTGGGAGGAAGAAAACCTCTTTAAAAAATCACCCCGAAACCGCGGTCGGCGTGCCGCGGCGTAGGGTTATCGTGCGAGCGCTGACGAGACGGGGGTAGGCCCACCCGGAATGGGCCACAAAAACCAACAATGACAGGTCGCAGTTTGAAAAGGACTACCCAGGAGGGTCCCGGCAAAGCCGGGGAATCCCTCCCGGTGCCTTCGGGTACCGGCAGCCCCATGTACTCTGGGGGGGGCACAAGCTGCTTCGTGGGCCGGCAACCTGCCGGCTCGCGCACCGACGACTTTGGCATTTCGACACCGGACACCGATTCAGCACGCGATTTTGGCAGTGGTGAGAAGGAGGTTGGGGCGCGCGCCACGGGGGTGCGCGTCTCAACAAACGACTATGGCGAGGATTTGGATACGGACAGTTCTCAGACTGTTTCGTCAAGGACGAGGAGCAGCCGGCAGTGGCGGAAGAGGCCTGTTTCGGGCGACAGTCAGTCTGGGATAGACTCTGACGACACCGCTGGCGAGGATGGACCGGCGAAAAGGACAAGAGGGCGCCCGCCAACAACGGGTGCCTACGTTGGCCTACGCCAAGCAAAAGAGGCCCTTTTAAAGGCCAAGAAGGAGGAAGTAGGGTTATTGGCCGAGGAACAAATCCTGAGCCTGGCCAAAGCTCTGGAGACCCATAAGAGAGGGGAGGCCCACTCTTCGGAAGATCTGGCTGCGCACGCCCAGAAGGGGGTAGATCTTATCATGAGCGTCGCGCAAAAGTCGACAAACTTGAAGGGCACGATGGTCCGCTCGCTAAAACAGGCGGCATGGGCCATCCAGGACGCGGTCGCGGCCCTTAAGGAAAGGACTGAAGGGGAAGAGGTGGAGCTACTCCGCGCGGCGAACTATCGCCAGGAGAAAGAGCTGAAAGTATTGCGCGCGGAAGTAGCTCAAATCCGAGAGGAACTAGCCAGACGAAGGACGGAACCTGAGGAGAACCGCCCCGTAGAAGATCAGGAGGCCATGCTGGGTCGTATCATGTTGCAGGTCGGCAACATGATGGACGCCAAGATGGCCTCATTGTCGGACCGGCTTCTGCCAGAGAGGCGCATTAGGCCCCCACTGAGGGGGGATAAACAGGAGATAGAAGCGGTGCCTGTGATTGAACCAGACAGCGCAATGAGACGGACCGCCGCTGAGGTCGTCATGGGGTCGCCGAAGCCTAAGCCCTCAAAAGGCAAGGGCAAGGGCAAGGGCCAAAAAGCCCAGCCTACGGTGGCCCCGGCGACTGAACCGACGCCTTCTACTTCCGCCCAGGAAGCTCCGGTTGGGAACGAGGGGTGGAACCGGGTGGAAAAGGGAAGGAAAAACCAGAAGAAAAAGAAGCAAGCCACGACGGAGGTCAAGGAAGCTTCCCCTCCCCTCTCCAAAGAGCTAAATCCGAGGAAGGGCGATAGGAAAAAGAAGCCAAAGTTGCGCCCGCCCCGGTCAGCGGCTGTCGTTCTGACGCTGCAGCCCGGTGCGGCGGATAAGGGCGCAACATATGCGGCCGTCCTGGTTCGTGCGAGAGACAAGGTCTCCCTCGCCGAGCTGGGCATCCCGGCCGTAAAAATGAGGATGGGGGCCACGGGCTCCCGAATTCTAGAAGTTTCAGGCGCTGCGAGCGCTGAAAAGGCCGACCAGCTGGCCACTAAGCTGCTGGAGGTCCTACCGGCGGATACAGTTAGAATCGCCCGGCCCGAGAAGTGCGCAGAGATGCGCATTTCCGGGCTCGACGATTCTATCACACACGAGGAGGTTGTAGACGCCGTGGCCAAATGTGGGGGCTGCCCTGCTCACGCTATAAAGGCGGGGCGGGTGAGGTTCTCCCAATCAGGCCGCGGGACGATATTTGTTCGTTGCCCAGTGGCTGCGGCGAAGAAAATAGAAAGCTCAAAGCTTCTTATCGGATGGGTGTCGGCGCAAGTGCGGGTGCTGCCCGCAAGGCGCCTGCGCTGCTACCGCTGCCTGGTGGTCGGGCATACAGCGGTGCAGTGCACGTCGGAAGTCGACCGCAGCGACGAGTGCTATCGCTGCGGTCAAAAGGGGCATAAGGCCGCCGATTGCTCCGGCGAGCCGAAATGCTCTGTGTGCTCGGCGGCGGATCTTCCGGCGGGCCATAAGGTTGGTTCACCCTCCTGCAAGGGGACCCTGCCCAAGCGCGCCAAGCGGCGAAGGGCCGCGGCCAACTCGGCGCAAGCAGCGCACACCCCAACTCCATCCGGGGTGGCGCAGGAGGAAGCGATGCAGTGACCGCTTCCTCCAGGAGTCGCGTGCGGTGTTTCCGCACACCGCGCGCATTAGCGACGATTTGCTGGGGTCTCCCTCAGCTGAGCAGAACGCCGGCAAGGCTGGCGAGTGCCGGAGGGGCGGTGGAAGAATGCGAAAGCGCCCCACCCCCCCGCCACCATATGGCACAGAGGAGCGGACGCAGGAGTTTTAGTGGGTAGAGCCGGTTTTAGGCGAGTCCCACACTCGGGCCGCGTGCAGTGGCCCGGTAGTGCGTAAGTGCATTTCTCCTGCGAGAACAAAAAAAAAAAAAAAAAAAAAAAAAAAAAAGGTTAGGTTAGGTTAGGTTAGGTTAGGTTAGGTTAGGTTAGGTTAGGTTCCCCCCCATGGTTCCAAGCCTTGTCGTGGCGGGGGGGCTTAGTACCTGGGGTGCAATCCAGCACCTTGGGGAACTAATTGGACCACTACGCCGCTCCTTTCCGTTCTCTTAATGAGAACGGCGTTTGGATGCGGCACACATAACCCGGTTTCCGGGAGCCCATTGTGGGGCTGGGAGGAAGAAAACCTCTTTAAAAAATCACCCCGAAACCGCGGTCGGCGTGCCGCGGCGTAGGGTTATCGGGCGAGCGCTGACGAGACGGGGGCAGGCCCACCCGGAATGGGCCACAAAACCAAACATGACAAGTACAAGCAGCTTCAAAAAATCTACCCAGGAGGGTCCCGGCACAGCTGGGGAATCCCTCCCGGCGCCTTCGGGTGCCGGCAGCCCCACGTATTCTGGGGGGGGCAAAAGTTGCTTCGCGGGCCGGCAATCCGCCGGTTCGCGCACCGATGACCTTGGCTATTCTGACATTGAATCTGACTATGCATACGATTTGGACAACGTCGAAAGGGAGGCGAGGGCGTATGCCACGGGGGTGTACGTCTCAGCGAAAGACTCTGGCAGGAATCTGGATTCAGACAGCTCGGCCAGCACGAGTGTGTCGGCCGATCCTGTCTCACGGACTGAGAAAACCGGCTTGTCTAGGCGTAAGAGGCCCGGCCCAGGTGATGATCAAACCGGGCTGGACTCTGACGATACGGCCGGTGAGGAGGTGGCTCGATCGGGTCCGGCGAAGCGAGGGAGAGGGCGCCCACCAACAACGGGCGCCTATGTCGGGCTACGAAAGGCGAAAGAGGCCTTAATACAGGCCAAGAAAGAGGAAGTGGGGCTCTTGGCTGAAGAGCAGATTCTAAGCCAGGCCAAAGCCCTAGAATGCAACAGAGGAGAGATCCGTTCGGCAGAAGAATTGGCGGCGCATGCACAGAAGGGTTGCGACCTCATCATGAGCGTTGCACAGAAATCGTCCAACCTGAAGGGGACAATGGTGCGGTCCCTGAAACAGGCAGCGTGGGCGATCCAGGATGCGGTCGCTGCCCTCAAAGAACGGACAGAGGGAGAAGAGGTAGAGCTGCTCCGAATGGCTAATTATCGCCAAGAAAAGGAGCTGGCAAAAATGCGCGCGGAGTTGGCGGAAATCCGTGCCGAACTGAATAGACGGAAAGTGGAACCGGAAGTAAGCAGGTCCGCGGAAGATCGTGAGGAGGCCATGTTGGGGCGCATCATGTTGCAGGTAGGCAACATGATGGACGCCAAGATGGCTTCCGTCTCGGACCGACTTCTTCCGGAAAAGCGCCTTCGGCCGCCACTGAGAGGAGACAAAGAAATGGTGCCTGTGGCCACACCGATCACAGACACTATTATGGAAAGGACAGTCGCTGAAGTGGTCGCTGGACCGCGGAAAGCCAAGCCCACGAAGGATAAAGGGAAAGGCAAGGGCCAAAATGCCCGGCCCGCTGCAGCCACGGTTACTGCACCAGCGCCATCAACTTCCGCTCGGGCAGCCCCAGTCGAGGAGGGGTGGACCCCAGTGGAGAGGAAAAAGGAGGGACAAAAGAAGAAAAATGGGGTGGCCAAGAAAAGTGAAGAGCCTTCTCCGACTTCTTCTAAAACGCAGAAGGAAAAGAAGAAAAAGAAAGTTGGGAAGGAGAAACGCCAGTTGCGCCCGCCCCGGTCAGCAGCCGTCGTCCTGACACTGCAGCCCGGAGCGGTCGATAGGGGCGCAACATATGCCTCGATACTCACTCAAGCGAGGGACAAAGTGTCGATTGGCGAGCTGGGCATCCCGGCGCTTAAATTAAGGAGGGGGGCCACAGGTGCCCGAATATTAGAGGTGCCAGGGGCCACAAGCACGGAAAAGGCCGACCAGCTGGCTCAGAAACTAAGGGAGGTGCTGCCGGCGGACACCGTACGGATCGCCAGGCCCGTGAGGCGCGCAGAGATGCGCATTTCCGGGCTTGACGACTCCATCACTGAAGAAGATGTGGTGACCGCCGTGGCTACATGTGGGGGCTGCTCTGTCGACGAAATCAAGGCCGGGCGAATGCGGTTCTCCCCATCCGGTCGCGGCACAATTTTTGTTCGCGGCCCGATAGCCGCGGTGAAGAAAGTGGCCAACTCGAGGCTGCTAGTAGGCTGGGTGTCAGCACAAGTGAAAGTGCTACCCGCCAGGCCCAGGCAGTGCTTCAGGTGCCTTGAAATCGGGCATACAATAGCGCAGTGCTCGTCAGAGGTTGACCGCAGCGATGAGTGTTATCGCTGCGGGCAAAAGGGGCACAAGGCCGCCGAATGCGCATGCGACCCTCATTGCTCCATCTGCGAAGCGGCGGGTCTTTCAGCAGACCATAGGGCCGGGAGTCCTTCTTGCAAGAAGACTCGGCCCAAGGCCAAAAAAGCCAGAAAAGCCGCAGCCAAAACGGCACCAGCAGCTGCCACCCCACCTACACCCGGAGTGGAAGTGGAGGAAGCGATGTTGTAACTGCTTTCTCCAGGGGAAGCAATCACTCTCCGGTGATCTCCCTAAGGAATCCCTGGTGGAGGGGTCGTGGCCCATCAAGGGTCTCTGTGTGTTGCGCTCGGTGATTCCGCTCACCACGCGCGTCTTAAGGTGTATGCTGGGGACAACCCCGGCCGAGAAGAACGCCGGCAAGGCTGGCGGGTGCCGGTGGGGGATGGTGGACTAATGTGCTCGCGCTACCACCTCCCCCGCCTCCACGGCACAGAGAAGCGGACGCAGGAGTTTTAGTGGGTAGAGCCGATTTTAGGCGAGTCCCACACTCGGGCCGCGTCGAGTGGCCCGGTTGTGCGTAAGTGCATTTCTCCTGCGAGAACAAAAAAAAAAAAAAAAAAAAAAAAAAAAAAAGGTTAGGTTAGGTTAGGTTAGGTTAGGTTAGGTTAGGTTAGGTTAGGTTAGGTTAGGTTAGGTTAGGTTCCCCCCCATGGTTCCAAGCCTTGTCGTGGCGGGGGGGCTCAGTACCTGGGGTGCAATCCAGCACCCTGGGGAAGCTAATTGGACCACCAGCCGCTCCTTTCCGTTCTCTTAATGAGAACGGCGTTTGGATGCGGCAATTATAACCCGGTTTCCGGGAGCCCATTGTGGGGCTGGGAGGAAGAAAACCTCTTTAAAAAATCACCCCGAAACCGCGGTCGGCGTGCCGCGGCGTAGGGTTATCGTGCGAGCGCTGATGAGACGGGGGTAGGCCCACCCGTAATGGGCCACAAAACAACAATGAAAGGTTCAGGCAGTTTTAAAAGGAATACCCAGGAGGGTCCCGGCAAAGCCGGGGAATCCCTCCCGGCGCCTTCGGGTGCCGGCAGCCCCGTGTACTCTGGGGGGGGCAAAAACTGCTCCGCGGGCTGGCGATCTGCCAGCTCGCGCACCGACGACCCACGCTTACTCGCAACGGATTTTGATCTTGCATACGATTCTGGCAGTTTGGAGAAGATTTTCGCCGACTACGGCGACTATTGTGACGATAGGGACATCGACACCGAAGGTTCGACTGACCCCCAAGGGACGGTCGCAACTGAGGGTTTAGGGGCGAAGTCAGGGCGGCTGGTTAGGAAGAGGCGTGTCCCGGGCGATCCGTCGTCCGGGGTCGACTCGGACGACACGGCTGCCGAGGACTTTGTAGAACGGCCCCAAACAGCTAAGAGAGGTCGTGGGCGCTCACTAACATCCGGCGCCCGCACCGCTGAGGTGAGGTCTCTTATATCCGAGGAGTCCTACGCAGGAAGTAAGAGAAAGGAGGACGGGGCTTTGGTTGAGGACGAGTTACTCTCCATGGCCAAAACCCTGGAAATGGAGGGGATGATGGCGCGGGGAGAAGACCGCACCACTGACCAACTGGCCGCGCACGCCCAGTCCGGGATATCACTCGTAATGGGCGTCGCGCAAAAGTCGAAAAACCTTAAGGGCACTATGGTGCGTGCCCTTAAGCAGGCGGCTTTGGCTATCGAAGATGCGGTGGTCGGCCTCAGAAGCCGCACCGAAACCGAGGAGCTCGAGCTAATGAAGTGGCGTTGGCATAAGCAGGAGAAGGAGCTGGCGACACTACGCGCGGAGGTCGCTAGGCTCCGGGCTGCGAGGAGCAGCGGGCTGACGTAACCACAGAGCAGCGCGCCGTGCCGGAGGTGGCCCAACCAACGGAGGACAGAGAGGAGGCCATGTTGGGGCGCATCATGTTGCAAGTCGGCAACATGATGGACGCCAAGATGGCCTCGTTGGCGGACCGACTGCTGCCAGAAAAGCGGCTCAGGCCGCCGCTGGCGGCGGATAAAAGAAGGGAGGAGGCGGATGCTCGCACCGCAGCAGTCGAGGTGACGGCTGCAGGTGCGACCGTCGCGGAAGTGGTTGCCGGGTCGCGGAAGCCCAAGCCCCACAAAGGCAAGGGCAAGGGTAAGGGCCAAAGTGCCCTGCCCGCCGCGGCCCCTGTGACTGCCACGCAGCCTACGTCTTCCGCTCGGGCCCCAGACCAGGAGGGTTGGACCCGGGTGGAAAACCAGAAAAGAAAACGACGGAGGAGAAAGAAGGCCAAGAGGGGGGAAAAGGAGCCTCCCACTCCGGCCCCAAAGAAGAGGCCAACAATGCCTAAGGAAAAAGCGGCGCCGCGGTTGCGCCCGCCCCGGACTGCAGCTGTCGTTCTGACGCTGCAACCCGGTGCGGCCGATATGGGTGCAACGTATGCGGCCGTTCTCACCCAAGCCAGGGACCAAGTCTCCCTCGCTGAGCTGGGAATCCCAGGAGTCAGAATGAGAAGGGGAGCGACGGGCGCGCGAATCTTAGAGGTTACGGGCGCCTCGAGCTCAGCCAAGGCTGACCAGTTAGCCGCAAGACTTCGGGAGGTCTTACCTGGAGATGCAGTCAGGATCGCCCGGCCAGAGAAGTGCGCAGAAATGCGCATTTCCGGGCTGGACGACTCCGTCACGCGAGAAGAGGTGGTGGCCGCTGTGGCCCGATGTGGGGACTGCCCCGCCGACGCCATCAAGGCGGGGCAATTGCGATTCGCGGCAACGGGCTGCGGTACGATTTACGTCCGCTGCCCGATAGCTGCAGCAAAAAGGGTGGCAGGCTCGAGACTCTTGGTGGGATGGGTGTCCGCCAAAGTGCGGGTGCTGCCCACCAAGCGCTTGCGCTGCTTCAGGTGCCTCGTAGTGGGGCACACTGGCGCGCAGTGCGACTCGGCGATAGACCGCAGCGGTGAGTGTTATCGCTGCGGTCTAGAAGGGCACAAGGCCGTTGACTGTGCCGGGGACCCACGCTGCTCTGTTTGTGCGGCGGCGGGCCTTCCGGCCGGGCATAGGGTGGGGTCTCCCTCCTGTAGGGGGACTCTGCCCAAGGCCAGACATCGGCGTCGACATACCGCGGCCGCTCCGTCGCCAACCTCGCTTCCTCCTGTTTCATTGGGGGGGGCGCGGGAGGAGATGGAATGACCGCTTCCCCGGATTGAGATATGCGCGCGGTGGTTCCGCACACCGCGCGCCCGATATGAGTAGATGTGCTGGGTCCTGCTCCCAGCTAAGGAGCATGCCGGCAAGGCTGGCAAGTGCCGGCGGGATGGTGGAATAATCCGCAAGGAGTTACCACCTCCCCTGCCACCATGGCACAGAGGAGCGGACGCAGGAGTTTTAGTGGGTAGAGCCGGTTTTAGGCGAGTCCCACACTCGGGCCGCGTCGCGTGGCCCGGTAGTGCGTAAGAGCATTTCTCCTGCGAAACCAAAAAAAAAAAAAAAAAAAAAAAAAAAAAAAAAAAAAAAAAAAAAAAAAAAAGTTAGGTTAGGTTAGGTTAGGTTAGGTTAGGTTAGGTTAGGTTAGGTTAGGTTAGGTTAGGTTAGGTTCCCCCCCATCCCCCCCATGGTTCCAAGCCTTGTCGTGGCGGGGGGGCTTAGTACCTGGGGTGCAATCCAGCACCTTGGGGAACTAATTGGACCACTACGCCGCTCCTTTCCGTTCTCTTAATGAGAACGGCGTTTGGATGCGGCACTGATAACCCGGTTTCCGGGAGCCCATTGTGGGGCTGGGAGGAAGAAAACCTCTTTAAAAAATCACCCCGAAACCGCGGTCGGCGTGCCGCGGCGTAGGGTTATCGGGCGAGCGCTGACGAGACGGGGGTAGGCCCACCCGGAATGGGCCACAAACCAAACATGGACAGCACAAGTGGTTTTCAAAGGACTACCCAGGAGGGTCCCGGCAAAGCTGGGGAATCCCTCCCGGCGCCTTCGGGTGCCGGCAGCCCCGTGTACTCTGGGGGGGGCAAAAACCGCTTCGTGGGCCGGCAATCCGCCGGCTCGCGCCATGACGACTCTTGCGACTCTTATTCGGATAACGATTTGGCTTATGATTTGGACGTAGTTGAGGAAGAGGCTGGGGCGCGCGCCAAGGAGGTGCGTGTTCTGACCGTCAACTTAGGCAGGAGAGTAGACTCGGACGGCTCGACCAGCACAACAGTGAGGGCCGATCCTGTCCAGACCTCGGAGAAGACCAGCCAGCTAAGGCGGAAGAGGCCCGGCACGGATGACGACATATCCGGGTTGGACTCCGACGACACGGCTGAAGAGGAGGCACAGCGTTCAGGGCCGGCGAAAAGGGGACGGGGGCGCCCACCTACAACGGGCGCCTACGTAGGCCTACGCCAGGCGAAGGAGGCTTTAATAAGGACGAAGATAGAGGAAATTGGGGTTTTGGCCGAGGAGCAGATCCTCTCCATGGCCAAAACCCTAGAAAGACCTAGGGGAGAAGAACGGACATCCGAAGATCTGGCGGCGCACGCTCAGAAAGGGTGTGATGTCATTATGAGCGTAGCCACCAAATCTAAAAATCTTAAGGGCACAATGGTGCGCGCCCTTAAACAAGCGACATGGGCGATACAAGACGCGGTCGCGGCATTGAAGGAGCGCACCGAGGGAGAGGAAGTGGAGCTGCTCCGTGCGGCGAATTATCGGCAAGAAAAAGAGCTGAAAATTCTGCGCGCGGAAGTAGCCCAAATCCAAGAAGAACTGGCTCGACAAAGGGCTGAACCCACGCAAAGCCAACCCGTTGTGGAGGAGGAGGCCATGTTGGGTCGCATCATGTTGCAAGTAGGCAACATGATGGACGCCAGGATGGCTTCCGTTTCGGACCGGCTATTGCCAGAAAGGCGAATTCGGCCTCCACTGAGAGGAGACATGGAGGAGACAAGTGCGGTGCCTGTGACTGAGTTGGGTACAGACGACACCACCACTACGAGGCGAACCACTGCCGAGATCGTCAAGGAGTCGCAGAAGCCCAAACCGATCAAAGGTAAGGGTAAGGGCAAGGGCCAAAGTGCCCAGCCCGTTGTGGCCCCAGAAAAGACACCGGCGCCTTCACTTTCCACTCGGGCCCCGGATGAGGAAGAGTGGACCCGGGTGGACAAGAGGAGAAAACCAAAGAAGAAAAATAAAACGAAGAAGAAGGTTGAAGAGACTCCTCCGCCCCCGCCGAAAAAGCAGGGGTCGGGGAAAGGAGAGAGGGAAAAGAAAAGGAAGGTAAGGTTGCGCCCGCCCCGGTCTGCGGCAGTCGTCCTAACGCTGCAGCCCGGTGCGGCAGACAAGGGCGAAACCTATGCGGCCGTCCTGACTCGCGCAAGGGACAAAGTTTCGCTTGCCGAGTTGGGCATACCGGCGCTAAAAATGAGAAAGGGGGCCACGGGTGCCCGAATACTGGAGGTGCCGGGTGCAACAAGCACCGAAAAGGCTGACCTGCTGGCTGCAAAGCTGCGGGCGGTCTTCCCGGCAGAAACCGTAAGGATCGTAAGGCCCGAGAGGTGTGCGGAAATGCGCATCTCCGGGCTAGACGACTCCGTTACAGAAGCGGAGGTAGTGGCCGCTGTAGCCCAATGTGGAGGCTGCCCTGCCGATACCATCAAGGCGGGGCGGCTTCGCTTCTCTCGCTTGGGCTGCGGCACAATATTTGTCCGCTGCCCGGTGGCAGCAGCGAAAAGGGTGGCGAGCTCGAGGCTATTGGTGGGTTGGGTGTCCGCGCAAGTGCGGGTCCTGCCCACCAGGCCCCTGCGCTGCTTCCGGTGTCTCGTAGTTGGGCACACCGGAGTGCAGTGCGCATCGGAGGTTGACCGCAGCGATGAGTGTTTCCGCTGCGGTCAAAAGGGGCACAAGGCCGCCGACTGTTCTGGCGACCCTTGCTGCTCCGTATGCTCGGCTGCGGGTCTTCCGGCGGGTCATAAGGTAGGGGCTCCCTCCTGCAAGGGGACCCTGCCCAAGCGCGCCAAGCGGCGAGGAGCCGCGGCCACTTCGGCGCAAGCAGCGCACACCCCATCTCCATCCGGGGTGGCGCCGGAAGAAGCGATGCAGTAACCGCTTCCTCCTGGGGTAGCGCGCGGTGCTTCCGCACACCCCAGTCGAGAAGACGCCGGATAGGCTGGCGAGTGCCGGCGGGATGGTGGAATAATCCGCAAGGAGTTACCACCTCCCCTGCCACCATGGCACAGAGGAGCGGACGCAGGAGTTTTAGTGGGTAGAGCCGGTTTTAGGCGAGTCCCACACTCGGGCCGCTTCGCGTGGCCCGGTAGTGCGTAAGTGCATTTCTCCTGCGAAACCAAAAAAAAAAAAAAAAAAAAAAAAAAAGGTTCCCCCCCATGGTTCCAAGCCTTGTCGTGGCGGGGGGGCTCTAGTACCTGGGGTGCAAGCCAGCACCTTGGGGAAGCTAATTGGACCAAACTCTCCTCCACGTGTCCCTCTGTTCTCAGAAGGCACAGTGGATTTGGAGTAAGCGCGGGCAATCGCTGGCACTAGCCCTGTCGGCCTGCTCGTGACATCGTAAGTCCAGAGGAGGTGTCGGTGATCACGTCTATCGGCCAATGATCCTGGACCCGAGGGCCTTGCCTTAATTGGCCGGGCCGCGAGGAAGATAACCTCTATAAAAAATTCCCCGAACCTCAAGAGGAGACGCACCGCGAGGAGGTTTGCAGACCGGCTCAAGTCGGGATGTATGGCTGACGGGTTTATCAGTCGCTAGTGTGGACCCGCCCGGGTACCGGCCGACCCCCGGGGCGCGATAATGTAGGCGCCTTTTTAGGCAGCGTTTAATCCTGTTTGTACTCGTGGGAACAAATATGGAAACTAATAAAACTTTTGACGCTTTGGTGGAGGGCCGCGAAGGCCAAAAAAACGACGAGAAGGTGGGCCGCGAAGGCCAATCCGAGGAGGAAGTGGGCTACCAGTCCAGTGTGGAAGTCCAGAACGAAACGGAGGAGTTAGCTCTGTCGGACTCAGATGGCTCGACCGGAACTTTGATTACGGTCGCCTCTGGTTCTTCAGGACTGCGAAGCGGCCGGCTGTGGCGCAAGAGGCCCGTCCCGGGTGACAGTGAATCCGGGATGGACTCCGATGACACGGCTGGCGAGGAGATGCTTGGTAGGTCTGCGTCGGCGAAACGCGGAAGGGGGCGCCCACCAACAACGGGCGCCTACGTGGGCCTACGAAAAGCTAAGGAGGCTTTCCTTAAAACAAAAAAAGAAGAGGTTGAACTGTTGGCTGAGGAGCAAATTCTGTCCTTGACCAAAAGCCTAGACCGATCGGCAGGAGACAGCCGCTCTGCGGAAGAGTTAGCCACGCACGCCCAAAATGGTGTTGATCTAATTTTGGGCGTCGCTAAAAAATCAGGCCAGCTTAAGGGCACAATGGTGCGTGCCCTTAAGCAAGCAGCGGAGGCTATTTCAGAGGCGGTGACGGCCCTTAAGAGCAGGACGACAAGCGAGGAGGTCGAGCTGCTTCGCGCTGCAAACGCCCGCCAAGAAAAGGAGCTGTCGGAGATGCGTAAGGAGATGGCCCAAATTCGAGTTGATCTTGGCAGGCGTAGGGACGACTCAGAAATGGGTCCAAATAGATCTGCGGAGGATAGAGAAGAGGCCATGCTTGGGCGCATCATGTTGCAGGTGGGCAACATGATGGACGCTAAGATGGCCTCCGTGTCGGACCGGCTCCTGCCGGAGAAGCGAATTCGGCCCCCTCTACGGGCGGATTCGAAAATGGTGGAGACGGTGTCCGCGGCCAAACCGGCTTTGGACACCACTACGAAGAGAACGGCTGCGCAAGTTGCCGCCGGGTCGCAAAAGCCCTTGCCCACAAAAAAGGGCAAAGGTAAAGGAAAGGGTCAAAGTGCCCAGTCCTCTGCAACCCCGGTGATGACACCGGCGCCAACTACTTCTTCCGCTCGAGACACCCCAGATGAGGAGGGGTGGACTCAAGTGGAGAAGAAGAAGCGGAAGAAGAAGAAGAAGAGGGCTCCAAAAAAGAAGAAAGCGCCCTCTGCTCCTTCGAAGCCCCAAGAAGTAAGGAAGAGTGATAAGAACCGGAGTGTTCAACCGAAGTTGCGCCCACCCCGGTCTGCGGCTGTCGTGGTGACACTGCAGCCCGGAGCAGAAGAAAAGGGTGCGAGCTATGCGGCGGTGCTATCGTCGGCGAAGGAAAAAATCTCCCTCGCCGACCTGGATATCCCGTCACTCAGAGTGAGGAAGGGGGCCACAGGCGCCCGAATATTAGAGGTACCGGGGGCCGCAAGCGCTGCTAAGGCAGATCAACTCGCGCAAAAACTGCGGGAGGTGCTGCCGGCAGAGAATGTCAGGATCGCCAGGCCCGAGAAGTGCGCGGAGATGCGCATTTCTGGGCTTGACGATTCCGTCACCACAGAGGAGGTGGTAAAAGCCGTGGCCAAGTGCGGAGGCTGCCCCGCCTCATCAATCAAAGCGGGGCAGGTGCGTTTCGCCCCATCGGGTAGCGGCACGATTTTCATCCGCTGCCCGGTGGCCGCGGCCAAAAAGGTGGCCAGTTCTAGGCTCCTGGTGGGGTGGGTGTCCGCGCAGGTGCGGGTGCTACCCACCAGGAGAATGCGCTGCTTCCGGTGTCTCGTTGTTGGGCACACCGGAGTGCAGTGCACTTCTGAGATCGACCGCAGCGGCGAGTGCTTCCGCTGCGGTCAGATGGGGCATAAGGCCGCTGCCTGTTCGGGCGACCCGCGCTGCTCCGTATGTTTGGCAGCGGGTCGTCCTGCAAATCACAGGGCTGGGGCTCCCACTTGCAAGGGAACCCTGCCCAAGCCCCGACGGGGCAGAGAGGCTGCAGCCGGCGCCACAACGGCACCGGCAATGCCCGCCCCATCCACTTCAGGGTTGGGTCGCGGGGAGGCGATGGAAACCAAATAATGGCCCTAGCGGGCCCCATCCATCGCTTCCTACAGGCGAATTTGAACCACTCTGCCGGGGCACAAGATCTATTTATGCAGTCCCTGGCGGAGTGGAATATCGGCGTCGCTGTGGCCGCTGAGCCGTACTTTGTCCCCTCCAGAGCTAATTGGGTGGGGGACTTGGACGGCTTGGTGGCCATCGTCACTTCGGTCGTAGCCCCGGTCTCCGGTGTAGTTGGTCGTGGCCGGGGCTTCGTCGCAGTCGAATATGAGGGAACCGTAGTGGTGGGGTGCTACTTTTCGCCCAGCCGCTGCTTCGCCGAATTCGAGTCGTTCTTGGGCGAGGTTGAGGCTCTCGTCAGACGGGCCGATCCTCGCCCTGTGATCGTGATGGGGGACTTCAATGCCAAATCCTCGGCATGGGGGTCCCCCGTCACCGACTCGCGAGGCAGCGCGTTGGAAGAGTGGGCAGTGTTGGTCGGCCTCTGCATCCTAAATAGGGGGTCGACCTTCACTTGCGTGAGACAGCAGGGCGGTTCGATAGTGGACGTTTCGTTCGCTAGCCCTGCTGTAGCACGCCGTGTCCGGGACTGGAGAGTCCTCGATGGGGTGGAGACGCTGTCGGACCATCTATACGTCCGATTTGACGTCTCCGCCTCGTCGACGACCCCGGGCACGAATCCCGCGAGAGGTAGTGCCCCGCCACTCCCTAGGTGGACGTTGGGGCGTCTCGACAGAGACGCTCTGCTGGAGGCCTCCGTCGTCCAGGCCTGGCAACCGCAACCCGCCGGGCCTGTGAGGGTAGATGAGGAGGCGGAATGGTTCCGGCGGGCGTTGACGCAAGTGTGCGACGCGTCGATGCCCCGGGCCAAGCCGCCCCCCTCTCGTCGCCAGGTGTACTGGTGGTCTGACCACATCGCCGCGCTCCGCGTGGAGAGCGTGGCGGCCAGGCGTATGTACACCAGGTGCCGAAGAAGACGGCACCGCGACGAGACGACGGAGCGCGAGCTGTATGAGGTCTACAGGACGAAGAAAAAGACCCTACAGCTCGCCATCAGCAGGGCCAAGACCCAAGCGCGCGAGGAGCTGCTCGGGACTCTGGACAATGATCCGTGGGGGCGCCCGTATAAGTCCGTCAGGGGCAAACTACGCCCCTGGGCGCCTCCGCTGACCCAGAGTCTCGACCACCACTTCGTGAGGGACGTCGTGTCCGCCCTGTTTCCACATCGGGCGGAACACGTCCCCCCCGCTATGGCGCCGCGTAGAGGTGGCGCCGGTGGTGAGGAGGAAGATAGCGGGGTCGCTGAGCTCACGAGTGAGGAGTTCGACGCGGCCGTAGACAAGCTCCGGGCGAAAAACACAGCGCCCGGGCCAGATGGAGTACACGGTCGCGTCTTGGTCTTGGCCCTCGACGTCCTAGGGGACCGGCTCCGGCGGCTCTTCAATGGCTGCCTGGAGTCGGGACGGTTCCCCAGAGTGTGGAAGGTGGGTAGCTTGGTCCTGTTGCGGAAGGACGGACGCCCCGCAGAGTCTCCCTCCGCCTACCGCCCCATCGTGTTGCTCGACGAGGTGTGTAAGCTATTCGAGAGAATAATGGCTGCACGCCTCGTCGAGCATATGACTGAGGTAGGTCCCGATTTGGCGAACGCCCAGTTTGGGTTCCGGGCCGGCCTTTCGACGATCGACGCGATCAATCGCGTCAAGGCCGACTCGGAGGAGGTTGTCGCCCGCGGTGGGGTGTTGTTGGCGGTTTCGCTAGACATAGCGAACGCTTTCAACACCATGCCGTGGAGCTGCATCAGGGAGGCACTAAAATATCACAAAGTGCCTCTCTACCTCCGTCGCCTGATCGGGGACTACCTCAGTCAAAGGTACGTCCAATACCAGGGGCGGACAGGCGGACTGGAGACTCGGGAGATGGTGTGCGGTGTTCCACAAGGGTCGGTACTCGGCCCCCTCTTGTGGAACATCGGATACGATTGGGTGCTGCGGGGCGCTCTCCCCGCGGGCGTCAGGGTGACGTGTTATGCGGACGACACCCTGGTCACGGCCCGCGGGGCAAGCTACCGTGAGGCCGCCCGCCTGGCAACGGCAGGCGTGGCGTCGGTCGTCGCGCGAATCCGCGCTCTGGGCCTCGAGGTGGCGCTCGAAAAGTCCGAGGCCTTGTGTTTCCACAGGCCGAGGGCTGCGCCGCCTCCGGGGGCCCACATCGTGGTTAGCGGTGTCCGAATCGAGGTCGGGTCCGATATGAAGTACCTCGGACTCGTCCTCGATAGCCGCTGGGACTTCCGCGAGCATTTCCGTCGCCTGGTCCCCCGTCTCATGACGGCGGCCGCCGCTCTTTCGCGGCTGCTGCCGAATCTCGGGGGACCGAGTGTTGCCTGCCGCCGCCTGTACCTCGGGGTGGTGCGCTCGATGGCCCTGTACGGAGCCCCTGTCTGGGCTCCGGCGCTGCGAAGCGCCACCATCGCCCTTCTGCGACAACCGCAGAGGGTGATGGCGATCAGGGCCATTCGGGGCTATCGCACCATCTCGACGGAGGCGGCGTGCGTGTTGGCGGGTTCGCCGCCGTGGGATCTGGAGGCCGCGGCACTGGCAAGGCTCTACGAGCGGCGCCAGGAGCTGCGGTCCGGCGGCGAACAGCCAACGGTGACGGAAAGGTGGAAGTCCCACCTTCGACGGTCCACCGTCCGTAGATGGGCGGAGCGGCTGGCCGATCCAACGGCCGGCCGACGGACCGTTGAGGCTGTCCGGCCGGTTCTCCAAAACTGGCTGGACAGGCGGCACGGGCGGCTCACGTTCCGGCTCACACAGGTGCTTTCCGGGCATGGATGCTTTGGAAAGTACCTGTGTCGAATCGCCCAGCGTGAGCCGACGACCGATTGCCACCATTGTGCGGGCAGCGAGGACACGGCGCAGCACACCCTCGAGGGGTGCCCTTCGTGGGCAGTGCAGCGTAGTGTCCTGCGCGATGCCATCGGGGTGGATCTCTCGCTCCCGACCGTTGTTAAAGCAATGGTCGAGAGCGAAGAGTCGTGGACGGCCGTCCTCTCCTTCTGCGAGGACGTGATGTCGCAGAAGGAGACGGCGGAGAGGGAAAGGGAGGCTGCGGCCAACCCTGACCCGATCCGCCGGAGACGCACGGGGGTGCGGCGGCGGGCCTACCAGGCCCTGCTCCGTCCCCCGTGATCGAGGCCGGGGCTCTGCCCCAAAAGGCCTCGAGGAGGTGCGCGCGGCGCCGTGGAGTCGCGCGCTTTCTAGCCGTCCGCTGGGGCCATAACGGCCCCGGCCCCGAAGAATGCCGGCAAGGCCGGCAGGTGCTGGCGGGCAGGTGGGAGAATGCGCAAGCGTCCCCACCTCCCCGCCATCACAGCACAGTGGGGTGGCGCAGGGGTTTTAGTGGGTAGTGGCCGGTTCCGTCCGGCGAGTCCCACACTCGGGCCAGTCCACACGGCCCGGCAGTGCGTAAGAGCATTTCCCCTGCGAGAACAAAAAAAAAAAAAAAAAAAAAAAAAAAAAAAAAAAAAAAAAAGGTTAGGTTAGGTTAGGTTAGGTTAGGTTAGGTTAGGTTAGGTTAGGTTAGGTTAGGTTAGGTTAGGTTAGGTTAGGTTAGGTTAGGTTCCCCCCCATGGTTCCAAGCCTTGTCGTGGCGGGGGGGCTTAGTACCTGGGGTGCAATCCAGCACCTTGGGGAACTAATTGGACCACTACGCCGCTCCTTTCCGTTCTCTTCATGAGAACGGCGTTTGGATGCGGCACTCATAACCCGGTTTCCGGGAGCCCATTGTGGGGCTGGGAGGAAGAAAACCTCTTTAAAAAATCACCCCGAAACCGCGGTCGGCGTGCCGCGGCGTAGGGTTATCGGGCGAGCGCTGACGAGACGGGGGTAGGCCCACCCGGAATGGGCCACAAACCAACAAACATGGCAAGTTCAGGCAGTTTCAAAAGGAATACCCAGGAGGGTCCCGGCAAAGCCGGGGAATCCCTCCCGGCGCCTTCGGGTGCCGGCAGCCCCACGTACTCTGGGGGGGGCAAAAACTGCTTCGCGGGCCGGCTTTCCACCGGCTCGCGCACCGACGACTTTGGCAACTCCGAACTGGAAACCGATTTTGCTCACGCTTTGGGCAATGTTGAATTTGGGGCTGGGGCGCATGCCACGGGGGCGTGTGTCTCAGCCAAAGACCTTGGCGAGGATTTGGATTCAGACAGTTCTACTGTCGAAATAACCGGTCGTTTAAGACGGAAGAGGCCCGGCCCGGGTGATCACGAATCCGGGCTGGACTCGGACGACACGGCCGGCGAGGAGGCAGAGCGCACTGGCCCGGCGAAAAGGGGACGGGGGCGCCCACCTACAACGGGTGCCTACGTGGGCCTACGCCAGGCCAAGGAGGCGCTTTTAAGGACGAAGAAAGAGGAGGTCGAGGTTTTGGCCGAGGAGCAGATCCTCTCCATGGCCAAAACCCTCGAAGTCTCTCGGAAGGAGGTCCGCTCGTCCGAGGATCTAGCCGCGCACGCTCAAAAAGGGTGTGATGTAATTATGAGCGTAGCTACAAAATCTAAAAATCTTAAGGGCACAATGGTGCGCGCCCTTAAGCAAGCGGCATGGGCGATACAGGATGCGGTCGCGGCATTAAAAGAGCGCACCGAAGGAGAGGAGGTGGAGCTGCTCCGCATGGCGAACTATCGGCAGGAGAAAGAGATAAAAGTTTTGCGCGCGGAAGTAGCCCAAATCCGAGAAGAACTACATAAAAGTAGAGCGGAACCCAATGAGAGCCGCACTGAAGAGGACCAGGAGGCCATGTTGGGTCGTATCATGTTGCAAGTGGGCAACATGATGGATGCCAAGATGGCCTCCGTATTAGACCGGTTACTACCGGAAAAGAGACTTAGGCCCCCGCTGAGAGGGGACAGTGTAGAGATAGAAGCAGTGCCAATGGCTGAACCGGTCTTGGACACTGCAATAACACAAACGGCCGCTGAAGTTGTTGGAGGGTCGCATAAGCCCAAGCCGTTAAAAGGTAAGGGCAAGGGCAAAGGCAAAAGTGCCCAGCCCACTGCGGCCCCGGAGACGATACCTTCTTCCTCCGCTCGGGACGCTCCAGGTGATGAGGAATGGACCCGAGTTGAGAAAAAGAAGAAAAAGAAGAAGAAGAAAGGAAAGAAAAAACAGGAGGCTTCCCCTCCTTCCTCGAACAATCAGAGGCCGAGGAAGGAAGAGAAAAATAACAAGAAGAAGGGGACACGTTTGCGCCCGCCCCGGTCTGCGGCAGTTGTCTTAACACTGCAGCCCGGTGCGGAAGACAAGGGCGAATCTTACGCGGCCGTCCTGACTCGTGCAAGGGACAAAGTTTCTCTTGCCGAGCTGGGCATACCGGCGCTAAGAATGAGGAAGGGTGCCACGGGTGCCCGAATCCTGGAGGTGCCGGGTGCAACAAACACCGAAAAGGCCGACCTGCTGGCTGCAAAGCTGCGGGCGATCTTACCGGCAGAAACGGTGAGGATCGCCAGGCCCGAGAGATGCGCAGAGATGCGCATCTCCGGGCTAGACGATTCCGTCACAGAAGGGGAGGTAGTGGCCGCTGTAGCCCAATGTGGAGGCTGCCCTGCCGATACCATTAAGGCGGGGCGACTTCGCTTCTCTCGCTTGGGCTGCGGCACAATATTTGTCCGCTGCCCGGTGGCAGCAGCGAAAAGGGTTGCGAGTTCTAGGCTATTGGTGGGTTGGGTGTCCGCGCAAGTGCGGGTCCTGCCCACCAGGCCTCTGCGCTGCTTCCGGTGTCTCGTAGTTGGGCACACCGGAGTGCAGTGCGCATCGGAGGTTGACCGCAGCGATGAGTGTTTCCGCTGCGGTCAAAAGGGGCACAAGGCCGCCGACTGTTCTGGCGACCCTTGTTGCTCCGTTTGCTCGGCTGCGGGTCTTCCGGCGAGTCATAAGGTAGGGGCTCCCTCCTGCAAGGGGACCCTGCCCAAGCGCGCCAAGCGGCGAGGAGCCGCGGCCACCTCGGCGCAAGCAGCGCACACCCCATCTCCATCTGGGGTGGCGCAGGAAGAAGCGATGCAGTGACCGCTTCCTCCTGGAGTAGTGCGCGGTGTTTCCGCACACCGCGCGCATTTGAGGCGTATTGCTGGGGTCTCCCCCCGGGCGAGAAGACGCCGGCTAGGCTGGCGAGTGCCGGCGGGATGGTGGAATAATCCGCAAGGAGTTTACCACCTCCCCTGCCACCATGGCACAGAGGAGCGGACGCAGGAGTTTTAGTGGGTAGAGCCGGTTTTAGGCGAGTCCCACACTCGGGCCGCGTCGCGTGGCCCGGTAGTGCGTAAGTGCATTTCTCCTGCGAGAACAAAAAAAAAAAAAAAAAAAAAAAAAAAAAAAAAAAAAAAAAAAAAAAAAAAAAAAAGGTTAGGTTAGGTAAGGTTAGGTTAGGTTAGGTTAGGTTAGGTTAGGTTAGGTTAGGTTAGGTTCCCCCCCATCCCCCCCATGGTTCCAAGCCTTGTCGTGGCGGGGGGGCTCTAGTACCTGGGGTGCAAGCCAGCACCTTGGGGAAGCTAATTGGACCAAACTCTCCTCCACGTGTCCCTCTGTTCTCAGAAGGCACAGTGGATTTGGAGTAAGCGCGGGCAATCGCTGGCACTAGCCCTGTCGGCCTGCTCGTGACATCGTAAGTCCAGAGGAGGTGTCGGTGATCACGTCTATCGGCCAATGATCCTGGACCCGAGGGCCTTGCCTTAATTGGCCGGGCCGCGAGGAAGATAACCTCTATAAAAAATTCCCCGAACCTCAAGCGGAGACGCACCGCGAGGAGGTTTGCAGACCGGCTCAAGTCGGGATGTATGGCTGACGGGTTTATCAGTCGCTAGTGTGGACCCGCCCGGGTACCGGCCGACCCCCGGGGCGCGATAATGTAGGCGCCTTTTTAGGCAGCGTTTAATCCTGTTTGTACTCGTGGGAACAAATATGGAAACTAATAAAACTTTTGACGCTTTGGTGGAGGGCCGCGAAGGCCAAAAAAACGACGAGAAGGTGGGCCGCGAAGGCCAATCCGAGGAGGAAGTGGGCTACCAGTCCAGTGTGGAAGTCCAGAACGAAACGGAGGAGTTAGCTCTGTCGGACTCAGATGGCTCGACCGGAACTTTGATTACGGTCGCCTCTGGTTCTTCAGGACTGCGAAGCGGCCGGCTGTGGCGCAAGAGGCCCGTCCCGGGTGACAGTGAATCCGGGATGGACTCCGATGACACGGCTGGCGAGGAGATGCTTGGTAGGTCTGCGTCGGCGAAACGCGGAAGGGGGCGCCCACCAACAACGGGCGCCTACGTGGGCCTACGAAAAGCTAAGGAGGCTTTCCTTAAAACAAAAAAGGAAGAGGTTGAACTGTTGGCTGAGGAGCAAATTCTGTCCTTGACCAAAAGCCTAGACCGATCGGCAGGAGACAGCCGCTCTGCGGAAGAGTTAGCCACGCACGCCCAAAATGGTGTTGATCTAATTTTGGGCGTCGCTAAAAAATCAGGCCAGCTTAAGGGCACAATGGTGCGTGCCCTTAAGCAAGCAGCGGAGGCTATTTCAGAGGCGGTGACGGCCCTTAAGAGCAGGACGACAAGCGAGGAGGTCGAGCTGTTGCGCGCTGCAAATGCCCGCCAAGAAAAGGAGCTGTCAGAGATGCGTAAGGAGATGGCCCAAATTCGAGTTGATCTTGGCAGGCGTAGGGACGACTCAGAAATGGGTCCGAATAGATCTGCGGAGGATAGAGAAGAGGCCATGCTTGGGCGCATCATGTTGCAGGTGGGCAACATGATGGACGCTAAGATGGCCTCCGTGTCGGACCGGCTCCTGCCGGAGAAGCGAATTCGGCCCCCTCTACGGGCGGATTCGAAAATGGTGGAGACGGTGTCCGCGGCCAAACCGGCTTTGGACACCACTACGAAGAGAACGGCTGCGCAAGTTGCCGCCGGGTCGCAAAAGCCCTTGCCCACAAAAAAGGGCAAAGGTAAAGGAAAGGGTCAAAGTGCCCAGTCCTCTGCAACCCCGGTGATGACACCGGCGCCAACTACTTCTTCCGCTCGAGACACCCCAGATGAGGAGGGGTGGACTCAAGTGGAGAAGAAGAAGCGGAAGAAGAAGAAGAAGAGGGCTCCAAAAAAGAAGAAAGCGCCCTCTGCTCCTTCGAAGCCCCAAGAAGTAAGGAAGAGTGATAAGAACCGGAGTGTTCAACCGAAGTTGCGCCCACCCCGGTCTGCGGCTGTCGTGGTGACACTGCAGCCCGGAGCAGAAGAAAAGGGTGCGAGCTATGCGGCGGTGCTATCGTCGGCGAAGGAAAAAATCTCCCTCGCCGACCTGGATATCCCGTCACTCAGAGTGAGGAAGGGGGCCACAGGCGCCCGAATATTAGAGGTACCGGGGGCCGCAAGCGCTGCTAAGGCAGACCAACTCGCACAAAAACTGCGGGAGGTGCTGCCGGCAGAGAATGTCAGGATCGCCAGGCCCGAGAAGTGCGCGGAGATGCGCATTTCTGGGCTTGACGATTCCGTCACCACAGAGGAGGTGGTAAAAGCCGTGGCCAAGTGCGGAGGCTGCCCCGCCTCATCAATCAAAGCGGGGCAGGTGCGTTTCGCCCCATCGGGTAGCGGCACGATTTTCATCCGCTGCCCGGTGGCCGCGGCCAAAAAGGTGGCCAGTTCTAGGCTCCTGGTGGGGTGGGTGTCCGCGCAGGTGCGGGTGCTACCCACCAGGAGAATGCGCTGCTTCCGGTGTCTCGTTGTTGGGCACACCGGAGTGCAGTGCACTTCTGAGATCGACCGCAGCGGCGAGTGCTTCCGCTGCGGTCAGATGGGACATAAGGCCGCCGCCTGTTCGGGCGACCCGCGCTGCTCCGTATGTTTGGCAGCGGGTCGTCCTGCAAATCACAGGGCTGGGGCTCCCACTTGCAAGGGAACCCTGCCCAAGCCCCGACGGGGCAGAGAGGCTGCAGCCGGCGCCACAACGGCACCGGCAACGCCCGCCCCATCCACTTCAGGGTTGGGTCGCGGGGAGGCGATGGAAACAAAATAATGGCCCTAGCGGGCCCCATCCATCGCTTCCTACAGGCGAATTTGAACCACTCTGCCGGGGCACAAGATCTATTTATGCAGTCCCTGGCGGAGTGGAATATCGGCGTCGCTGTGGCCGCTGAGCCGTACTTTGTCCCCTCTAGAGCTAATTGGGTGGGGGACTTGGACGGCTTGGTGGCCATCGTCACTTCGGTCGTAGCCCCGGTCTCCGGTGTAGTTGGTCGTGGCCGGGGCTTCGTCGCAGTCGAATATGAGGGAACCGTAGTGGTGGGGTGCTACTTTTCGCCCAGCCGCTGCTTCGCCGAATTCGAGTCGTTCTTGGGCGAGGTTGAGGCTCTCGTCAGACGGGCCGATCCTCGCCCTGTGATCGTGATGGGGGACTTCAATGCCAAATCCTCGGCATGGGGGTCCCCCGTCACCGACTCGCGAGGCAGCGCGTTGGAAGAGTGGGCAGTGTTGGTCGGCCTCTGCACCCTAAATAGGGGGTCGACCTTCACTTGCGTGAGACAGCAGGGCGGTTCGATAGTGGACGTTTCGTTCGCTAGCCCTGCTGTAGCACGCCGTGTCCGGGATTGGAGAGTCCTCGATGGGGTGGAGACGCTGTCGGACCACCTATACGTCCGATTTGACGTCTCCGCCTCGTCGACGACCCCGGGCACGAGTCCCGCGAGAGGTAGTGCCCCGCCACTCCCTAGGTGGACGTTGGGGCGTCTCGACAGAGACGCTCTGCTGGAGGCCTCCGTCGTCCAGGCCTGGCAACCGCAACCCGCCGGGCCTGTGAGGGTAGATGAGGAGGCGGAATGGTTCCGGCGGGCGCTGACGCAAGTGTGCGACGCGTCGATGCCCCGGGCCAAGCCGCCCCCCTCTCGTCGCCAGGTGTACTGGTGGTCTGACCACATCGCCGCGCTCCGCGTGGAGAGCGTGGCGGCCAGGCGTATGTACACCAGGTGCCGAAGAAGACGGCACCGCGACGAGACGACGGAGCGCGAGCTGTACGAGGTCTACAGGGTGAAGAAAAAGACCCTACAGCTCGCCATCAGCAGGGCCAAGACCCAAGCGCGCGAGGAGCTGCTCGGGACTCTGGACAACGATCCGTGGGGGCGCCCGTATAAGTCCGTCAGGGGCAAACTACGCCCCTGGGCGCCTCCGCTGACCCAGAGTCTCGACCACCACTTCGTGAGGGACGTCGTGTCCGCCCTGTTTCCACATCGGGCGGAACACGTCCCCCCCGCTATGGCGCCGCGTAGAGGTGGCGCCGGTGGTGAGGAGGAAGATAGCGGGGTCGCTGAGCTCACGAGTGAAGAGTTCGACGCGGCCGTGGACAAGCTCCGGGCGAAAAACACAGCGCCTGGGCCAGATGGAGTACACGGTCGCGTCTTGGTCTTGGCCCTCGACGTCCTAGGGGACCGGCTCCGGCGGCTCTTCAATGGCTGCCTGGAGTCGGGACGGTTCCCCAGAGTGTGGAAGGTGGGTAGCTTGGTCCTGTTGCGGAAGGACGGACGCCCCGCAGAGTCTCCCTCCGCCTACCGCCCCATCGTGTTGCTCGACGAGGTGTGTAAGCTATTCGAGAGAATAATAGCTGCACGCCTCGTCGAGCATATGACTGAGGTAGGTCCCGATTTGGCGAACGCCCAGTTTGGGTTCCGGGCCGGCCTTTCGACGATCGACGCGATCAATCGCGTCAAGGCCGACTCGGAGGAGGTTGTCGCCCGCGGTGGGGTGTTGTTGGCGGTTTCGCTAGACATAGCGAACGCTTTCAACACCATGCCGTGGAGCTGCATCAGGGAGGCACTAAAATATCACAAAGTGCCTCTCTACCTCCGTCGCCTGATCGGGGACTACCTCAGTCAAAGGTACGTCCAATACCAGGGGCGGACAGGCGGACTGGAGACTCGGGAGATGGTATGCGGTGTTCCACAGGGGTCGGTACTCGGCCCCCTCTTGTGGAACATCGGATACGATTGGGTGCTGCGGGGCGCTCTCCCCGCGGGCGTCAGGGTGACGTGTTATGCGGACGACACCCTGGTCACGGCCCGCGGGGCAAGCTACCGTGAGGCCGCCCGCCTGGCAACGGCAGGCGTGGCGTCGGTCGTCGCGCGAATCCGCGCTCTGGGCCTCGAGGTGGCGCTCGAAAAGTCCGAGGCCTTGTGTTTCCACAGGCCTAGGGCTGCGCCACCTCCGGGGGCCCACATCGTGGTTAGCGGTGTCCGAATCGAGGTCGGGTCCGATATGAAGTACCTCGGACTCGTCCTCGATAGCCGCTGGGACTTCCGCGAGCATTTCCGTCGCCTGGTCCCCCGTCTCATGGCGGCGGCCGCCGCTCTTTCGCGGCTGCTGCCGAATCTCGGGGGACCGAGTGTTGCCTGCCGCCGCCTGTACCTCGGGGTGGTGCGCTCGATGGCCCTGTACGGAGCCCCTGTCTGGGCTCCGGCGCTGCGAAGCGCCACCATCGCCCTTCTGCGACAACCGCAGAGGGTGATGGCGATCAGGGCCATTCGGGGCTATCGCACCATCTCGACGGAGGCGGCGTGCGTGTTGGCGGGTTCGCCGCCGTGGGATCTGGAGGCCGCGGCACTGGCAAGGCTCTACGAGCGGCGCCAGGAGCTGCGGTCCGGCGGCGAACAGCCAACGGTGACGGAAAGGTGGAAGTCCCACCTTCGACGGTCCACCGTCCGTAGATGGGCGGAGCGGCTGGCCGATCCAACGGCCGGCCGACGGACCGTCGAGGCTGTCCGGCCGGTTCTCCAAAACTGGCTGGACAGGCGGCACGGGCGGCTCACGTTCCGGCTCACACAGGTGCTTTCCGGGCATGGATGCTTTGGAAAGTACCTGTGTCGAATCGCCCAACGTGAGCCGACGACCGATTGCCACCATTGTGCGGGCAGCGAGGACACGGCGCAGCACACCCTCGAGGGGTGCCCTTCGTGGGCAGTGCAGCGTAGTGTCCTGCGCGATGCCATCGGGGTGGATCTCTCGCTCCCGACCGTTGTAAAAGCAATGGTCGAGAGCGAAGAGTCGTGGACGGCCGTCCTCTCCTTCTGCGAGGAAGTGATGTCGCAGAAGGAGACGGCGGAGAGGGAAAGGGAGGCTGCGGCCAACCCTGACCCGATCCGCCGGAGACGCACGGGGGTGCGGCGGCGGGCCTACCAGGCCCTGCTCCGTCCCCCGTGATCGAGGCCGGGGCTCTGCCCCAAAAGGCCTCGAGGAGGTGCGCGCGGCGTCGTGGAGTCGCGCGCTTTCTAGCCGTCCGCTGGGGCCACAACGGCCCCGGCCCCGAAGAATGCCGGCAAGGCCGGCAGGTGCTGGCGGGCAGGTGGGAGAATGCGCAAGCGTCCCCGCCTCCCCGCCACCACAGCACAGTGGGGTGGCGCAGGGGTTTTAGTGGGTAGTGGCCGGTTCCGTCCGGCGAGTCCCACACTCGGGCCAGTCCACACGGCCCGGCAGTGCGTAAGAGCATTTCCCCTGCGAGAACAAAAAAAAAAAAAAAAAAAAAAAAAAAAAAAAAGGTTCCCCCCCATGGTTCCAAGCCTTGTCGTGGCGGGGGGGCTTAGTACCTGGGGTCCAATCCAGCACCTTGGGGAACTAATTGGACCACTACGCCGCTCCTTTCCGTTCTCTTCATGAGAACGGCGTTTGGATGCGGCACTTATAACCCGGTTTCCGGGAGCCCATTGTGGGGCTGGGAGGAAGAAAACCTCTTTAAAAAATCACCCCGAAACCGCGGTCGGCGTGCCGCGGCGTAGGGTTATCGGGCGAGCGCTGATGAGACGGGGGTAGGCCCACCCGGAATGGGCCACAAATACACCATGAAAAGTCGCAGTTTGAAAAAGACTACCCAGGAGGGTCCCAGCGAAGCTGGGGAATCCCTCCCGGTGCCTACGGGTACCGGCAGCCCCACGTACTCTGGGGGGGGCACAAGCTGCTTCGTGGGCCGGCAATCCGCTGGTCCGCGCAACGATGACTCTCGCTTTTGCACAATGGACTCTGAATCTGCACATGTTTTGGATGATGAAGGGAATGAGGTTGGGGCTTGCGCCACTGGGGTGCGCGCCTCAACGGGGAATCTTGGCGTAGACTTAGATACTGACAGCTCGATCAGCACAATGTCGCTGGTTGATCTGGTATCAGGGGGAAGATCCAGCCGGCTTAGGCGCAAGAGGCCCGGCCCGGATGACACTGTATCCGGGCTGGACTCCGACGATACGGCCGGCGAGGAAGGCTCTCGTTCTAGTTCGGCGAAAAGAGGAAGGGGGCGCCCTCCGACAACGGGCGCCTATGTCGGTCTTCGACAGGCCAAAGAGGCTCTTCAAAAGAAAAAGAAGGAGGAAGAATGTGTTTTGGCTGAGGAACACATAATATCCATGGCCAAAACCCTGGAAATAGCCCGGGAGAAATATAGAGGGGAGGATCGCTCCTGCGAGGACTTAGCCGCGCACGCTCAGTCTGGGGTTGACCTCATTGTGAGCGTTGCGCAGAAATCAAAAAACCTTAAGGGCACAATGGTGCGTGCCCTTAAGCAGGCGGCATGGGCCATAGAAGATGCTATCACAGGCCTTAAAACCAGGACAGAAAGCGAGGAGATAGAGCTGCTCCGCATGGCTAATTACCGCCAAGGAAAGGAGCTGGCGGCGATTCGTGCGGAGCTGGCAAAACTCCGCAGTGACGTGGAAAAGACAAGGGCCGAACCGGAGGTGGCCCAACCTACACCGGAGGACAAGGAGGAGGCCATGTTGGGTCGCATCATGTTGCAAGTCGGCAACATGATGGACGCCAAGATGGCCTCTGTTTCTGACCGGCTCCTGCCGGAGAAGAGACTAAGGCCCCCGCTAAGAGGGGATAGAGAAAGATCGGAGGAGGTGCCTCTCGCCGAACAGGCTTTGGACACCGCTGCAACGATGACGACGACCGCCGCTGATATGGCTGCCGGGTCACAGGAACCCAAACCCATTAAGGGCAAGGGGAAGGGCAAGGGCAAGAGTCATAGTGCCCAGCCCGCCTTGGCCCAGGTGATAGCGCCGGTGCCTTCGACTTCTGCTCGGGACGCTCCGCAAGAAGTGGAGTGGACCCGGGTGGAAAAAAGGAAGAAAAAGGCGAGGAAGAAAAAGCCAAAAAAGAAGGAGGATGATCTACCCCCCACCTCTAAGAAACAAGAGACAAAGAAGGGGGCCAACGCAAAGAAGAAGGAGCCACGTTTGCGCCCACCCCGCTCGGCAGCGGTCGTATTAACGCTGCAGCCTGGAGCGGAGGATAAGGGCGTAACATATGCTTCGATCCTAGTTCGTGCGAGAGACAAAATTTCTATCGCCGAGCTAGGAATCCCAGCAATAAAACTGAGGATGGGGGCCACGGGCGCCCGTATTTTGGAGGTGCCAGGAGCCACAAGTAAGGAGAAGGCCGACCAGCTGGCCGCAAGGCTCCAAGAGGTGTTACCGGCAGACACAGTCAGGATCGCCAGGCCCGAGAAGTGCGCAGAGATGCGTATTTCTGGGCTTGACGATTCTGTTACACAGGAGGAGATCGTGGACGCCGTGGCCAAGAGCGGAGGCTGCCCTGCTGAGTCTATCAAGGCGGGGCGACTTCGTTTCTCTCCATCGGGCCGTGGTTCATTATTCGTCCGATGCCCGATGGCTGCGGCGAGTAAGGTGGCGAGCTCCAGGCTCCTGGTTGGCTGGGTATCCGCGCAAGTGCGGCTACTCCCAACCCGGCGCTTGCGATGCTACCGCTGTCTAGTGGTGGGGCACACGGCGGCCCAATGTAATTCGGAGATTGACCGCAGCGATGAGTGCTATCGCTGCGGTCAAAAGGGGCACAGGGCCGTTGACTGTTCCAGCGACCCAAAGTGCTCCGTTTGCTCGGCGGCAAATCTTCCGGCCGGCCATAGGGTTGGGTCTCCCTCTTGTAAGGGGACTCTGCCCAAGGCCAAAAAGAAGACAAGGAAAGCGCTCGCCCCAACAACTTCAGGGGCGGCACAAGAGGAAGCGATGGAATGATCGCTTCCTCCAGGAGAACCTGGTCAGACTGTCAGGGATTTCGTTTGGTGAACCCGGTGGAATGACCGAGGCCAAAGGCCTCCTGGAGCTGCGCGCGGTGCTTCCGCACACCGCGCGCATTTGAGACGTATTTGCTGGGGTCTTCCCCAGCCGAGAAGACGCCGGATAGGCTGGCGAGTGCCGGCGGGATGGTGGAATAATCCGCAAGGAGTTACCACCTCCCCTGCCACCATGGCACAGAGGAGCGGACGCAGGAGTTTTAGTGGGTAGAGCCGGTTTTAGGCGAGTCCCACACTCGGGCCGCGTCGCGTGGCCCGGTAGTGCGTAAGTGCATTTCTCCTGCGAAACCAAAAAAAAAAAAAAAAAAAAAAAAAAAAAAAAAAAAAAAAAAAAAGGTTAGGTTAGGTTAGGTTAGGTTAGGTTAGGTTAGGTTAGGTTAGGTTAGGTTAGGTTAGGTTAGGTTAGGTTAGGTTAGGTTAGGTTCCCCCCCCCCCATGGTTCCAAGCCTTGTCGTGGCGGGGGGGCTCTAGTACCTGGGGTGCAAGCCAGCACCTTGGGGAAGCTAATTGGACCAAACTCTCCTCCACGTGTCCCTCTGTTCTCAGAAGGCACAGTGGATTTGGAGTAAGCGCGGGCAATCGCTGGCACTAGCCCTGTCGGCCTGCTCGTGATATCGTAAGTCCAGAGGAGGTGTCGGTGATCACGTCTATCGGCCAATGATCCTGGACCCGAGGGCCTTGCCTTAATTGGCCGGGCCGCGAGGAAGATAACCTCTCCATAAAAAATTCCCCGAACCTCAAGCGGAGACGCACCGCGAGGAGGTTTGCAGACCGGCTCAAGTCGGGATGTATGGCTGACGGGTTTATCAGTCGCTAGTGTGGACCCGCCCGGGTACCGGCCGACCCCCGGGGCGCGATAATTGTAGGCGCCTTTTAGGCAGCGTTTAATCCTGTTTCTACTCGTGGGAACTAATATGGATACAAAAACTTTTGACGCTTTGGTGGAGGGCTGCGATAGCCAAAATGACGTGAAGGTGGGCTGCGATGGCCAAAACGAAGTGAAGGTGGGCCGCGAAGGCCAAATTGAGGAGGTAGTGGGCCGTGAAGGCCACGAAACGATGGAGGAAGTGGTTCTGTCCGAGTCGGATAGCTCGACTGGCACTCTAGTGACGGTCGCTTCTGATTCATCAGGATTGCGTAATGGCCGGCTGTGGCGAAAGAGGCCCGTCCCGGGTGACAGCGAATCTGGGATGGACTCCGATGACACGGCTGGCGAGGAGGCGTACAGTAGGTCGGCGTCGGCGAAACGTGGAAGAGGGCGCCCGCCAACTACGGGCGCATACGTGGGCCTACGAAAGGCTAAGGAGGCCTTTCTAAAGGCGAAAAAGGAGGAGGTCGGGGTTTTGGCCGAAGAACAAATACTCGGCATGGCCAAAGCCTTGGCGAAAACTGGAGGCGAGGAGCGCTCCTCAGAAGAGCTGGCTGCGCACGCTCAGACCGGGGTGGACCTCATCCTGAGCGTCGCCAAAAAATCTGGCCAGCTCAAGGGAACCATGGTGCGCTCCCTCAAACAAGCGGCGGAGGCCATCCAAGAGGCGGTGACGGCCCTTAAGAGTAGAACCACCGGCGAAGAAGTGGAGCTGCTCCGCGCTGCAAATGCCCGCCAAGAGAAACAAATGGCGGAGATGCGCGCAGAGTTGGCCGCAATTCGGGCCGACCTTGGAAGGCGAAGGGTTGAGCCGGCAGTGGGCCAATCGACAGAAGAGAGGGAAGAGGCCATGTTGGGGCGTATCATGTTGCGGGTGGGCAACATGATGGACGCCAAGATGGCCTCCGTGTCGGACCGACTCCTGCCGGAAAAACGCATTCGTCCCCCGTTACGCGGGGACCTGAAAAAGGTGGAGGCAGTTGCAGTGGCCAAACCGGTCGTTGAAACCGCAAAGAGGCAGACTGCCGCCGAAGTTGTTGCGGGGTCGCAGGCGCCCAAGCCCACAAAGGGAAAAGGCAAGGGTAAAGGCCAAAGCGCCAAGCCTGCTGCGGCCCCAGTGGTAGCATCGGAGCCTTCTTCTTCTCCCGCTCGGGACGCCCCAGCTGAGGAGGGGTGGACCCAGGTAGAGAAGAAGAAAAGGAAGAAGAAGAAGAAGAGGGCGCCAAAGAAGAAGAAGGCGTCCTCTCCTCCAGCGAAGCCCCAGGAGAGAACAAAAGAAGTAAAGAATGGGAAAGCTGCACCGCGCCTGCGCCCGCCCCGGTCTGCCGCCGTTGTCCTGACGCTGCAGCCCGGAGCGACCGAAAACGGCGCGAGTTATGCAGCTGTCCTAGCTCAAGCGAAGGAGAAAGTGTCCATCGCTGAGCTAGGCATCCCGGGGCTGAAAGTCAGGAAAGCCGCCACTGGCGCCCGTATCTTAGAGGTGCCGGGGGCTGCGAGCTCTGCGAAGGCGGACCAACTCGCGCAAAAATTACGGGAGGTGCTACCTGCCGACAGCGTGAGGATCGCCAGGCCTGAGAAGTGCGCAGAGATGCGCATCTCTGGGCTTGACGATTCCGTCACCACAGCGGAGGTGGTGGAGGCCGTAGCCAAGAGCGGAGGCTGCCACGCCGACTCAATAAAAGCGGGGCAGGTGCGCTTCGCCCCATCGGGCTGCGGCACAATATTCGTCCGCTGCCCGGTGGCCGCGGCCAAAAAGGTGGCCAGCTCTAGGCTCCTGGTGGGGTGGGTGTCCGCGCAGGTGCGGGTGCTACCCACCAGGAGAATGCGCTGCTTCCGGTGCCTCGTCGTTGGGCACACCGGAGTGCAGTGCACATCTGAGGTCGACCGCAGCGGCGAGTGCTTCCGCTGCGGTCAGATGGGGCATAAGGCCGCCACCTGCTCGGGCGACCCGCGCTGCTCCATATGCTTGGCAGCGGGTCGTCCCGCGAATCACAGGGCTGGGGCTCCCACTTGTAAGGGAACCCTGCCCAAGCCCCGACGGGGCAGAGAGGCTGCAGCCGGGGCCACATCGGCACCGGCAGCGCCCGCCCCATCCACTTCAGGGTTGGGTCGCGGGGAGGCGATGGAAACAAAATAATGGCCCTAGCGGGCCCCATCCATCGCTTCCTACAGGCGAACTTGAACCACTCTGCCGGGGCGCAAGATCTATTTATGCAGTCCCTGGCGGAGTGGAATATCGGCGTCGCTGTGGCCGCTGAGCCGTACTTTGTCCCCTCTAGAGCTAATTGGGTGGGGGACTTGGACGGCTTGGTGGCCATCGTCACTTCGGTCGTAGCCCCGGTCTCCGTTGTAGTTGGTCGTGGCCGGGGCTTCGTCGCAGTCGAATGTGAGGGAACCGTAGTGGTGGGGTGCTACTTTTCGCCCAGCCGCTGCTTCGCCGAATTCGAGTCGTTCTTGGGCGAGGTTGAGGCTCTCGTCAGACGGGCCGATCCTCGCCCTGTGATCGTGATGGGGGACTTCAATGCCAAATCCTCGGCATGGGGGTCCCCCGTCACCGACTCGCGAGGCAGCGCGTTGGAAGAGTGGGCAGTGTTGGTCGGCCTCTGCATCCTAAATAGGGGGTCGACCTTCACTTGCGTGAGACAGCAGGGCAGTTCGATAGTGGACGTTTCGTTCGCTAGCCCTGCTGTAGCACGCCGTGTCCGGGATTGGAGAGTCCTCGATGGGGTGGAGACGCTGTCGGACCATCTATACGTCCGATTTGACGTCTCCGCCTCGTCGACGACCCCGGGCACGAGTCCCGCGAGAGGTAGAGCCCCGCCACTCCCTAGGTGGACGTTGGGGCGTCTCGACAGAGACGCTCTGCTGGAGGCCTCCGTCGTCCAGGCCTGGCAACCGCAACCCGCCGGGCCTGTGAGGGTAGATGAGGAGGCGGAATGGTTCCGGCGGGCGTTGACGCAAGTGTGCGACGCGGCGATGCCCCGGGCCAAGCCGCCCCCCTCTCGTCGCCAGGTGTACTGGTGGTCTGACCACATCGCCGCGCTCCGCGTGGAGAGCGTGGCGGCCAGGCGTATGTACACCAGGTGCCGAAGAAGACGGCACCGCGACGAGACGACGGAGCGCGAGCTGTATGAGGTCTACAGAGTGAAGAAAAAGACCCTACAGCTCGCCATCAGCAGGGCCAAGACCCAAGCGCGCGAGGAGCTGCTCGGGACTCTGGACAATGATCCGTGGGGGCGCCCGTATAAGTCCGTCAGGGGCAAACTACGCCCCTGGGCGCCTCCGCTGACCCAGAGTCTCGACCACCACTTCGTGAGGGACGTCGTGTCCGCCCTGTTTCCACATCGGGCGGAACACGTCCCCCCCGCTATGGCGCCGCGTAGAGGTGGCGCCGGTGGCGAGGAGGAAGATAGCGGGGTCGCTGAGCTCACGAGTGAGGAGTTCGACGCGGCCGTGGACAAGCTCCGGGCGAAAAACACAGCGCCCGGGCCAGATGGAGTACACGGTCGCGTCTTGGTCTTGGCCCTCGACGTCCTAGGGGACCGGCTCCGGCGGCTCTTCAATGGCTGCCTGGAGTCGGGACGGTTCCCGAGAGTGTGGAAGGTGGGTAGTTTGGTCCTGTTGCGGAAGGACGGACGCCCCGCAGAGTCTCCCTCCGCCTACCGCCCCATCGTGTTGCTCGACGAGGTGTGTAAGCTGTTCGAGAGAATAATAGCTGCACGCCTCGTCGAGCATATGACTGGGGTAGGTCCCGATTTGGCGAACGCCCAGTTTGGGTTCCGGGCCGGCCTTTCGACGATCGACGCGATCAATCGCGTCAAGGCCGACTCGGAGGAGGTTGTCGCCCGCGGTGGGGTGTTGTTGGCGGTTTCGCTTGACATAGCGAACGCCTTCAACACCATGCCGTGGAGCTGCATCAGGGAGGCACTCAAATACCATAAAGTGCCTCTCTACCTCCGTCGCCTGATCGGGGACTACCTCAGTCAAAGGTACGTCCAATACCAGGGGCGGTCGGGCGGACTGGAGACTCGGGAGATGGTGTGCGGTGTTCCACAAGGGTCGGTACTGGGCCCCCTCTTGTGGAACATCGGATACGATTGGGTGCTGCGGGGCGTTCTCCCCGCGGGCGTCAGGGTGACGTGTTATGCGGACGACACCCTGGTCACGGCCCGCGGGGCAAACTACCGCGAGGCCGCCCGCCTGGCAACGGCAGGCGTGGCGTCGGTCGTCGCGCGAATCCGCGCTCTGGGCCTCGAGGTGGCGCTCGAAAAGTCCGAGGCCTTGTGTTTCCACAGGCCGAGGGCTGCGCCACCTCCGGGGGCCCACATCGTGGTTAGCGGTGTCCGAATCGAGGTCGGGTCCGATATGAAGTACCTCGGACTCGTCCTCGATAGCCGCTGGGACTTCCGCGAGCATTTCCGTCGCCTGGTCCCCCGTCTCATGGCGGCGGCCGCCGCTCTTTCGCGGCTGCTGCCGAATCTCGGGGGACCGAGTGTTGCCTGCCGCCGCCTGTACCTCGGGGTGGTGCGCTCGATGGCCCTGTACGGAGCCCCTGTCTGGGCTCCGGCGCTGCGAAGCGCCACCATCGCCCTTCTGCGACAACCGCAGAGGGTGATGGCGATCAGGGCCATTCGGGGTTATCGCACCATCTCGACGGAGGCGGCGTGCGTGTTGGCGGGTTCGCCGCCGTGGGATCTGGAGGCCGCGGCACTGGCAAGGCTCTACGAGCGGCGCCAGGAGCTGCGGTCCGGCGGCGAACAGCCAACGGTGACGGAAAGGTGGAAGTCCCACCTTCGACGGTCCACCGTCCGTAGATGGGCGGAGCGGCTGGCCGATCCAACGGCCGGCCGACGGACTGTCGAGGCTGTCCGGCCGGTTCTCCAAAACTGGCTGGACAGGCGGCACGGGCGGCTCACGTTCCGGCTCACACAGGTGCTTTCCGGGCATGGATGCTTTGGAAAGTACCTGTGTCGAATCGCCCAGCGTGAGCCGACGACCGATTGCCACCATTGTGCGGGCAGCGAGGACACGGCGCAGCACACCCTCGAGGGGTGCCCTTCGTGGGCAGTGCAGCGTAGTGCCCTGCGCGATGCCATCGGGGTGGATCTCTCGCTCCCGACCGTTGTTAAAGCAATGGTCGAGAGCGAAGAGTCGTGGACGGCCGTCCTCTCCTTCTGCGAGGACGTGATGTCGCAGAAGGAGACGGCGGAGAGGGAAAGGGAGGCTGCGGCCAACCCAGACCCGATCCGCCGGAGACGCACGGGGGTGCGGCGGCGGGCCTACCAGGCCCTGCTCCGTCCCCCGTGATCGAGGCCGGGGCTCTGCCCCAAAAGGCCTCGAGGAGGTGCGCGCGGCGTCGTGGAGTCGCGCGCTTTCTAGCCGTCCGCTGGGGCCATAACGGCCCCGGCCCCGAAGAATGCCGGCAAGGCCGGCAGGTGCTGGCGGGCAGGTGGGAGAATGCGCAAGCGTCCCCACCTCCCCGCCACCACAGCACAGTGGGGTGGCGCAGGGGTTTTAGTGGGTAGTGGTCGGTTCCGTCCGACGAGTCCCACACTCGGGCCAGTCCACACGGCCCGGCAGTGCGTAAGAGCATTTCCCCTGCGAGAACAAAAAAAAAAAAAAAAAAAAAAAAAAAAAAAAAAAAAAAAAAAAAAAAAAAAAAAAAAAAAAAAAAGGTTCCCCCCCATGGTTCCAAGCCTTGTCGTGGCGGGGGGGCTTAGTACCTGGGGTGCAATCCAGCACCTTGGGGAACTAATTGGACCACTACGCCGCTCCTTTCCGTTCTCTTAATGAGAACGGCGTTTGGATGCGGCACTCATAACCCGGTTTCCGGGAGCCCATTGTGGGGCTGGGAGGAAGAAAACCTCTTTAAAAAATCACCCCGAAACCGCGGTCGGCGTGCCGCGGCGTAGGGTTATCGGGCGAGCGCTGACGAGACGGGGGTAGGCCCACCCGGAATGGGCCACACACAAACATGATGCAGCACAGCAGTTTTAAAAGGTCTACCCAGGAGGGTCCCGGCGAAGCCGGGGAATCCCTCCCGGCGCCTTCGGGTGCCGGCAGCCCCACGTACTCTGGGGGGGGCAAAAACTGCTTCGCGGGCCGGCGTTCCGCCGGTTCGCGCACCGACGAACATTGCGAATCCATACTTGACATCGAATCAGCTTACTATTTGGACGTTGCTAGGAAAGAGGCTGCTGCGGGAATACGCGGCTCAGGAAGTGACACTGGTGACTTTGACACCGACAGCTCGACTGGCGTGATGTCACTGTCAACGGATAAAACCGGAAGACTACGGCGAAAGAGGCCCGGCCCGGATGATGCCGAATCTGGGCTGGACTCTGACGACACGGCCGCTGACGAAACGCCGAGAACCGGACTGGCGAAAAGAGGGCGCGGGCGCCCACCAACAACAGGCGCCTACGTCGGCCTACGTCAGGCCAAGGAGGCGCTGTTGAAAGCCAAGAAACAGGAAGTCGAGGTTTTGGCCGAGGAGCAAATACTCTCCATGGCCAAAACCCTCGAAGTTTCACGGAAGGAGGACCGCTCCTCAGAGGATCTGGCCGCGCACGCTCAGAAAGGGTGCGACCTAATTCTGAGCGTTGCCACTAAATCAAAAAATCTTAAGGGCACAATGGTGCGTGCCCTTAAGCAGGCGGCCTGGGCCATTCAAGATGCGGTCGCGGCACTGAAGGAGCGCACCGAGAGTGAGGAGGTGGACCTACTCCGCGCTGCAAATTACCGCCAACAGAAGGAGTTGGCGGCACTGCGAGCGGAAGTAGACCAAATTCGAGAAGAATTGCGGGTGCGAAGAGCAGAACCGGACGAGAGACAACCCGGAGAGGACCAGGAGGCCATGTTGGGTCGTATCATGTTGCAAGTGGGCAACATGATGGACGCCAAGATGGCCTCAGTAGCGGACCGGCTTTTGCCGGAGAAGCGGCTCCGGCCCCCGCTCAGAGGAGACACGGATGTGGATTTGGTGCCCGTGACTGAACCGGCCATGGATACTCCACCGATACAGACTGCCGCGGATGCCACCACGGAGTCGCAGAAGCCCAAGCCCAAAAAAGGCAAAGGCAAAGGCAAGGGCAAGGGCCAAAGTGCCCAGCCGCCTGTGGCCCCGGAGGTGGCGCCGATACCTTCTTCCTCCGCTCGGGACCCCCAAGGAGTAGAGGGGTGGACCCGGGTGGAGAGCAAGAAGAAAAGGACGAGGTCTCAAAAGAAGACAGAGAAGATGGAAAAAGACGCTTCCCCTCCTACATCAAAGCAGCAAAGTGCGAGCAATAGGGAGAAAGCCCAAAATAAAAAAGGCAAGAAAAAGGAGCCAAAGTTGCGCCCGCCCCGGTCTGCGGCTGTCGTCTTGACGCTGCAGGCCGGTGCGGCAGATAAGGGCGAAACTTATGCGGCCGTCCTAACTCGTGCGAGGGACAAAGTGTCCCTCGCCGAGCTGGGCATACCGGCCGTAAAAATGAGGAGGACAGCGACAGGCGCTCGAATTCTTGAGATTCCGGGCGCCACAAGTGCTGAAAAGGCCGACCATCTGGCCGCCAGGCTAAGAGAGGTCCTACCGGCGGACACCGTGCGGATCGCCCGGCCCGAGAGGTGCGCAGAGATGCGTATTTCCGGGTTGGACGATTCAGTTACGGAAGGGGAGGTAGTGGCCGCCGTGGCTGCATGTGGGGGTTGCCCTGCTGACGCCGTCAAGGCTGGGCGGGTGCGATTCTCCCGATCGGGCTGCGGAACGTTATTCGTCCGTTGCCCGGTAGCGGCTGCCAAGAAAATAGCAAGCTCGAAACTCCTGGTGGGATGGGTGTCCGCGCGCGTGCGAGTGCTGCCCACCAGGCGTCTGCGCTGCTTCCGGTGTCTCGTGGTCGGGCACACTGGAGCGCAGTGCACTTCGGAGATTGACCGCAGCGATGAGTGTTTCCGCTGCGGTCAAAAGGGGCACAAGGCCGCCGACTGTTCTGGCGACCCTTGCTGCTCCGTCTGCACGGCCGCGGGTCTTCCGGCGGGCCATAGGGTTGGGTCACCCTCCTGCAAGGGGGCCCTGCCCAAGCGCGCCAAGCGGCGAGGAGCCGCGGCCAACTCGGCGCAAGCTGCGCACACCCCATCTCCATCTGGGGTGGCGCAAGTGGAAGCAATGCAGTAACTGCTTCCTCCTGGAGTAGCGCGTGGTGTTTCCGCACACCACGCGTTTTGAGACGTATTGCTGGGATCTCAGTCCCAGACGAGCAGACTGCCGGCAAGGCTGGCAAGTGCCGGTTGGGCGGTGGAATTAATCCGAGAGAGTTACCACCTCCCCGCCACCATGGCACAGAGGAGCGGACGCAGGAGTTTTAGTGGGTAGAGCCGGTTTTAGGCGAGTCCCACACTCGGGCCGCGTCGCGTGGCCCGGTAGTGCGTAAGTGCATTTCTCCTGCGAAACAAAAAAAAAAAAAAAAAAAAAAAAAAAAAAAAAAAAAAAAAAAAAAAAAAAAAGGTTAGGTTAGGTTAGGTTAGGTTAGGTTAGGTTAGGTTCCCCCCCCATGGTTCCAAGCCTTGTCGTGGCGGGGGGGCTCTAGTACCTGGGGTGCAAGCCAGCACCTTGGGGAAGCTAATTGGACCAAACTCTCCTCCACGTGTCCCTCTGTTCTCAGAAGGCACAGTGGATTTGGAGTAAGCGCGGGCAATCGCTGGCACTAACCCTGTCGGCCTGCTCGTGACATCGTAAGTCCAGAGGAGGTGTCGGTGATCACGTCTATCGGCCAATGATCCTGGACCCGAGGGCCTTGCCTTAATTGGCCGGGCCGCGAGGAAGATAACCTCTCCATAAAAAATTCCCCGAACCTCAAGCGGAGACGCACCGCGAGGAGGTTTGCAGACCGGCTCAAGTCGGGATGTATGGCTGACGGGTTTATCAGTCGCTAGTGTGGACCCGCCCGGGTACCGGCCGACCCCCGGGGCGCGATAATGTAGGCGCCTTTTTAGGCAGCGTTTAATCCTGTTTGTACTCGTGGGAACAAATATGGAAACTAATAAAACTTTTGACGCTTTGGTGGAGGGCTGCGATAGCCAAAACGACGTGAAGGTGGGCTGCGATGGCCAAAACGAAGTGAAGGTGGGCCGTGAAGGCCAAACTGAGGAGGCAGTGGGCCGTGAAGGCCACGAAACGATGGAGGAAGTGGTTCTGTCCGAGTCGGATAGCTCGACTGGCACTCTGGTGACGGTCGCTTCTGATTCATCAGGATTGCGTAATGGCCGGCTGTGGCGAAAGAGGCCCGTCCCGGGTGACAGCGAATCTGGGATGGACTCCGATGACACGGCTGGCGAGGAGGCGTACAGTAGGTCGGCGTCAGCTAAACGTGGAAGAGGGCGCCCGCCAACTACGGGCGCATACGTGGGCCTACGAAAGGCTAAGGAGGCCTTTCTAAAGGCGAAAAAGGAGGAGGTCGGGGTTTTGGCCGAAGAACAAATACTCGGCATGGCCAAAGCCTTGGCGAAAACTGGAGGCGAGGAGCGCTCCTCAGAAGAGCTGGCTGCGCACGCTCAGACCGGGGTGGACCTCATCCTGAGCGTCGCCAAAAAATCTGGCCAACTCAAGGGAACCATGGTGCGCTCCCTCAAACAAGCGGCGGAGGCCATCCAAGAGGCGGTGACGGCCCTTAAGAGTAGAACCACCGGCGAAGAAGTGGAGCTGCTCCGCGCTGCAAATGCCCGCCAAGAGAAACAAATGGCGGAGATGCGCGCAGAGCTGGCCGCAATTCGGGCCGACCTTGGAAGGCGAAGGGTTGAGCCGGCAGTGGGCCAATCGACAGAAGAGAGGGAAGAGGCCATGTTGGGGCGTATCATGTTGCAGGTGGGCAACATGATGGACGCCAAGATGGCCTCCGTGTCGGACCGGCTCCTGCCGGAAAAACGCATTCGTCCCCCGTTACGCGGGGACCTGAAAAAGGTTGAGGCGGTTGCAGTGGCCAAACCGGCTGTTGGAACTGCAAAGAAGCCGACTGCCGCCGAAGTTGTTGCGGGGTCGCAGACGCCCAAGCCCACAAAGGGCAAAGGCAAGGGCAAAGGCCAAAGCGCCCAGCCCGCTGCGGCCTCAGTGGTAGCACCGGTGCCTTCTTCTTCCTCCGCTCGGGACGCCCCAGTTGAAGAGGGGTGGACCCAGGTAGAGAAGAAGAAAAGGAAGAAGAAGAAGAAGAGGGCGCCGAAGAAGAAGAAGGCGTCCTCTCCTCCAACGAAGCCCCAGGAGAGAACAAAAGAAGTAAAGAATGGGAAAGCTGCACCGCGCCTGCGCCCGCCCCGGTCTGCCGCCGTTGTCCTGACGCTGCAGCCCGGAGCGACCGAAAACGGCGCAAGTTATGCAGCTGTCCTAGCTCAAGCGAAGGAGAAAGTGTCCATCGCTGAGCTAGGCATCCCGGGGCTGAAAGTCAGGAAAGCCGCCACTGGCGCCCGTATCTTAGAGGTGCCGGGGGCTGCGAGTTCTGCGAAGGCGGACCAACTCGCGCAAAAACTACGGGAGGTGCTACCCGCCGACAGCGTGAGGATCGCCAGGCCCGAGAAGTGCGCAGAGATGCGCATCTCTGGGCTTGACGATTCCGTCACCACAGCGGAGGTGGTGGAGGCCGTAGCCAAGAGCGGAGGCTGCCACGCTGACTCAATAAAAGCGGGGCAGGTGCGTTTCGCCCCATCGGGTAGCGGCACGATTTTCGTCCGCTGCCCGGTGGCCGCCGCTAAAAAGGTGGCAAGCTCTAGGCTCCTGGTAGGGTGGGTGTCCGCGCAGGTGCGGGTGCTACCCACCAGGAGAATGCGCTGCTTCCGGTGTCTCGTCGTTGGGCACACCGGAGTGCAGTGCACCTCTGAGGTCGACCGCAGCGGCGAGTGCTTCCGCTGCGGTCAGATGGGGCATAAGGCCGCTGCCTGTTCGGGCGACCCGCGCTGCTCCATATGTTTGGCAGCGGGTCGTCCTGCAAATCACAGGGCTGGGGCTCCCACGTGTAAGGGAACCCTGCCCAAGCCCCGACGGGGCAGAGAGGCTGCAGCCGGGGCCACATCGGCACCGGCAGCGCCCGCCCCATCCACATCAGGGTTGGGTCGCGGGGAGGCGATGGAAACAAAATAATGGCCCTAGCGGGCCCCATCCATCGCTTCCTACAGGCGAATTTGAACCACTCTGCCGGGGCACAAGATCTATTTATGCAGTCCCTGGCGGAGTGGAATATCGGCGTCGCTGTGGCCGCTGAGCCGTACTTTGTCCCCTCTAGAGCTAATTGGGTAGGGGACTTGGACGGCTTGGTGGCCATCGTCACTTCGGTCGTAGCCCCGGTCTCCGGTGTAGTTGGTCGTGGCCGGGGCTTCGTCGCAGTCGAATGTGAGGGAACCGTAGTGGTGGGGTGCTACTTCTCGCCCAGCCGCTGCTTCGCCGAATTCGAGTCGTTCTTGGGCGAGGTTGAGGCTCTCGTCAGACGGGCCGATCCTCGCCCTGTGATCGTGATGGGGGACTTCAATGCCAAATCCTCGGCATGGGGGTCCCCCGTCACCGACTCGCGAGGCAGCGCGCTGGAAGAGTGGGCAGTGTTGGTCGGCCTCTGCATCCTAAATAGGGGGTCGACCTTCACTTGCGTGAGACAGCAGGGCGGTTCGATAGTGGACGTTTCGTTCGCTAGCCCTGCTGTAGCACGCCGTGTCCGGGATTGGAGAGTCCTCGATGGGGTGGAGACGCTGTCGGACCACCTATACGTCCGATTTGACGTCTCCGCCTCATCGACGACCCCGGGCACGAGTCCCGCGAGAGGTAGAGTCCCGCCACTCCCTAGGTGGACGTTGGGGCGTCTCGACAGAGACGCTCTGCTGGAGGCCTCCGTCGTCCAGGCCTGGCAACCGCAACCCGCCGGGCCTGTGAGGGTAGATGAGGAGGCGGAATGGTTCCGGCGGGCGTTGACGCAAGTGTGCGACGCGTCGATGCCCCGGGCCAAGCCGCCCCCCTCTCGTCGCCAGGTGTACTGGTGGTCTGACCACATCGCCGCGCTCCGCGTGGAGAGCGTGGCGGCCAGGCGCATGTACACCAGGTGCCGAAGAAGACGGCACCGCGACGAGACGACGGAGCGCGAGCTGTATGAGGTCTACAGGACGAAGAAAAAGACCCTACAGCTCGCCATCAGCAGGGCCAAGACCCAAGCGCGCGAGGAGCTGCTCGGGACTCTGGACAATGATCCGTGGGGGCGCCCGTATAAGTCCGTCAGGGGCAAACTACGCCCCTGGGCGCCTCCGCTGACCCAGAGTCTCGACCACCACTTCGTGAGGGACGTCGTGTCCGCCCTGTTTCCACATCGGGCGGAACACGTCCCCCCCGCTATGGCGCCGCGTAGAGGTGGCGCCGGTGGTGAGGAGGAAGATAGCGGGGTCGCTGAGCTCACGAGCGAGGAATTCGACGCGGCCGTGGACAAGCTCCGGGCGAAAAACACAGCGCCCGGGCCAGATGGAGTACACGGTCGCGTCTTGGTCTTGGCCCTCGACGTCCTAGGGGACCGGCTCCGGCGGCTCTTCAATGGCTGCCTGGAGTCGGGACGGTTCCCCAGAGTGTGGAAGGTGGGTAGTTTGGTCCTGTTGCGGAAGGACGGACGCCCCGCAGAGTCTCCCTCCGCCTACCGCCCCATCGTGTTGCTCGACGAGGTGTGTAAGCTATTCGAGAGAATAGTAGCTACACGCCTCGTCAAGCATATGACTGAGGTAGGTCCCGATTTGGCGAACGCCCAGTTTGGGTTCCGGGCCGGCCTTTCAACGATCGACGCGATCAATCGCGTCAAGGCCGACTCGGAGGAGGTTGTCGCCCGCGGTGGGGTGTTGTTGGCGGTTTCGCTAGACATAGCGAACGCTTTCAACACCATGCCGTGGAGCTGCATCAGGGAGGCACTAAAACACCATAAAGTGCCTCTCTACCTCCGTCGCCTGATCGGGGACTACCTCAGTCAAAGGTACGTCCAGTACCAGGGGCGGTCGGGTGGACTGGAGACTCGGGAGATGGTGTGCGGTGTTCCACAAGGGTCGGTACTCGGCCCCCTCTTGTGGAACATCGGATACGATTGGGTGCTGCGGGGCGCTCTCCCCGCGGGCGTCAGGGTGACGTGTTATGCGGACGACACCCTGGTCACGGCCCGCGGGGCAAACTACCGTGAGGCCGCCCGCCTGGCAACGGCAGGCGTGGCGTCGGTCGTCGCGCGAATCCGCGCTCTGGGCCTCGAGGTGGCGCTCGAAAAGTCCGAGGCCTTGTGTTTCCACAGGCCGAGGGCTGCGCCACCTCCGGGGGCCCACATCGTGGTTAGCGGTGTCCGAATCGAGGTCGGGTCCGATATGAAGTACCTCGGACTCGTCCTCGATAGCCGCTGGGACTTCCGCGAGCATTTCCGTCGCCTGGTCCCCCGTCTCATGGCGGCGGCCGCCGCTCTCTCGCGGCTGCTGCCGAATCTCGGGGGGCCGAGTGTGGCCTGCCGCCGCCTGTACCTCGGGGTGGTGCGCTCGATGGCCCTGTACGGAGCCCCTGTCTGGGCTCCGGCGCTGCGAAGCGCCACCATCGCCCTCTTGCGACAACCGCAGAGGGTGATGGCGATCAGGGCCATTCGGGGCTATCGCACCATCTCGACGGAGGCGGCGTGCGTGTTGGCGGGTTCGCCGCCGTGGGATCTGGAGGCCGCGGCACTGGCAAGGCTCTACGAGCGGCGCCAGGAGCTGCGGTCCGGCGGCGAACAGCCAACGGTGACGGAAAGGTGGAAGTCCCACCTTCGACGGTCCACCGTCCGTAGATGGGCGGAGCGGCTGGCCGATCCAACGGCCGGCCGACGGACTGTCGAGGCTGTCCGGCCGGTTCTTCAAAACTGGCTGGACAGGCGGCACGGACGGCTCACGTTCCGGCTCACACAGGTGCTTTCCGGGCATGGATGCTTTGGAAAGTACCTGTGTCGAATCGCCCAACGTGAGCCGACGACCGATTGCCACCATTGTGCGGGCAGCGAGGACACGGCGCAGCACACCCTCGAGGGGTGCCCTTCGTGGGCAGTGCAGCGTAGTGTCCTGCGCGATGCCATCGGGGTGGATCTCTCGCTCCCGACCGTTGTAAAAGCAATGGTCGAGAGCGAAGAGTCGTGGACGGCCGTCCTCTCCTTCTGCGAGGATGTGATGTCGCAGAAGGAGACGGCGGAGAGGGAAAGGGAGGCTGCGGCCAACCCTGACCCGATCCGCCGGAGACGCACGGGGGTTCGGCGTCGGGCCTACCAAGCCCTGCTCCGTCCCCCGTGATCGAGGCCGGGGCTCTGCCCCAAAAGGCCTCGAGGAGGTGCGCGCGGCGTCGTGGAGTCGCGCGCTTTTTAGCCGTCCGCTGGGGCCATAACGGCCCCGGCCCCGAAGAATGCCGGCAAGGCCGGCAGGTGCTGGCGGGCAGGTGGGAGAATGCGCAAGCGTCCCCACCTCCCCGCCACCACAGCACAGTGGGGTGGCGCAGGGGTTTTAGTGGGTAGTGGTCGGTTCCGTCCGACGAGTCCCACACTCGGGCCAGTCCACACGGCCCGGCAGTGCGTAAGAGCATTTCCCCTGCGAGAAAAAAAAAAAAAAAAAAAAAAAAAAAAAAAAAAAAAAGGTTAGGTTAGGTTAGGTTCCCCCCCATGGTTCCAAGCCTTGTCGTGGCGGGGGGGCTTAGTACCTGGGGTGCAATCCAGCACCTTGGGGAACTAATTGGACCAATACGCCGCTCCTTTCCGTTCTCTTCATGAGAACGGCGTTTGGATGCGGCACTCATAACCCGGTTTCCGGGAGCCCATTGTGGGGCTGGGAGGAAGAAAACCTCTTTAAAAAATCACCCCGAAACCGCGGTTGGCGTGCCGCGGCGTAGGGTTATCGGGCGAGCGCTGACGAGACGGGGGTAGGCCCACCCGGAATGGGCCGCAAACCAACAAACATGGCAAGCTCAGGCAGTTTTAAAAGGAATACCCAGGAGGGTCCCGGCACAGCCGGGGAATCCCTCCCGGCGCCTTCGGGTGCCGGCAGCCCCACGTACTCTGGGGGGGGCAAAAACTGCTTCGCGGGCCGGCTTTCCACCGGCTCGCGCACCGACGAACCCTGCGAATCGATACTGGACATTGAGGCTGCATACTACTTGGATGTTGCTCGGAAGGAGGCTGCTGAGGGAGTAAGCGCCACAGCAAGTGACACTGGCGACTTTGACACGGACAGCTCGACTGGTGTGATGTCACGGTCAATCGAAAACACCGGAAGGCTACGGAGAAAGAGGCCCGGCCCGGATGATACCGAATCTGGGCTGGACTCTGATGACACGGCCGCTGACGAAGCGTCGCGATCCGGACTGGCGAAGAGAGGACGAGGGCGCCCACCAACAACGGGCGCCTACGTTGGTTTACGTAAGGCGAAAGAAGCCTTCCTAAAGGCTAAGCAGGAGGAAGTCGGGGTTTTGGTCGAGGAGCAAATACTCTCCATGGCCAAAACCCTGGAAATCCGTCACAACCCGTCACAAAGCCGCTGTCTGCAGCGCCGAACCACACTGTTCTGTGTGTTCGGCAGCGAGTCTCCCGGCTGGCCATAAGGTTGGGTCTCCTTCCTGCAAGGGGACTCTACCTAAGGCCAAAAGGCGCAAAAAAGCAAACCCCGCCCCAACAACGTCAGGGGCGGTGCTAGAGGAAGCGATGCAGTAACCGCTTCCTCCTGGAGTCGCGTACGGTGCTTTCCGCACACCGCGCGCATTAACGACGTTTTGCTGGGGCCTTACCCCAGCTGAGTAGAGCATCGGCAAGGCTGGTGAGTGCCGGTAGGGTGGTGGAAGAATGCGAAAGCGCCCCACCTCCCCGCCATCTTATGGCACAGAGGAGCGGACGCAGGAGTTTTAGTGGGTAGAGCCGGTTTTAGGCGAGTCCCACACTCGGGCCGCGTCGCGTGGCCCGGTAGTGCGTAAGTGCATTTCTCCTGCGAAATCAAAAAAAAAAAAAAAAAAAAAAGGTTAGGTTAGGTTAGGTTCCCCCCCATGGTCCCAAGCCTTGTCGTGGCGGGGGGGCTCAGTACCTGGGGTGCAATCCAGCACCCTGGGGAAGCTAATTGGACCAAACTCTCCTCCACGTGTCCCTCTGTTCTCAGAAGGCACAGTGGATTTGGAGTAAGCGCGGGCAATCGCTGGCACTAACCCTGTCGGCCTGCTCGTGACATCGTAAGTCCAGAGGAGGTGTCGGTGATCACGTCTATCGGCCAATGATCCTGGACCCGAGGGCCTTGCCTTAATTGGCCGGGCCGCGAGGAAGATAACCTCTCCATAAAAAATTCCCCGAACCTCAAGCGGAGACGCACCGCGAGGAGGTTTGCAGACCGGCTCAAGTCGGGATGTATGGCTGACGGGTTTATCAGTCGCTAGTGTGGACCCGCCCGGGTACCGGCCGACCCCCGGGGCGCGATAATGTAGGCGCCTTTTTAGGCAGCGTTTAATCCTGTTTGTACTCGTGGGAACAAATATGGAAACTAATAAAACTTTTGACGCTTTGGTGGAGGGCTGCGATAGCCAAAACGACGTGAAGGTGGGCTGCGATGGCCAAAACGAAGTGAAGGTGGGCCGTGAAGGCCAAACTGAGGAGGCAGTGGGCCGTGAAGGCCACGAAACGATGGAGGAAGTGGTTCTGTCCGAGTCGGATAGCTCGACTGGCACTCTGGTGACGGTCGCTTCTGATTCATCAGGATTGCGTAATGGCCGGCTGTGGCGAAAGAGGCCCGTCCCGGGTGACAGCGAATCTGGGATGGACTCCGATGACACGGCTGGCGAGGAGGCGTACAGTAGGTCGGCGTCAGCTAAACGTGGAAGAGGGCGCCCGCCAACTACGGGCGCATACGTGGGCCTACGAAAGGCTAAGGAGGCCTTTCTAAAGGCGAAAAAGGAGGAGGTCGGGGTTTTGGCCGAAGAACAAATACTCGGCATGGCCAAAGCCTTGGCGAAAACTGGAGGCGAGGAGCGCTCCTCAGAAGAGCTGGCTGCGCACGCTCAGACCGGGGTGGACCTCATCCTGAGCGTCGCCAAAAAATCTGGCCAACTCAAGGGAACCATGGTGCGCTCCCTCAAACAAGCGGCGGAGGCCATCCAAGAGGCGGTGACGGCCCTTAAGAGTAGAACCACCGGCGAAGAAGTGGAGCTGCTCCGCGCTGCAAATGCCCGCCAAGAGAAACAAATGGCGGAGATGCGCGCAGAGCTGGCCGCAATTCGGGCCGACCTTGGAAGGCGAAGGGTTGAGCCGGCAGTGGGCCAATCGACAGAAGAGAGGGAAGAGGCCATGTTGGGGCGTATCATGTTGCAGGTGGGCAACATGATGGACGCCAAGATGGCCTCCGTGTCGGACCGGCTCCTGCCGGAAAAACGCATTCGTCCCCCGTTACGCGGGGACCTGAAAAAGGTTGAGGCGGTTGCAGTGGCCAAACCGGCTGTTGGAACTGCAAAGAAGCCGACTGCCGCCGAAGTTGTTGCGGGGTCGCAGACGCCCAAGCCCACAAAGGGCAAAGGCAAGGGCAAAGGCCAAAGCGCCCAGACCGCTGCGGCCTCAGTGGTAGCACCGGTGCCTTCTTCTTCCTCCGCTCGGGACGCCCCAGTTGAAGAGGGGTGGACCCAGGTAGAGAAGAAGAAAAGGAAGAAGAAGAAGAAGAGGGCGCCGAAGAAGAAGAAGGCGTCCTCTCCTCCAACGAAGCCCCAGGAGAGAACAAAAGAAGTAAAGAATGGGAAAGCTGCACCGCGCCTGCGCCCGCCCCGGTCTGCCGCCGTTGTCCTGACGCTGCAGCCCGGAGCGACCGAAAACGGCGCAAGTTATGCAGCTGTCCTAGCTCAAGCGAAGGAGAAAGTGTCCATCGCTGAGCTAGGCATCCCGGGGCTGAAAGTCAGGAAAGCCGCCACTGGCGCCCGTATCTTAGAGGTGCCGGGGGCTGCGAGTTCTGCGAAGGCGGACCAACTCGCGCAAAAACTACGGGAGGTGCTACCCGCCGACAGCGTGAGGATCGCCAGGCCCGAGAAGTGCGCAGAGATGCGCATCTCTGGGCTTGACGATTCCGTCACCACAGCGGAGGTGGTGGAGGCCGTAGCCAAGAGCGGAGGCTGCCACGCTGACTCAATAAAAGCGGGGCAGGTGCGTTTCGCCCCATCGGGTAGCGGCACGATTTTCGTCCGCTGCCCGGTGGCCGCCGCTAAAAAGGTGGCAAGCTCTAGGCTCCTGGTAGGGTGGGTGTCCGCGCAGGTGCGGGTGCTACCCACCAGGAGAATGCGCTGCTTCCGGTGTCTCGTCGTTGGGCACACCGGAGTGCAGTGCACCTCTGAGGTCGACCGCAGCGGCGAGTGCTTCCGCTGCGGTCAGATGGGGCATAAGGCCGCTGCCTGTTCGGGCGACCCGCGCTGCTCCATATGTTTGGCAGCGGGTCGTCCTGCAAATCACAGGGCTGGGGCTCCCACGTGTAAGGGAACCCTGCCCAAGCCCCGACGGGGCAGAGAGGCTGCAGCCGGGGCCACATCGGCACCGGCAGCGCCCGCCCCATCCACATCAGGGTTGGGTCGCGGGGAGGCGATGGAAACAAAATAATGGCCCTAGCGGGCCCCATCCATCGCTTCCTACAGGCGAATTTGAACCACTCTGCCGGGGCACAAGATCTATTTATGCAGTCCCTGGCGGAGTGGAATATCGGCGTCGCTGTGGCCGCTGAGCCGTACTTTGTCCCCTCTAGAGCTAATTGGGTAGGGGACTTGGACGGCTTGGTGGCCATCGTCACTTCGGTCGTAGCCCCGGTCTCCGGTGTAGTTGGTCGTGGCCGGGGCTTCGTCGCAGTCGAATGTGAGGGAACCGTAGTGGTGGGGTGCTACTTCTCGCCCAGCCGCTGCTTCGCCGAATTCGAGTCGTTCTTGGGCGAGGTTGAGGCTCTCGTCAGACGGGCCGATCCTCGCCCTGTGATCGTGATGGGGGACTTCAATGCCAAATCCTCGGCATGGGGGTCCCCCGTCACCGACTCGCGAGGCAGCGCGCTGGAAGAGTGGGCAGTGTTGGTCGGCCTCTGCATCCTAAATAGGGGGTCGACCTTCACTTGCGTGAGACAGCAGGGCGGTTCGATAGTGGACGTTTCGTTCGCTAGCCCTGCTGTAGCACGCCGTGTCCGGGATTGGAGAGTCCTCGATGGGGTGGAGACGCTGTCGGACCACCTATACGTCCGATTTGACGTCTCCGCCTCATCGACGACCCCGGGCACGAGTCCCGCGAGAGGTAGAGTCCCGCCACTCCCTAGGTGGACGTTGGGGCGTCTCGACAGAGACGCTCTGCTGGAGGCCTCCGTCGTCCAGGCCTGGCAACCGCAACCCGCCGGGCCTGTGAGGGTAGATGAGGAGGCGGAATGGTTCCGGCGGGCGTTGACGCAGGTGTCCGCGCAGGTGCGGGTGCTACCCACCAGGAGAATGCGCTGCTTCCGGTGTCTTGTTGTTGGGCACACCGGAGTGCAGTGCACCTCTGAGGTCGACCGCAGCGGCGAGTGCTTCCGCTGCGGTCAGATGGGGCATAAGGCCGCCGCGTGTTCAGGCGACCCGCGTTGCTCTGTATGCTCGGCAGCGGGTCGCCCTGCGAACCACAGGGCTGGGGCTCCCTCTTGCAAAGGGACCCTGCCCAAGCCCCGAAAGGGCAGAGAAGTCACAGCCGCGGCCTCTACGGCGCCGGCAACACCCGCCCCTTCTTCTTCAGGGGTGGTAGTGGGGGAAGCGATGGAAACTAAATAATGGCCCTAGCGGGCCACAACCATCGCTTCCTTCAGGGAAATTTAAACCACTCTGCTGGGGCACAGGATCTTTTCATGCAGTCCCTGGCAGAGTGGAATATCGACGTCGCTGTGGCCGCTGAGCCGTACTTTGTCCCCTCTAGAGCTAATTGGGTGGGGGACTTGGACGGCTTGGTGGCCATCGTCACTTCGGTCGTAGCCCCGGTCTCCGTTGTAGTTGGTCGTGGCCGGGGCTTCGTCGCAGTCGAATATGAGGGAACCGTAGTGGTGGGGTGCTACTTTTCGCCCAGCCGCTGCTTCGCCGAATTCGAGTCGTTCTTGGGCGAGGTTGAGGCTCTCGTCAGACGGGCCGATCCTCGCCCTGTGATCGTGATGGGGGACTTCAATGCCAAATCCTCGGCATGGGGGTCCCCCGTCACCGACTCGCGAGGCAGCGCGCTGGAAGAGTGGGCAGTGTTGGTCGGCCTCTGCATCCTAAATAGGGGGTCGACCTTCACTTGCGTGAGACAGCAGGGCGGTTCGATAGTGGACGTTTCGTTCGCTAGCCCTGCTGTAGCACGCCGTGTCCGGGATTGGAGAGTCCTCGATGGGGTGGAGACGCTGTCGGACCACCTATACGTCCGATTTGACGTCTCCGCCTCGTCGACGACCCCGGGCACGAGTCCCGCGAGAGGTAGAGTCCCGCCACTCCCTAGGTGGACGTTGGGGCGTCTCGACAGAGACGCTCTGCTGGAGGCCTCCGTCGTCCAGGCCTGGCAACCGCAACCCGCCGGGCCTGTGAGGGTAGATGAGGAGGCGGAATGGTTCCGGCGGGCGTTGACGCAAGTGTGCGACGCGTCGATGCCCCGGGCCAAGCCGCCCCCCTCTCGTCGCCAGGTGTACTGGTGGTCTGACCACATCGCCGCGCTCCGCGTGGAGAGCGTGGCGGCCAGGCGTATGTACACCAGGTGCCGAAGAAGACGGCACCGCGACGAGACGACGGAGCGCGAGCTGTACGAGGTCTATAGGATGAAGAAAAAGACCCTACAGCTCGCCATCAGCAGGGCCAAGACCCAAGCGCGCGAGGAGCTGCTCGGGACTCTGGACAACGATCCGTGGGGGCGCCCGTATAAGTCCGTCAGGGGCAAACTACGCCCCTGGGCGCCTCCGCTGACCCAGAGTCTCGACCACCACTTCGTGAGGGACGTCGTGTCCGCCCTGTTTCCACATCGGGCGGAACACGTCCCCCCCGCTATGGCGCCGCGTAGAGGTGGCGCCGGTGGTGAGGAGGAAGATAGCGGGGTCGCTGAACTCACGAGTGAGGAGTTCGACGCGGCCGTGGACAAGCTCCGGGCGAAAAACACAGCGCCCGGGCCAGATGGAGTACACGGTCGCGTCCTGGTCTTAGCCCTCGACGTCCTAGGGGACCGGCTCCGGCGGCTCTTCAATGGCTGCCTGGAGTCGGGACGGTTCCCCAGAGTGTGGAAGGTGGGTAGTTTGGTCCTGTTGCGTAAGGACGGACGCCCCGCAGAGTCTCCCTCCGCCTACCGCCCCATCGTGTTGCTCGACGAGGTGTGTAAGCTATTCGAGAGAATAATAGCTGCACGCCTCGTCGAGCATATGACTGAGGTAGGTCCCGATTTGGCGAACGCCCAGTTTGGGTTCCGGGCCGGCCTTTCCACGATCGACGCGATCAATCGTGTCAAGGCCGACTCGGAGGAGGTTGTCGCCCGCGGTGGGGTGTTGTTGGCGGTTTCGCTTGACATAGCGAACGCTTTCAACACCATGCCGTGGAGCTGCATCAGGGAGGCACTCAAATACCATAAAGTGCCTCTCTACCTCCGTCGCCTGATCGGGGACTACCTCAGTCAAAGGTACGTCCAATACCAGGGGCGGTCGGGCGGACTGGAGACTCGGGAGATGGTGTGCGGTGTTCCACAGGGGTCGGTACTCGGCCCCCTCTTGTGGAACATCGGATACGATTGGGTGCTGCGGGGCGTTCTCCCCGCGGGCGTCAGGGTGACGTGTTATGCGGACGACACCCTGGTCACGGCCCGCGGGGCAAACTACCGTGAGGCCGCCCGCCTGGCAACGGCAGGCGTGGCGTCGGTCGTCGCGCGAATCCGCGCTCTGGGTCTCGAGGTGGCGCCCGAAAAGTCCGAGGCCTTGTGTTTTCACAGGCCTAGGGCTGCGCCACCTCCGGGGGCCCACATCGTGGTTAGCGGTGTCCGAATCGAGGTCGGGTCCGATATGAAGTACCTCGGACTCGTCCTCGATAGCCGCTGGGACTTCCGCGAGCATTTCCGTCGCCTGGTCCCCCGTCTCATGGCGGCGGCCGCCGCTCTTTCGCGGCTGCTGCCGAATCTCGGGGGACCGAGTGTTGCCTGCCGCCGCCTGTACCTCGGGGTGGTGCGCTCGATGGCCCTGTACGGAGCCCCTGTCTGGGCTCCGGCGCTGCGAAGCGCCACCATCGCCCTTCTGCGACAACCACAGAGGGTGATGGCGATCAGGGCCATTCGGGGCTATCGCACCATCTCGACGGAGGCGGCGTGCGTGTTGGCAGGTTCGCCGCCGTGGGATCTGGAGGCCGCGGCACTGGCAAGGCTCTACGAGCGGCGCCAGGAGCTGCGGTCCGGCGGCGAACAGCCAACGGTGACGGAAAGGTGGAAGTCCCACCTTCGACGGTCCACCGTCCGTAGATGGGCGGAGCGGCTGGCCGATCCAACGGCCGGCCGACGGACTGTCGAGGCTGTCCGGCCGGTTCTTCAAAACTGGCTGGACAGGCGGCACGGGCGGCTCACGTTCCGACTCACACAGGTGCTTTCCGGGCATGGATGCTTTGGAAAGTGCCTGTGTCGAATCGCCCGACGTGAGCCGACGACCGATTGCCACCATTGTGCGGGCAGCGAGGACACGGCGCAGCACACCCTCGAGGGGTGCCCTTCGTGGGCAGTGCAGCGTAGTGTCCTTCGCGATGCCATCGGGGTGGATCTCTCGCTCCCGACCGTTGTAAAAGCAATGGTCGAGAGCGAAGAGTCGTGGACGGCCGTCCTCTCCTTCTGCGAGGAAGTGATGTCGCAGAAGGAGACGGCGGAGAGGGAAAGGGAGGCTGCGGCCAACCCAGACCCGATCCGCCGGAGGCGCACGGGGGTGCGGCGGCGGGCCTACCAGGCCCTGCTCCGTCCCCCGTGATCGAGGCCGGGGCTCTGCCCCAAAAGGCCTCGAGGAGGTGCGCGCGGCGTCGTGGTGTCGCGCGCTTTCTAGCCGTCCGCTGGGGCCATAACGGCCCCGGCCCCGAAGAATGCCGGCAAGGCCGGCAGGTGCTGGCGGGCAGGTGGGAGAATGCGCAAGCGTCCCCACCTCCCCGCCACCACAGCACAGTGGGGTGGCGCAGGGGTTTTAGTGGGTAGTGGTCGGTTCCGTCCGACGAGTCCCACACTCGGGCCAGTCCACACGGCCCGGCAGTGCGTAAGAGCATTTCCCCTGCGAGAACAAAAAAAAAAAAAAAAAAAAAAAAAAAAAAAAAAAAAAAAAAAAAAAAAAAAGGTTAGGTTAGGTTAGGTTAGGTTAGGTTAGGTTAGGTTAGGTTAGGTTAGGTTAGGTTAGGTTCCCCCCCATGGTTCCAAGCCTTGTCGTGGCGGGGGGGCTTAGTACCTGGGGTGCAATCCAGCACCTTGGGGAACTAATTGGACCACTACGCCGCTCCTTTCCGTTCTCTTAATGAGAACGGCGTTTGGATGCGGCACTCATAACCCGGTTTCCGGGAGCCCATTGTGGGGCTGGGAGGAAGAAAACCTCTTTAAAAAATCACCCCGAAACCGCGGTCGGCGTGCCGCGGCGTAGGGTTATCGGGCGAGCGCTGACGAGACGGGGGTAGGCCCACCCGGAATGGGCCACAAATACACCATGAAAAGTCGCAGTTTGAAAAAGACTACCCAGGAGGGTCCCAGCGAAGCTGGGGAATCCCTCCCGGTGCCTACGGGTACCGGCAGCCCCACGTACTCTGGGGGGGGCACAAGCTGCTTCGTGGGCCGGCAATCCGCTGGTCCGCGCAACGATGACTCTCGCTTTTGCACAATGGACTCTGAATCTGCACATGTTTTGGATGATGAAGGGAATGAGGTTGGGGCTTGCGCCACTGGGGTGCGCGCCTCAACGGGGAATCTCGGCGTAGACTTAGATACTGACAGCTCGATCAGCACAATGTCGCTGGTTGATCTGGTATCAGGGGGAAGATCCAGCCGGCTTAGGCGCAAGAGGCCCGGCCCGGATGACACTGTATCCGGGCTGGACTCCGACGATACGGCCGGCGAGGAAGGCTCTCGTTCTAGTTCGGCGAAAAGAGGAAGGGGGCGCCCTCCGACAACGGGCGCCTATGTCGGTCTTCGACAGGCCAAAGAGGCTCTTCAAAAGAAAAAGAAGGAGGAAGAATGTGTTTTGGCTGAGGAACAAATAATATCCATGGCCAAAACCCTGGAAATAGCCCGGGAGAAATATAGAGGGGAGGATCGCTCCTGCGAGGAGTTAGCCGCGCACGCTCAGTCTGGGGTTGACCTCATCGTGAGCGTTGCACAGAAATCTAAAAACCTTAAGGGCACAATGGTGCGTGCCCTTAAGCAGGCGGCATGGGCCATAGAAGATGCTATCACAGGCCTCAAAACCAGGACAGAAAGCGAGGAGATAGAGCTGCTCCGCATGGCTAATTACCGCCAAGGTAAGGAGCTGGCGGCGATCCGTGCGGAGCTGGCAAAACTCCGCAGCGACGTAGAAAAAACAAGGGCCGAACCGGAGGTGGCCCAACCTACAACGGAGGACAAGGAGGAGGCCATGTTGGGTCGCATCATGTTGCAAGTCGGCAACATGATGGACGCCAAGATGGCCTCTGTTTCTGACCGGCTCCTGCCGGAGAAGAGACTAAGGCCCCCGCTAAGAGGGGATAGAGAAAGATCGGAGGAGGTGCCTCTCGCCGAACAGGCTTTGGACACCGCAGCAACGATGACGACGACCGCCGCTGATATGGCTGCCGGGTCACAGGAACCCAAACCCACTAAGGGCAAGGGGAAGGGCAAGGGCAAGAGTCATAGTGCCCAGCCCGCCTTGGCCCAGGTGATAGCGCCGGTGCCTTCGACTTCTGCTCGGGACGCTCCGCAAGAAGTGGAGTGGACCCGGGTGGAAAAAAGGAAGAAAAAGGCGAGGAAGAAAAAGCCAAAAAAGAAGGAGGATGCTCTACCCCCCACCTCGAAGAAACAAGAGACAAAGAAGGGGGCCAACGCAAAGAAGAAGGAGCCACGTTTACGCCCACCCCGCTCGGCAGCGGTCGTATTAACGCTGCAGCCTGGAGCGGAAGATAAGGGCGTAACATATGCTTCGATCCTAGTTCGTGCGAGAGACAAAATTTCTATCGCCGAGCTAGGAATCCCAGCTATAAAACTGAGGAAGGGGGCCACGGGCGCCCGTATTTTGGAGGTGCCTGGAGCCACAAGCAAGGAGAAGGCCGACCAGCTGGCCGCAAGGCTCCAAGAGGTGTTACCGGCAGACACAGTCAGGATCGCCAGGCCCGAGAAGTGCGCAGAGATGCGTATTTCTGGGCTTGACGATTCTGTTACAAAGGAGGAGATCGTGGACGCCGTAGCTAAGAGCGGAGGCTGCCCTGCTGAGTCTATCAAGGCGGGGCGACTTCGTTTTTCTCCATCGGGCCGTGGTTCATTATTCGTCCGATGCCCGATGGCTGCGGCGAGCAAGGTGGCGAGCTCCAGGCTCCTGGTTGGCTGGGTATCCGCGCAAGTGCGGCTACTCCCGACCCGGCGCCTGCGATGCTACCGCTGTCTAGTGGTGGGGCACACGGCGGCCCAATGTAATTCGGAGATTGACCGCAGCGAGGAGTGCTATCGCTGCGGCCAAAAGGGGCACAGGGCCGTTGACTGTTCCAGCGACCCAAAGTGCTCCGTTTGCTTGGCGGCAAATCTTCCGGCGGGCCACAGGGTTGGGTCTCCCTCTTGTAAGGGTACTCTGCCCAAGGCCAAAAAGAAGACAAAGAAAGCGCTCGCCCCAACAACTTCAGGGGCGGCACAAGAGGAAGCGATGGAATGATCGCTTCCTCCAGGAGAACCTGGTCAGACTGTCAGGGATCTCATTTGGTGAACCCGGTGGAATGACCGAGGCCAAGGGCCTCCTGGAGCTGCGCGCGGTGACTCCGCATACCGCGCGCATTAGAGACGATTTGCTGGGGTCTTCCTCCCAGACGAGTTGAACGCCGGCAAGGCTGGCGAGTGCCGGCGGGATGGTGGAATAATCCGCAAGGAGTTACCACCTCCCCCGCCACCATGGCACGGAGGAGCGGACGCAGGAGTTTTAGTGGGTAGAGCCAATTTTAGGCGAGTCCCACACTCGGGCCGCGTTGCGTGGCCCGGTAGTGCGTAAGTGCATTTCTCCTGCGAAACCAAAAAAAAAAAAAAAAAAAAAAAAAAAAAAAAAGGTTAGGTTAGGTTAGGTTAGGTTAGGTTAGGTTAGGTTAGGTTAGGTTAGGTTAGGTTAGGTTAGGTTAGGTTAGGTTAGGTTAGGTTAGGTTCCCCCCCCCCCCATGGTTCCAAGCCTTGTCGTGGCGGGGGGGCTTAGTACCTGGGGTGCAATCCAGCACCTTGGGGAACTAATTGGACCACTACGCCGCTCCTTTCCGTTCTCTTAATGAGAACGGCGTTTGGATGCGGCACTTATAACCCGGTTTCCGGGAGCCCATTGTGGGGCTGGGAGGAAGAAAACCTCTTTAAAAAATCACCCCGAAACCGCGGTCGGCGTGCCGCGGCGTAGGGTTATCGTGCGAGCGCTGACGAGACGGGGGTAGGCCCACCCGGAATGGGCCACAAAAACCCAAAATGACAAGTCGCAGTTCAAAAAGGATTACCCAGGAGGGTCCCGGCAAAGCCGGGGAATCCCTCCCGGCGCCTTCGGGCGTCGGCAGCCCCACGTACTCTGGGGGGGGCAAGAACTGCTTCGCGGGCCGGCTTTCCGCCGGTTCGCGCACCGATGACCATTGCTTATCCAAACCGGACACCGAGCTAGCACGTGATATTAGATGTGTTGAGAAGGAGGTAAAGGCGTGCGCCTCAGGGCGAGTCTTTATAAATGAACCAGGCGACGACGAACTCGAAACAGACAGTTCAACTGGCACTATGCTGACGGTCGAATCTGTCTCATCAAGGACGAGAAGTAGCCGGCCGTGGCGGAAGAGGTCCGTTCCGGGTGACAGTGAGTCCGGGATGGACTCTGACGACACGGCTGGAGAGGAGGCACCGGCGAAACGAACACGAGGGCGCCCGCCAACAACTGGCGCCTACGTTGGCCTACGCAAGGCCAAAGAGGCCCTCAATATGGCCAAAAAGGAGGAACTGGGGCTACTGGCTGAGGAACAAGTTTTGAGCCTGGCCAAAGCCCTGGAGACACACAAAAGAGGGGAGATTCACTCTACCGAAGATCTGGCTGCGCACGCCCAGAAGGGGGTAGACCTTATTATGAGCGTTGCGCAGAAGTCCACAAACTTAAAGGGCACGATGGTCCGTTCGCTGAAACAGGCGGCGTGGGCCATCCAGGACGCGGTAGCAGCCCTAAAAGAACGAACGGAAACTGAGGAGGTGGAGCTGCTCCGTACTGCTAACCGCCGACAAGAAAGGGAGATAAAAGAGATGCGTGCGGAGCTGGCGCAAATCCGTGCCGATCTGGGCAGGCGAAGGGCGGAGCCGGCAGAAAGTAGATCCGCTGAAGAACGCGAGGAGGCCATGTTGGGGCGCATCATGTTGCAGGTAGGCAACATGATGGATGCCAAGATGGCCTCAGTTGCTGACCGGCTATTACCGGAACGACGTATGAGGCCCTCACTTAGAGGAGATAATATGAAGGAGACTGAGGCGGTACCTGTGGCCAACCTGGTCCCAGAGATCGCTCCCGGACGAACTGTCGCTGACGTCGTCGCGGGGCCGCAAAAGCCCAAACCCGCAAAAGGGAAGGGCAAGGGCAAGGGCCAAAGTGCCCAGCTCGAAGTGGCCCCGGTGATTGCTCCGGCGCCTTCAACTTCTACTCGGGCCCCAGATGAGGAAGAGTGGACCCGGGTAGAAAAGAAGAAACCGAAAAAGAAGAAGCTCCAACAAAAGGAGACAAAGGAGGACGCCCCAATTTCCCTGAAGGTGCAGGATCCGAAGAAGGGGAAAAGAAAGGGAAAGGTGAAGCCACGGCTGCGCCCGCCCCGGTCAGCGGCTGTCGTGTTGACGCTGCAGCCGGGAGCGGCCGACAAGGGTGAATCCTATGCAGCCGTCCTGGTTCGTGCGAGAGACAAAATCTCACTCGCCGAACTGGGCATTCCGGGTGTGAAAATGAGGAAGGGGGCAACTGGCGCCCGAATTCTTGAGGTGCCGGGGGCCGCAAGTGCTGAGAAGGCCGACCAACTGGCCGCTAAGCTGAGGGAGGTCCTGCCGGCGGACACCGTCAGAATTGCCAGGCCCGAGAAATATGCAGAGATGCGTATTTCTGGGCTTGACGATTCTGTCACCGTGGAAGAGGTGGTGGACGCCGTGGCTCAACGTGGGGGCTGCCCTGTAAACGCTATAAAGGCGGGGCCGATGCGATTTTCCCAATCGGGCAGCGGCACGATATTAGTCCGCTGCCCGGTGGCAGCAGCAAAGAAGGTGGAGAATTCTAAACTCCTAGTAGGGTGGGTTTCGGCGCAAGTGCGGGTGCTGCCAACAAAGCGCCTGCGCTGTTACCGGTGCCTCATTGTAGGGCACACGGGAGTGCAATGTACGTCGGAGGTTGACCGCAGTGATGAGTGCTATCGCTGCGGTCAAAAGGGGCACAAGGCCGCCGATTGTTCCGGCGACCCTTGCTGCTCCGTGTGCACAGCGGCCGGTCTTTCTGCGGGCCACAGGGTTGGGTCTCCCTCCTGTAAGGGGACCCTGCCCAAAGCCAAAAGAAGAAGAAGAGTAGAGGCCTCCCCAACCACACCTGGGGTGGCGACGGAGGAAGCGATGCAGTGACCGCTTCCTCCAGGAGAACCAAGTCGCTCGGCTAGGGGTCTCTCTCAATGACTCCCGGTAAAGTGACGGGGGCCGGGCTCCACCCAAAGGCCCCATGGAGAAGCGCGTGGTCCTTCCGCAACCGCGCGCCTTTTTGAGACGAATGCTGGGATATGTCCAGCTGGGAAGAATGCCGGCAAGGCTGGCAGGTGCCGGTAGGGCGGTGGAAGAATGCGAAAGCGCCCCACCCCCCCACCACCATATGGCACAGAGGAGCGGACGCAGGAGTTTTAGTGGGTAGAGCCGATTTTAGGCGAGTCCCACACTCGGGCCGCGTCGAGTGGCCCGGTAGTGCGTAAGTGCATTTCTCCTGCGAGAACAAAAAAAAAAAAAAAAAAAGGTTAGGTTCCCCCCCATGGTTCCAAGCCTTGTCGTGGCGGGGGGGCTTAGTACCTGGGGTGCAATCCAGCACCTTGGGGAACTAATTGGACCACTACGCCGCTCCTTTCCGTTCTCTTAATGAGAACGGCGTTTGGATGCGGCACTCATAACCCGGTTTCCGGGAGCCCATTGTGGGGCTGGGAGGAAGAAAACCTCTTTAAAAAATCACCCCGAAACCGCGGTCGGCGTGCCGCGGCGTAGGGTTATCGGGCGAGCGCTGACGAGACGGGGGTAGGCCCACCCGGAATGGGCCACAAAACCAAACATGACAAGTACAAGCAGCTTCAAAAAATCTACCCAGGAGGGTCCCGGCACAGCTGGGGAATCCCTCCCGGCGCCTTCGGGTGCCGGCAGCCCCACGTATTCTGGGGGGGGCAAAAGTTGCTTCGCGGGCCGGCAATCCGCCGGTTCGCGCACCGATGACCTTGGCTATTCTGACATTGAATCTGATTATGCATACGATTTGGACAACGTCGAAAGGGAGGCGGGGGCGTATGCCACGGGGGTGTACGTCTCAGCGAAAGACACTGGCAGGAATCTGGATTCAGACAGCTCGGCCAGCACGAGTGTGTCGGCCGATCCTGTCTCACGGACTGAGAAAACCGGCTTGTCTAGGCGTAAGAGGCCCGGCCCAGGTGATGATCAAACCGGGCTGGACTCTGACGATACGGCCGGTGAGGAGATGGCTCGATCGGGTCCGGCGAAGCGAGGGAGAGGGCGCCCACCAACAACGGGCGCCTATGTCGGGCTACGAAAGGCGAAAGAGGCCTTAATACAGGCCAAGAAAGAGGAAGTGGGGCTCTTGGCTGAAGAGCAGATTCTAAGCCAGGCCAAAGCCCTAGAATGCAACAGAGGAGAGATCCGTTCGGCAGAAGAACTGGCGGCGCATGCACAGAAGGGTTGCGACCTCATCATGAGCGTTGCACAAAAATCGTCCAACCTGAAGGGCACAATGGTGCGGTCCCTCAAACAGGCAGCGTGGGCGATCCAGGATGCGGTCGCTGCCCTCAAAGAACGGACAGAGGGAGAAGAGGTGGAGCTGCTCCGAATGGCTAATTATCGCCAAGAAAAGGAGCTGGCAAAAATGCGCGCGGAGTTGGCGGAAATCCGTGCCGAACTGAATAGACGGAAAGTGGAACCGGAAGTAAGCAGGTCCGCGGAAGATCGTGAGGAGGCCATGTTGGGGCGCATCATGTTGCAGGTAGGCAACATGATGGACGCCAAGATGGCTTCCGTCTCGGACCGTCTTCTTCCGGAAAAGCGCCTTCGACCGCCACTGAGAGGAGACAAAGAAATGGTGCCTGTGGCCACACCGATCACAGACACTATTATGGAAAGGACAGTCGCTGAAGTGGTCGCTGGGCCGCGGAAAGCCAAGCCCACGAAGGATAAAGGGAAAGGCAAGGGCCAAAATGCCCGGCCCGCTTCAGCCACGGTTACTGCACCAGCGCCATCAACTTCCGCTCGGGCAGCCCCAGTCGAGGAGGGGTGGACCCCAGTAGAGAGGAAAAAGGAGGGACAAAAGAAGAAAACTGGGGTGGCCAAGAAAAGTGAAGAGCCTTCTCCGTCTTCTTCTAAAGCACAGAAGGAAAGGAAGAAAAAGAAAGTTGGGAAGGAGAAGCGCCAGTTGCGCCCGCCCCGGTCAGCAGCCGTCGTCCTGACACTGCAGCCCGGAGCGATCGATAGGGGCGCAACATATGCCTCGATACTCACTCAGGCGAGGGATAAAGTGTCGATTGGCGAGCTGGGCATCCCGGCGCTTAAATTAAGGAGGGGGGCCACAGGTGCCCGAATATTAGAGGTGCCAGGGGCCACAAGCACAGATAAGGCCGACCAGCTGGCTCAGAAACTAAGGGAGGTGCTGCCGGCGGACACCGTACGGATCGCCAGGCCCGTGAGGCGCGCAGAGATGCGCATTTCCGGGCTTGACGACTCCATCACTGAAGAAGATGTGGTGACCGCCGTGGCTACATGTGGGGGCTGCTCTGCCGACGAAATCAAGGCCGGGCGAATGCGGTTCTCCCCATCTGGTCGCGGCACAATTTTTGTTCGCTGCCCGATAGCCGCGGTAAAGAAAGTGGCCAACTCGAGGCTGCTAGTAGGCTGGGTGTCAGCACAAGTGAAAGTGCTACCCGCCAGGCCCAGGCAGTGCTTCAGGTGCCTTGAAATCGGGCACACAATAGCGCAGTGCTCGTCAGAGGTTGACCGCAGCGATGAGTGTTATCGCTGCGGGCAAAAGGGGCACAAGGCCGCCGAATGCGCATGCGACCCTCATTGCTCCATCTGCGAAGCGGCGGGTCTTTCAGCAGACCATAGGGCCGGGAGTCCTTCTTGCAAGAAGACTCGGCCCAAGGCCAAAAAAGCCAGAAAAGCCGCAGCCAAAACGGCACCAGCAGCTGCCACCCCACCTACACCCGGAGTGGCAGCGGAGGAAGCGATGTTGTAACTGCTTCCTCCAGGAGAAGCAATCACTCTCCGGTGATCTCCTTAAGGATTCCCTGGTGGAGGGGTCGTGGCCCATTAAGGGTCTCTGTGTGTTGCGCTCGGTGATTCCGCTCACCGTGCGCGTTTTAAGTTGTATGCTGGGGACAACCCCGGCCGAGAAGAACGCCGGCAAGGCTGGCGGGTGCCGGTGGGGGATGGTGGAATAATCCGCAAGGAGTTACCACCTCCCCCGCCTCCACGGCACAGAGGAGCGGACGCAGGAGTTTTAGTGGGTAGAGCCGATTTTAGGCGAGTCCCACACTCGGGCCGCGTCGCGTGGCCCGGTAGTGCGTAAGTGCATTTCTCCTGCGAAACCAAAAAAAAAAAAAAAAAAAAAAAAAAAAAAAAAAAAAAAGGTTAGGTTAGGTTAGGTTAGGTTAGGTTCCCCCCCATGGTTCCAAGCCTTGTCGTGGCGGGGGGGCTCTAGTACCTGGGGTGCAAGCCAGCACCTTGGGGAAGCTAATTGGACCAAACTCTCCTCCACGTGTCCCTCTGTTCTCAGAAGGCGCAGTGGATTTGGAGTAAGCGCGGGCAATCGCTGGCACTAACCCTGTCGGCCTGCTCGTGACATCGTAAGTCCAGAGGAGGTGTCGGTGATCACGTCTATCGGCCAATGATCCTGGACCCGAGGGCCTTGCCTTAATTGGCCGGGCCGCGAGGAAGATAACCTCTATAAAAAATTCCCCGAACCTCAAGCGGAGACGCACCGCGAGGAGGTTTGCAGACCGGCTCAAGTCGGGATGTATGGCTGACGGGTTTATCAGTCGCTAGTGTGGACCCGCCCGGGTACCGGCCGACCCCCGGGGCGCGATAATGTAGGCGCCTTTTTAGGCAGCGTTTAATCCTGTTTGTACTCGTGGGAACAAATATGGAAACTAATAAAACTTTTGACGCTTTGGTGGAGGGCCGCGAAGGCCAAAAAAACGACGAGAAGGTGGGCCGCGAAGGCCAATCCGAGGAGGAAGTGGGCTACCAGTCCAGTGTGGAAGTCCAGAACGAAACGGAGGAGTTAGCTCTGTCGGACTCAGATGGCTCGACCGGAACTTTGATTACGGTCGCCTCGGGTTCTTCAGGATTGCGAAGTGGCCGGCTGTGGCGCAAGAGGCCCGTCCCGGGTGACAGTGAGTCCGGGATGGACTCAGATGACACGGCTGGCGAGGAGATGCTTGGTAGGTCTGCGTCGGCGAAACGCGGAAGGGGGCGCCCACCAACAACGGGCGCCTACGTGGGCTTACGCAAAGCTAAAGAGGCTTTTCTTAAAGCCAAAAAGGAGGAAGTCGGAGTTTTGGCTGAGGAGCAAATCCTCTCCTTAGCCAAAAACCTACAACAACCTGAAGGAGGAAACCGCTCTGCGGAGGAACTGGCCGCGCGCGCACAGAATGGCGTAGAGGTCATTCTGAGCGTTGCCAAAAAATCAGGTCAGCTTAAGGGGACAATGGTGCGTTCCCTGAAGCAGGCAGCGGAGGCCATCCAAGAGGCGGTGACGGCTCTGAAATGCCGAACAACAGATGAGGAAGTGGAGCTGCTTCGCGCCGCGAACGCCCGCCAGGAAAGAGAGCTGGCGGAGATGCGTGCGGAAGTGGCTCAAATCCGGGTTGATCTAGGCAGGCGGAGAGCTGAGCCGGAGACGAGCCGGTCAGCGGAAGATAGGGAAGAGGCCATGTTGGGGCGTATCATGTTGCAGGTGGGCAACATGATGGACGCCAAGATGGCCTCGGTGTCGGACCGGCTCCTGCCGGAAAAACGCATTCGGCCCCCGTTACGAGGGGACGCGAAAAAAGTGGAGTCGGTGTTAATGGCCGAACCTGCCGTTGACACGATAAAGAAGAAGACTGCCGCCGAAGCTGTCGAGGGGTCGCAGACGTCCAAGCCCAAAAAGGGCAAGGGAAAGGGCAAAGGCCAAAGCGCCCAGCCCGCTGCGGCCTCAGTGGTAGCACCGGAGTCTTCTTCTTCTCCCGCTCGGGACGCCCCAGTTGAGGAGGGGTGGACCCGGGTAGAGAAAAAGAAGAGGAAGAAGAAGAAGAAGAGGGCGCCGAAGAAAAAGAAGTCGCCATCTCCTCCAACGAAGCCCCAGGAGACAAAGAAGGTAGACAAAAGTGGGAAAGCTGCACCGCGGTTGCGCCCGCCCCGGTCTGCGGCTGTCGTGGTGACACTGCAGCCCGGAGCAGAAGAAAAGGGTGCGAGCTATGCGGCGGTGCTATCGTCGGCGAAGGAAAAAATCTCCCTCGCCGACCTGGATATCCCGTCACTCAGAGTGAGGAAAGGGGCCACAGGTGCCCGAATATTAGAGGTACCGGGGGCCGCAAGCGCTGCTAAGGCAGACCAACTCGCGCAAAAACTGCGAGAGGTGCTGCCGGCAGAGAATGTCAGGATCGCCAGGCCCGAGAAGTGCGCGGAGATGCGCATTTCTGGGCTTGACGATTCCGTCACCACAGAGGAGGTGGTAAAAGCCGTGGCCAAGTGCGGAGGCTGCCCCGCCTCATCAATCAAAGCGGGGCAGGTGCGTTTCGCCCCATCGGGTAGCGGCACGATTTTCATCCGCTGCCCGGTGGCCGCGGCCAAAAAGGTGGCCAGTTCTAGGCTCCTGGTGGGGTGGGTGTCCGCGCAGGTGCGGGTGCTACCCACCAGGAGAATGCGCTGCTTCCGGTGTCTTGTTGTTGGGCACACCGGAGTGCAGTGCACTTCTGAGATCGACCGCAGCGGCGAGTGCTTCCGCTGCGGTCAGATGGGACATAAGGCCGCCGCCTGTTCGGGCGACCCGCGCTGCTCCGTATGTTTGGCAGCGGGTCGTCCTGCAAATCACAGGGCTGGGGCTCCCACTTGCAAGGGAACCCTGCCCAAGCCCCGACGGGGCAGAGAGGCTGCAGCCGGCGCCACAACGGCACCGGCAACGCCCGCCCCATCCACTTCAGGGTTGGGTCGCGGGGAGGCGATGGAAACCAAATAATGGCCCTAGCGGGCCCCATCCATCGCTTCCTACAGGCGAATTTGAACCACTCTGCCGGGGCACAAGATCTATTTATGCAGTCCCTGGCGGAGTGGAATATCGGCGTCGCTGTGGCCGCTGAGCCGTACTTTGTCCCCTCTAGAGCTAATTGGGTGGGGGACTTGGACGGTTTGGTGGCCATCGTCACTTCGGTCGTAGCCCCGGTCTCCGGTGTAGTTGGTCGTGGCCGGGGCTTCGTCGCAGTCGAGTGTGAGGGAACCGTAGTGGTGGGGTGCTACTTTTCGCCCAGCCGCTGCTTCGCCGAATTCGAGTCGTTCTTGGGCGAGGTTGAGGCTCTCGTCAGACGGGCCGATCCTCGCCCTGTGATCGTGATGGGGGACTTCAATGCCAAATCCTCGGCATGGGGGTCCCCCGTCACCGACTCGCGAGGCAGCGCGCTGGAAGAGTGGGCAGTGTTGGTCGGCCTCTGCATCCTAAATAGGGGGTCGACCTTCACTTGCGTGAGACAGCAGGGCGGTTCGATAGTGGACGTTTCGTTCGCTAGCCCTGCTGTAGCACGCCGTGTCCGGGATTGGAGAGTCCTCGATGGGGTGGAGACGCTGTCGGACCATCTATACGTCCGATTTGACGTCTCCGCCTCGTCGACGACCCCGGGCACGAGTCCCGCGAGAGGTAGTGCCCCGCCACTCCCTAGGTGGACGTTGGGGCGTCTCGACAGAGACGCTCTGCTGGAGGCCTCCGTCGTCCAGGCCTGGCAACCGCAACCCGCCGGGCCTGTGAGGGTAGATGAGGAGGCGGAATGGTTCCGGCGGGCGTTGACGCAAGTGTGTGACGCGTCGATGCCCCGGGCCAAGCCGCCCCCCTCTCGTCGCCAGGTGTACTGGTGGTCTGACCACATCGCCGCGCTCCGCGTGGAGAGCGTGGCGGCCAGGCGTATGTACACCAGGTGCCGAAGAAGACGGCACCGCGACGAGACGACGGAGCGCGAGCTGTACGAGGTCTACAGAGTGAAGAAAAAGACCCTACAGCTCGCCATCAGCAGGGCCAAGACCCAAGCGCGCGAGGAGCTGCTCGGGACTCTGGACAATGATCCGTGGGGGCGCCCGTATAAGTCCGTCAGGGGCAAACTACGCCCCTGGGCGCCTCCGCTGACCCAGAGTCTCGACCACCACTTCGTGAGGGACGTCGTGTCCGCCCTGTTTCCACATCGGGCGGAACACGTCCCCCCCGCTATGGCGCCGCGTAGAGGTGGCGCCGGTGGTGAGGAGGAAGATAGCGGGGTCGCTGAGCTCACGAGCGAGGAGTTCGACGCGGCCGTGGACAAGCTCCGGGCGAAAAACACAGCGCCCGGGCCAGATGGAGTACACGGTCGCGTCTTGGTCTTGGCCCTCGACGTCCTAGGGGACCGGCTCCGGCGGCTCTTCAATGGCTGCCTGGAGTCGGGACGGTTCCCCAGAGTGTGGAAGGTGGGTAGTTTGGTCCTGTTGCGGAAGGACGGACGCCCCGCAGAGTCTCCCTCCGCCTACCGCCCCATCGTGTTGCTCGACGAGGTGTGTAAGCTATTCGAGAGAATAGTAGCTACACGCCTCGTCAAGCATATGACTGAGGTAGGTCCCGATTTGGCGAACGCCCAGTTTGGGTTCCGGGCCGGCCTTTCGACGATCGACGCGATCAATCGCGTCAAGGCCGACTCGGAGGAGGTTGTCGCCCGCGGTGGGGTGTTGTTGGCGGTTTCGCTAGACATAGCGAACGCTTTCAACACCATGCCGTGGAGCTGCATCAGGGAGGCACTAAAACACCATAAAGTGCCTCTCTACCTCCGTCGCCTGATCGGGGACTACCTCAGTCAAAGGTACGTCCAGTACCAGGGGCGGTCGGGTGGACTGGAGACTCGGGAGATGGTGTGCGGTGTTCCACAAGGGTCGGTACTCGGCCCCCTCTTGTGGAACATCGGATACGATTGGGTGCTGCGGGGCGCTCTCCCCGCGGGCGTCAGGGTGACGTGTTATGCGGACGACACCCTGGTCACGGCCCGCGGGGCAAACTACCGTGAGGCCGCCCGCCTGGCAACGGCAGGCGTGGCGTCGGTCGTCGCGCGAATCCGCGCTCTGGGCCTCGAGGTGGCGCTCGAAAAGTCCGAGGCCTTGTGTTTCCACAGGCCGAGGGCTGCGCCACCTCCGGGGGCCCACATCGTGGTTAGCGGTGTCCGAATCGAGGTCGGGTCCGATATGAAGTACCTCGGACTCGTCCTCGATAGCCGCTGGGACTTCCGCGAGCATTTCCGTCGCCTGGTCCCCCGTCTCATGGCGGCGGCCGCCGCTCTCTCGCGGCTGCTGCCGAATCTCGGGGGGCCGAGTGTGGCCTGCCGCCGCCTGTACCTCGGGGTGGTGCGCTCGATGGCCCTGTACGGAGCCCCTGTCTGGGCTCCGGCGCTGCGAAGCGCCACCATCGCCCTCTTGCGACAACCGCAGAGGGTGATGGCGATCAGGGCCATTCGGGGCTATCGCACCATCTCGACGGAGGCGGCGTGCGTGTTGGCGGGTTCGCCGCCGTGGGATCTGGAGGCCGCGGCACTGGCAAGGCTCTACGAGCGGCGCCAGGAGCTGCGGTCCGGCGGCGAACAGCCAACGGTGACGGAAAGGTGGAAGTCCCACCTTCGACGGTCCACCGTCCGTAGATGGGCGGAGCGGCTGGCCGACCCAACGGCCGGCCGACGGACTGTCGAGGCTGTCCGGCCGGTTCTCCAAAACTGGCTGGACAGGCGGCACGGGCGGCTCACGTTCCGGCTCACACAGGTGCTTTCCGGGCATGGATGCTTTGGAAAGTACCTGTGTCGAATCGCCCAACGTGAGCCGACGACCGATTGCCACCATTGTGCGGGCAGCGAGGACACGGCGCAGCACACCCTCGAGGGGTGCCCTTCGTGGGCAGTGCAGCGTAGTGTCCTGCGCGATGCCATCGGGGTGGATCTCTCGCTCCCGACCGTTGTAAAAGCAATGGTCGAGAGCGAAGAGTCGTGGACGGCCGTCCTCTCCTTCTGCGAGGACGTGATGTCGCAGAAGGAGACGGCGGAGAGGGAAAGGGAGGCTGCGGCCAACCCTGACCCGATCCGCCGGAGACGCACGGGGGTGCGGCGGCGGGCCTACCAGGCCCTGCTCCGTCCCCCGTGATCGAGGCCGGGGCTCTGCCCCAAAAGGCCTCGAGGAGGTGCGCGCGGCGTCGTGGTGTCGCGCGCTTTCTAGCCGTCCGCTGGGGCCATAACAGCCCCGGCCCCGAAGAATGCCGGCAAGGCCGGCAGGTGCTGGCGGGCAGGTGGGAGAATGCGCAAGCGTCCCCGCCTCCCCGCCACCACAGCACAGTGGGGTGGCGCAGGGGTTTTAGTGGGTAGTGGTCGGTTCCGTCCGACGAGTCCCACACTCGGGCCAGTCCACACGGCCCGGCAGTGCGTAAGAGCATTTCCCCTGCGAGAACAAAAAAAAAAAAAAAAAAAAAAAAAAAACAAAAAAAAAAAAAAAAACAAAAAAAAAAAAAAACAAAAAAAAAAAAAAAAAAAAAAAAAGGTTAGGTTAGGTTAGGTTAGGTTAGGTTAGGTTAGGTTCCCCCCCATGGTTCCAAGCCTTGTCGTGGCGGGGGGGCTCTAGTACCTGGGGTGCAAGCCAGCACCTTGGGGAAGCTAATTGGACCAAACTCTCCTCCACGTGTCCCTCTGTTCTCAGAAGGCACAGTGGATTTGGAGTAAGCGCGGGCAATCGCTGGCACTAGCCCTGTCGGCCTGCTCGTGATATCGTAAGTCCAGAGGAGGTGTCGGTGATCACGTCTATCGGCCAATGATCCTGGACCCGAGGGCCTTGCCTTAATTGGCCGGGCCGCGAGGAAGATAACCTCTCCATAAAAAATTCCCCGAACCTCAAGCGGAGACGCACCGCGAGGAGGTTTGCAGACCGGCTCAAGTCGGGATGTATGGCTGACGGGTTTATCAGTCGCTAGTGTGGACCCGCCCGGGTACCGGCCGACCCCCGGGGCGCGATAATCGTAGGCGCCTTTTTAGGCAGCGTTTAATCCTGTTTCTACTCGTGGGAACAAATATGGATACAAAAACTTTTGACGTATTGGTGGAGGGCTGCGATGGCCAAAACGAAGAGAAGGTGGGCTGCGATGGCCAAAACGAAGAGAAGGTGGGCCGTGAAGGCCATGACGTGAGAGAGTTGAGCCGAGAAGGCCAGGTAAAGAAGAAGGAGGGCCGAGAAGGCCAAACAACAAACAAAGAGGGTGAGATTGCTATGCCAGTGCCGGTAGTTCGCTTGACGCGACTTAGGACGGCGAGCGTCTCCACAATCTCGGATGCGTCAAGGGCACCATCACCAATGGACGCTGAGGCATATGGTCGGAAACGCCCAAGAGATAAAGAAGGTGTAATGTTGTTGGACTCTGATCAGTTTAGTAGCGATTCGGATGCTCGCTCGGTGACTAGAGGGGGTTCAGCAAAACGAGGCAGATGCCAGCAATCGCTTTATAGGAAGGAAAAGCCTCAGGTATCAGTCGAGGAAGAAGTGGCAGGTCTGGTTCGTAAGCTGAAAACAAAGCCGCCGGCCCTGACACCAGCTGACATCACAAATATGGATGCAGATGCTCTTGGTAAACGAGCTGAGGAGGGGATCAATGTCGTACTCAAAATTGCGACAAAATCCAATAACTTAAAGGGCACATTCGTGCGAGCCCTCAAGGATGCTGCCACTGCTATTAGTGAGACGGTTTCGGCCCTTAAAAGCCGTACCGTCACTGATGAGACTGCGTCTCTACGTGCGGATAATGAGAGACTAAAGGTAGAGCTTGCAACTTTACGGGAAGAATTTACGGCAATGCGAGCGGAGCTGACTAAAGCTGCTCCAACTGCAGAGGCTAGAGCGTTAGCGGATGGAAATCTCCGCAAATCGCTAATGCTGGAGCTTGGTGGTATGTTCGATGCCAAACTAGCTAGCATCCAAGATCGCTTGCTCCCGGAGAAGAGTTACCGACCTCCACTTGCATCGACTACTTCAACGCAGGCGGTTCCATCCACCCCTGCAGCCACGACGGAACCCAAGCCCTCCAAGGGTAAGGGCAAAGGGAAAGGGAAAGGTTCCACTTCCGCGCAACCAATCAGTTCGGCGCCTGCTACCATACCACCCGCTCAAATACAACTGCAGGCCGCAGAGCCCCAGGAAGCAGCCGAGTGGACCCAGGTCGTAAAGAAAGGGAAACGCAAGGCCGCGGGAGCTTCTACTACAGTGCCAAAGCCAACTGCGTCTCGCACTTCTGCACCAAAGACTAAAGGGACCACAGCTAAGAAAGAAACGAAGCTACGTCCACCCAGATCGGCGGCTGTGGTTTTAACTCTGCAACCTAGCGCTGTAGAGAAAGGCGAAACTTACGCCGCTATCCTAACTCGGGCAAAGGAACAAATATCAATATCCGAATTAGGAATACCGGCCGTAAAACTTAAAACTGCGGCAACGGGTGCCCGTATCATAGAGGTGCCTGGATCAACAAGCGGCGGCAAGGCTGATTTACTCGCAGAAAAGCTGAAAGAAGTGCTTCCGGCGGATTGTGTTCGGATAGTCAGGCCTGTGAAACGCGCAGACCTGCGCATCACGGGTCTAGATGATTCAGTAACGGCGGCAGAAGTTGTGGCAGCCGTTTCTCGCGTGGGAGGTTGTAGCGAAGAAACAATTAAGGTTGGCGTTATTCGTCGTACTTCGTTGGGCCAAGGAACACTACTGGTAAGCTGTCCGGTAGCTGCGGCAAATAAAGTGGCAGCCTCGAAGTTGTTGGTGGGCTGGGTTTCGGCCCAGGTGCGGGTTCTACCTAAGAGGCCTATGCGCTGCTTCCGCTGTCTCGAGGTGGGACATACTGGGACGCAGTGTACTTCGACGATTGACCGCAGTGGCGAGTGCTTCCGCTGCGGTCAAAATGGCCATAAGTCCGTCGACTGTTTGAACGATCCTCACTGCTCCATCTGTGAGGCGGCTGCTATGTCAGCAAACCATCGAGCCGGGGCCCCGTCCTGTAAAACTGGGACAGCCACAAAGAATAAGCGTAGGAAGGCCTTCAAAACTCAAACTCAGGCCGCCGCGCCAGTTGCAGCTACAGCTGTTGAGCCCGTCCCGTCTACTTCTAGGGCAGTGCATGAGGAAGCAATGGTACTAACGTAATGGATCAGTACACCCAATATCGCTTCCTCCAAGTAAACCTTAACCACTCTGCCGGAGCTCAGGACCTTCTCTTGCAGTCTATGGCGGAGTGGGATATAGAATTGGTCGTCGCCGCTGAACCGTATTTAGTTGCTCCTCGAATGAATTGGGCCGGGGATCTCAATGGTTTAGTGGCTATTTTAACCCGTTCATCAGCTACAGCATTGAACGTACTGGAGCGTGGTCAAGGTTTCGTCCTTGTCGAGTGGCAGGGAATAGTGGTGATAGGAGTGTATTTTTCCCCAAATCGTCCCCTTGCTGACTTTGAGTCCTTCCTGGTCGGGCTGGAGCTTGCCGTCCGGCGGGTGAATCCCCGCCCTGTGCTTGTGATGGGGGACCTCAACGCCAAATCTGCGGCTTGGGGCTCCCCTGTCACAGACTCGAGAGGCGAAGTGTTAGAGGAATGGGTGGTGTCTATCGGCCTCTCCATCTTAAATAGAGGGTCAACATTTACCTGCGTACGACAGCAGGGTGGTTCCATAGTGGATACTTCCTTTGCTAGCCCTGCTGTCGCGCGCCGAGTTCAGGACTGGAGGGTTCTCGACGGGGTGGAAACGTTGTCAGACCATCAGTATATACGGTTCGACTTATCCGCTTCGTCGTCAACTTCTGGCGTCAGGCAGTTGCACAGGAACACACAATTTCCTCAGTGGACGTTAAAGCGTCTCAACAAAGACGTGCTGGTTGAGGCTTGCATAGTCCAGGCCTGGCAAACTCCAACTGCAGAGCCTTTCAATGTGAACGAAGAGGCGAAATGGTTCCGGGATGCTCTTACCCAGGCGTGTGATGCTGCTATGCCCCGGGCTAAACCGCCACCCCCTCGTCACCGGGTGTATTGGTGGACGGAAGAGATTGCCTTACTTCGCGAAGATTGCGTAGCTGCCAGACGCCAATACCTCCGGTGCCGTCGAAGGAGCCGTAGGAACGAATCTTTGGAGGCTGAGTTGTATGGGGTCTATAGAAGCAAGAAAAAGACTCTGCAACTTACAATCAGTAGAGCAAAAACGCGTGCACGTGAAGAATTACTTGAGACTCTTGATCGAGATCCTTGGGGGCGCCCATATAGGTCAGTAAGGGGCAAAATCCGCCCTTGGGCGCCTCCCCTAACGCAGAGTCTCGAGCCTGGTTTCCTAAGTGAAGTAGTGTCCACTCTTTTTCCACGCCGGGCGGAGCACTCTCCACCCATCATGTTGCCTGTCACTGATCGGGAGGAAATACAAGAGGAAGCCGTGGTTCCAAGGATAACAACAACAGAACTTGACGTGGCCGCTGATAAACTCCGTACCAAAACAACATCACCGGGGCCCGATGGAATTCATGGCCGCGTTTGGGCTCTAGCCCTTGACGTCATGGGGGACAGACTTCGCAGACTTTATGATGCGTGTCTGGAGTCAGGACAGTTTCCGGCGACATGGAAAACAGGGAGACTAGTTTTGCTACAAAAGGAGGGGCGTCCTGCGACTTCGCCGTCCGCCTACCGGCCCATCGTGCTCCTAGACGAGGTAGGCAAGTTATTTGAAAGAGTGATCGCTGCCCGTCTGGTCGAGCACCTGAATAGGGTGGGTCCCGGTCTGGCTGATGTGCAGTATGGATTCCGAGCCGGCCGATCAACAATAGATGCAATTAAGAATGTCAAGGCCGACTCGGAAGAGGTGGTGGCCCGCGGAGGTGTATTGTTGGCAGTGTCACTGGATATTGTTAATGCGTTCAATACCATGCCCTGGAACTCCATTAAAGAGGCACTTAAGTATCTCCAAGTGCCTGAATACCTTCGGCGTCTGGTCGGAGACTACTTAAACGCACGGTACGTAACATACTTAGGGCAAAGCGGCGAGCTTGAAAGTAGGGAGATGGTGTGCGGCGTTCCACAGGGGTCTGTTCTAGGCCCACTTCTGTGGAACGTCGGATATGACTGGGTACTTCGGTGCGATCTTCTCCCGGGCCTAAAGGTGACGTGCTATGCAGACGACACCCTTGTCACGGCCCGGGGAGATAACTACGTTGAGGCTGCTCGTCTTGCCACTGCTGGTGTGGCCGCCATTGTTGGGCGCATTCGTGCTTTGGGCCTTGAGGTGGCGCTAAACAAATCTGAGGCTCTGTGTTTTCACGGGCCACGGGCAGCGCCACCTCCAGGGGCTCATATTGTTGTTGGCGGTGTGAACATTGAGGTCAAGCCCGACCTTAAATACCTTGGGCTTGTCCTCGATGGGCGTTGGAATTTTCGTTCGCATTTTCTTCGCCTGGTCCCTCGTCTTATGGGCGCTGCGAATGCCTTGGCACGCCTGCTACCGAACCTAGGGGGACCGAGTGCTGCCTGCCGCCGTCTGTATATGGGGGTGGTGCGTTCAATGGCTCTTTACGGGGCCCCAGTCTGGGCCCCCTCACTGTCGGCCGCCAACATTGCCCAACTGCGGAAACCGCAGCGGGTAATGGCGGTAAGGGCCATACGAGGGTATCGCACCATTTCCAATGAGGCAGCGTGTGTCTTGGCGGGTTCGCCGCCCTGGGACTTGGAGGCTGAGTTGCTCGCCCAGTGTTACGAGCGACGCGTCGAGCTGCGGTCACGCGGCGACCCACAAATGTTGACGGGGACGTGGATGTCTCACGCCCGGCGGACTATGATTGGAAGATGGAAAGAGCGGCTGGCAGAACCTTCGGCCGGCCGCCGGACAGTTGAAGCTATCAGGCCAGTGATTGAAAACTGGCTGAACAGGCAGCATGGTCGTCTCACGTTCCGCCTAACGCAGGTGCTTTCTGGACATGGATGCTTCGGGAAGTACCTGTGCCATATTGCGGGGCGTGAGCCAACCACAGAATGCCATCACTGTGGGGCAAGCGAGGACACGGCGCAGCACACATTGGAGGAGTGCCCAGGATGGGCAATGCAGCGTCGTGACCTCCGCGCAGCCATCGGAGAGGATCTATCGCTTCCGACTGTTGCTACGGCCATGGTCGGGAGCGAGGAAAATTGGACGGCAGTACACTCCTTCTGCGAGGATGTGATGTCGCGGAAGGAGTCGGCGGAGAGGGAAAGGGAAGCTGCTGCCAACCCTAACCCGATCCGCCGGAGACGCACCGGGGTGCGACGGCGGGCTTACCAAGCCTTGCTCCGTCCCCCGTAAATGAAGCCAGGGCATTAAGCCCTTTCCAGGCCTCGAGTAGGCGCGCGCAGTGTCCCTGCGTGCCTCAAAGCCGTCCGCCGGGGATCTGCAAACATCCCCGGCCCCAGAAGGAAATCGCCGTCACCAACTAAATGTCGGCGGATGCTGCCGGGGCGGTGGACGAATGCTCATGAGTGCCTCCCGCCCCGTCGCCACAAAGCATCGAGGAAATGGACACCGCAGGGGTTTTAGTGGGTATGGCTGGTCGAAAGCCGGCGAGTCCCACACTCGGGCCGCGTTGAGTGGCCCGGCCGTGCGTAAATGCATTTCCCCTGCGTAAACAAAAAAAAAAAAAAAAAAAAAAAAAAAAAAAAAAAAAAAGGTTAGGTTAGGTTAGGTTAGGTTAGGTTAGGTTAGGTTCCCCCCCATTCCGGGATTGGAGAGTCCTCGATGGGGTGGAGACGCTGTCGGACCATCTATACGTCCGATTTGACGTCTCCGCCTCGTCGACGACCCCGGGCACGAGTCCCGCGAGAGGTAGAGCCCCGCCACTCCCTAGGTGGACGTTGGGGCGTCTCGACAGAGACGCTCTGCTGGAGGCCTCCGTCGTCCAGGCCTGGCAACCGCAACCCGTCGGGCCTGTGAGGGTAGATGAGGAGGCGGAATGGTTCCGGCGGGCGTTGACGCAAGTGTGCGACGCGTCGATGCCCCGGGCCAAGCCGCCCCCCTCTCGTCGCCAGGTGTACTGGTGGTCTGACCACATCGCCGCGCTCCGCGTGGAGAGCGTGGCGGCCAGGCGTATGTACACCAGGTGCCGAAGAAGACGGCACCGCGACGAGACGACGGAGCGCGAGCTGTATGAGGTCTACAGAATGAAGAAAAAGACCCTACAGCTCGCCATCAGCAGGGCCAAGACCCAAGCGCGCGAGGAGCTGCTCGGGACTCTGGACAATGATCCGTGGGGGCGCCCGTATAAGTCCGTCAGGGGCAAACTACGCCCCTGGGCGCCTCCGCTGACCCAGAGTCTCGACCACCACTTCGTGAGGGACGTCGTGTCCGCCCTGTTTCCACATCGGGCGGAACACGTCCCCCCCGCTATGGCGCCGCGTAGAGGTGGCGCCGGTGGCGAGGAGGAAGATAGCGGGGTCGCTGAGCTCACGAGCGAGGAGTTCGACGCGGCCGTGGACAAGCTCCGGGCGAAAAACACAGCGCCCGGGCCAGATGGAGTACACGGTCGCGTCTTGGTCTTGGCCCTCGACGTCCTAGGGGACCGGCTCCGGCGGCTCTTCAATGGCTGCCTGGAGTCGGGACGGTTCCCCAGAGTGTGGAAGGTGGGTAGTTTGGTCCTGTTGCGGAAGGACGGACGCCCCGCAGAGTCTCCCTCCGCCTACCGCCCCATCGTGTTGCTCGACGAGGTGTGTAAGCTGTTCGAGAGAATAATAGCTGCACGCCTCGTCGAGCATATGACTGAGGTAGGTCCCGATTTGGCGAACGCCCAGTTTGGGTTCCGGGCCGGCCTTTCGACGATCGACGCGATCAATCGCGTCAAGGCCGACTCGGAGGAGGTTGTCGCCCGCGGTGGGGTGTTGTTGGCGGTTTCGCTTGACATAGCGAACGCCTTCAACACCATGCCGTGGAGCTGCATCAGGGAGGCACTCAAATACCATAAAGTGCCTCTCTACCTCCGTCGCCTGATCGGGGACTACCTCAGTCAAAGGTACGTCCAATACCAGGGGCGGTCGGGCGGACTGGAGACTCGGGAGATGGTGTGCGGTGTTCCACAAGGGTCGGTACTGGGCCCCCTCTTGTGGAACATCGGATACGATTGGGTGCTGCGGGGCGTTCTCCCCGCGGGCGTCAGGGTGACGTGTTATGCGGACGACACCCTGGTCACGGCCCGCGGGGCAAACTACCGTGAGGCCGCCCGCCTGGCAACGGCAGGCGTGGCGTCAGTCGTCGCGCGAATCCGCGCTCTGGGCCTCGAGGTGGCGCTCGAAAAGTCCGAGGCCTTGTGTTTCCACAGGCCGAGGGCTGCGCCACCTCCGGGGGCCCACATCGTGGTTAGCGGTGTCCGAATCGAGGTCGGGTCCGATATGAAGTACCTCGGACTCGTCCTCGATAGCCGCTGGGACTTCCGCGAGCATTTCCGTCGCCTGGTCCCCCGTCTCATGGCGGCGGCCGCCGCTCTTTCGCGGCTGCTGCCGAATCTCGGGGGACCGAGTGTTGCCTGCCGCCGCCTGTACCTCGGGGTGGTGCGCTCGATGGCCCTGTACGGAGCCCCTGTCTGGGCTCCGGCGCTGCGAAGCGCCACCATCGCCCTTCTGCGACAACCGCAGAGGGTGATGGCGATCAGGGCCATTCGGGGTTATCGCACCATCTCGACGGAGGCGGCGTGCGTGTTGGCGGGTTCGCCGCCGTGGGATCTGGAGGCCGCGGCACTGGCAAGGCTCTACGAGCGGCGCCAGGAGCTGCGGTCCGGCGGCGAACAGCCAACGGTGACGGAAAGGTGGAAGTCCCACCTTCGACGGTCCACCGTCCGTAGATGGGCGGAGCGGCTGGCCGATCCAACGGCCGGCCGACGGACTGTCGAGGCTGTCCGGCCGGTTCTCCAAAACTGGCTGGACAGGCGGCACGGGCGGCTCACGTTCCGGCTCACACAGGTGCTTTCCGGGCATGGATGCTTTGGAAAGTACCTGTGTCGAATCGCCCAGCGTGAGCCGACGACCGATTGCCACCATTGTGCGGGCAGCGAGGACACGGCGCAGCACACCCTCGAGGGGTGCCCTTCGTGGGCAGTGCAGCGTAGTGCCCTGCGCGATGCCATCGGGGTGGATCTCTCGCTCCCGACCGTTGTTAAAGCAATGGTCGAGAGCGAAGAGTCGTGGACGGCCGTCCTCTCCTTCTGCGAGGACGTGATGTCGCAGAAGGAGACGGCGGAGAGGGAAAGGGAGGCTGCGGCCAACCCAGACCCGATCCGCCGGAGACGCACGGGGGTGCGGCGGCGGGCCTACCAGGCCCTGCTCCGTCCCCCGTGATCGAGGCCGGGGCTCTGCCCCAAAAGGCCTCGAGGAGGTGCGCGCGGCGTCGTGGAGTCGCGCGCTTTCTAGCCGTCCGCTGGGGCCATAACGGCCCCGGCCCCGAAGAATGCCGGCAAGGCCGGCAGGTGCTAGCGGGCAGGTGGGAGAATGCGCAAGCGTCCCCACCTCCCCGCCACCACAGCACAGTGGGGTGGCGCAGGGGTTTTAGTGGGTAGTGGTCGGTTCCGTCCGACGAGTCCCACACTCGGGCCAGTCCACACGGCCCGGCAGTGCGTAAGAGCATTTCCCCTGCGAGAACAAAAAAAAAAAAAAAAAAAAAAAAAAAAAAAAAAAAAAAGGTTCCCCCCCATGGTTCCAAGCCTTGTCGTGGCGGGGGGGCTTAGTACCTGGGGTGCAATCCAGCACCTTGGGGAACTAATTGGACCACTACGCCGCTCCTTTCCGTTCTCTTAATGAGAACGGCGTTTGGATGCGGCACTCATAACCCGGTTTCCGGGAGCCCATTGTGGGGCTGGGAGGAAGAAAACCTCTTTAAAAAATCACCCCGAAACCGCGGTCGGCGTGCCGCGGCGTAGGGTTATCGGGCGAGCGCTGACGAGACGGGGGTAGGCCCACCCGGAATGGGCCACAAACCAACAAACATGGCAAGTTCACGCAGTTTTAAAAGGTATACCCAGGAGGGTCCCGGCACAGCCGGGGAATCCCTCCCGGCGCCTTCGGGTGCCGGCAGCCCCACGTACTCTGGGGGGGGCAAAAACTGCTTCGCGGGCCGGCTTTCCACCGGCTCGCGCACCGACGAACCCTGCGAATCAATACTGGACATAGAATCTGCACACTACTTGGATGTTGCTCGGAAGGAGGCTGCTGAGGGAGTAAGCGCCACAGCAAGTGACACTGGTGACTTTGACACCGACAGCTCGACTGGCGTGATGTCACTGTCAACAGATAAAACCGGAAGGCTACGTCGAAAGAGGCCCGGCCCGGATGATGCCGAATCTGGGCTGGACTCTGATGACACGGCCGCTGACGAAACGCCGAGAACAGGACTGGCGAAAAGAGGGCGTGGGCGCCCACCAACAACAGGCGCCTACGTTGGCATACGACAAGCCAAGGAAGCCCTCCTAAAAACAAAGAAGGAAGAAATCGGGGTTTTGGCCGAGGAGCAAATTCTCTCCATGGCCAAAACCCTGGAAGTTTCACGGAAAGAGGACCGCTCCTCGGAAGATTTGGCCGCGCACGCTCAGAAGGGGTGCGACCTTATTCTGAGCGTTGCGCAAAAATCGAAGAATATTAAGGGCACAATGGTACGTGCCCTTAAACAAGCAACATGGGCCATTCAGGACGCGGTCGCGGCCCTTAAGGAAAGGACTGAAGGGGAAGAGGTGGAGCTACTCCGCGCGGCGAACTATCGCCAGGAGAAAGAGCTGAAAGTATTGCGCGCGGAAGTAGCTCAAATCCGAGAGGAACTAGCCAGACGAAGGACGGAACCTGAGGAGAACCGCCCCGTAGAAGACCAGGAGGCCATGTTGGGTCGTATCATGTTGCAGGTCGGCAACATGATGGACGCCAAGATGGCCTCAGTTGCAGACCGGCTTCTACCGGAGAAACGCGTAAGGCCCCCGCTTAGAGGGGATAAAACGGACGAGGAAGTGGTACCTATACCCACACCGGACATAGACACCACATTGCATTTGACTGCCGCCGAAGTTGTTGCCGGGTCGAAGCAAGTCAAGCCCACAAAGGGTAAGGGGAGAGGCAAGGGCCGAAATGCCCAGCCAGCTGTGACCCGAGTACCTACCCCGGTACCTTCTACATCCGCTCAGGCTGCCCCAATCAAAGAGGGGTGGACCCGGGTGGAAAATAAGGGAACAAAGAAGAAAAAGCGAAAAACTAATAAGAAAGAAGAGGCTTCTCCTCCTTTACCGAAGAAGCAGGGGTCGGGGAAGGTCGAGAACCAAAAGAAAAAGAAGCCAAGGTTGCGCCCGCCCCGGTCTGCGGCCGTCGTCCTGACGCTGCAGCCCGGTGCGGCAGACAAGGGTGCAACGTATGCGTCCGTCCTGACTCGTGCGAGGGACAAAGTGTCCCTCGCCGAGCTGGGCATACCGGGCGTCAAAATGAGGGTGGGGGCGACAGGTGCCCGAATACTAGAAATTCCGGGCGCCGCTAACGGAGAGAAGGCCGACCAACTAGCGGCTAGGCTGCGGGAGGTGCTGCCAACTGACACCGTGCGGATCGCCCGGCCCGAGAAGTGCGCAGAGATGCGTATTTCAGGGCTGGACGATTCAGTTGCGGAGGGGGAAGTGGTAGCTGCCGTGGCCCAATGTGGGGGCTGCCCTGCTGACACTGTAAAGGCGGGGCGGATTCGCTTCTCAAAATCGGGTCGCGGAACAATCTTGGTCCGTTGCCCGATGGCTGCTGCGAAAAAGGTAGAAACCTCGAGGCTGTTAGTGGGATGGGTTTCGGCCCAAGTGCGAGTGCTACCTGCCAGGCGCTTGCGCTGTTACCGATGCCTCGTTGTCGGTCACACTGGTGCTCAATGCACGTCGGAAGTTGACCGCAGTGAAGAATGTTTCCGCTGCGGTCAAAAGGGGCATAAGGCCGCCGATTGCACCGGCGAGCCTCACTGCTCCGTGTGTTCGGCGGCAAGTCTTCCGGCGAGCCATAAAGTGGGGTCTCCCGCTTGCAAGGGGACTCTACCCAAGGCCAAACGAAGAAAGAAAGCAGCGCCCGCCCCAACAACATCTGGGGCGGTGCCGGAGGAAGCGATGGAGTAACCACTTCCTCCAGGAGTAGCGCGCGATGTTTCCGCACACCGCGCGCTTTTGAGAAGTAGTACTGGGGCCTCCCCCCCAGTTGAGAAGACGCCGGCTAGGCTGGCAAGTGCCGGAGGGGCGGTGGAAGAATGCGAAAGCGCCCCACCCCCCCACCACCATATGGCACAGAGGAGCGGACGCAGGAGTTTTAGTGGGTAGAGCCGATTTTAGGCGAGTCCCACACTCGGGCCGCGTCGAGTGGCCCGGTAGTGCGTAAGTGCATTTCTCCTGCGAGAACAAAAAAAAAAAAAAAAAAAAAAAACAAAAAAAAAAAAAAAAAAAAAAAAAAAAAAAAAAAAAAAGGTTAGGTTAGGTTAGGTTAGGTTCCCCCCCATGGTTCCAAGCCTTGTCGTGGCGGGGGGGCTTAGTACCTGGGGTGCAATCCAGCACCTTGGGGAACTAATTGGACCACTACGCCGCTCCTTTCCGTTCTCTTCATGAGAACGGCGTTTGGATGCGGCACCCATAACCCGGTTTCCGGGAGCCCATTGTGGGGCTGGGAGGAAGAAAACCTCTTTAAAAAATCACCCCGAAACCGCGGTCGGCGTGCCGCGGCGTAGGGTTATCGGACGAGCGCTGACGAGACGGGGGTAGGCCCACCCGGAATGGGCCACAAAACCAACATGAAGTGTACAGGCAGTTTTAAAAGGTATACCCAGGAGGGTCCCGGCGAAGCCGGGGAATCCCTCCCGGCGCCCTCGGGTGCCGGCAGCCCCACGTACTCTGGGGGGGGCAAAAACTGCTTCGCGGGCCGGCTTTCCGCCGGTTCGCGCACCGACGAACCCTGCGAATCGATCTTGGACATAGAAGCTGCACACTATTTGGATATTGCTCGGAAGGAGGCTGCTGAGGGAGTACGCGGCTCAGGAACTGACACCGGTGACTTTGACACCGACAGCTCGACTGGCGTGATGTCACTGTCAACGGATAAAACCGGAAGACTACGGCGAAAGAGGCCCGGCCCGGATGATGCCGAATCTGGGCTGGACTCGGATGACACGGCCGCTGACGAAACGCCGAGAACTGGACTGGCGAAAAGAGGGCGTGGGCGCCCACCAACAACAGGCGCCTACGTTGGCATACGACAAGCCAAGGAAGCCCTCCTAAAAACGAAAAAGGAAGAAATCGGGGTTTTGGCCGAGGAGCAAATACTCTCCATGGCCAAAACCCTGGAACAACGACGGGAAAAATCTAGAGGAGAGGACCGCTCCTCCGAAGAGCTAGCTGCGCACGCTCAGTCTGGGGTTGACCTCATTCTGAGCGTTGCCCAAAAATCCAAAAACCTTAAGGGCACAATGATACGTGCCCTTAAGCAGGCAGCGTGGACAATCGAGGATGCGGTCACAGGCCTTAAAAGCCGTACGGAAGGAGAGGAGCTGGAGCTGCTCCGCTCAGCCAACTACCGCCAGGGGAAGGAGCTGGCGGAGCTGCGCGTGGAGCTGGCACAGATCCGTGCTGACCTAGAAAGGACTAGGGCTGAACCTAAGGCAGCCCCACCCATGGAGGACAAGGAGGAGGCCATGTTGGGTCGCATCATGTTACAGGTGGGTAACATGATGGACGCCAGGATGGCCTCAGTGGCCGATCGTCTACTCCCAGAGAGACGTCTTCGGCCCCCACTTAGAGGCGATTCAAGAGAGGAGGAAGCGGTGTCTGCGCCAGAACCGATTGATGACATCGCTATAATGCGGACCACCGCCGAGGTCGTGTCGGGGTCACAGAAGCCCAAGCCCTCAAAAGGCAAGGGCAAGGGCAAGGGTCAAAGTGCCAAGCCCACAGTGGCCCCGCTCATCGAACCGGCGCCTTCCACATCCGCCCAGGACACTCTCGACGAGGGAGTATGGACAAGGGTAGAGAATGGAAAGAAAAACAGGAGGAAAAAGAGAAAGAAGGCCACGAAGAAGGCTAAGGAGATTTCCCCTCCTTCCTCGACAAACCAGAAGTCAGGGAAAGGAGAGATGAGCAAAAAGAAAACGAAGACACGGTTGCGCCCGCCCCGGACAGCGGCAGTCGTCCTGACGCTGCAGCCCGGAGCGGCAGACAAAGGGGCGACTTATGCGGCCATCCTTACTCGAGCGCGGGACAAAGTGTCCCTCGCCGAGCTTGGTATACCGGGCGTTAAAATGAGGAGGGGGGCCACGGGGGCTCGAGTGCTGGAAGTGTCGGGGGCCACGAGTGCCGAAAAGGCTAATCAGTTGGCAGATAGGCTACGGGAGGTACTGCCGACGGACACCGTGCGAATCGCCCGGCCCGAGAAGTGTGCAGAAATGCGTGTTTCCGGGCTGGATGATTCGGTTACGGTGGAGGAAGTGGTGGCTGCTGTAGCCAAAAGTGGAGGCTGCCCTGCCGAAGTAATAAAGGCGGGGCGAATTCGGTTCTCGCCATCGGGTCGCGGTACAATATATATCCGCTGCCCGGTGGCCGTGGCGAGCAAAGTGGCAAGCTCCAAGCTGCTGGTAGGGTGGGTGTCCGCGCAGGTGCGGGTGCTGCCCACCAAGCCCTTGCGCTGCTACCGCTGCCTGGTTATCGGGCATACAGCGGTGCAGTGCACATCGGAGACTGACCGCAGCGATGAGTGCTATCGCTGCGGACAAAAAGGGCATAGGGCCGTCGACTGCGCCGGCGACCCCTGCTGCTCAGTGTGCTCGGCTGCGGGTCTTCCGGCGGGCCACAGGGTTGGGTCTCCCTCCTGTAAGGGGACCCTGCCTAAGCGCGCCAAGCGGCGAGGAACCGCGGCTAGATCGGCGCAAGCAGCGCACACCCCAGCTCCATCCGGGGTGGCGCAGGAGGAAGCGATGCAGTGACCGCTTCCTCCTGGAGTAGCGCGTGGTGTTTCCGCACACCGCGCGCATTACAGAAGACATGCTGGGATCTCCCCCCAGCCGAGTAGAATGCCGGCTAGGCTGGCAGGTGCCGGTTGGGGCGGTGGAAGAATGCGAAAGCGCCCCACCCCCCCGCCACCATATGGCACAGAGGAGCGGACGCAGGAGTTTTAGTGGGTAGAGCCGATTTTAGGCGAGTCCCACACTCGGGCCGCGTCGAGTGGCCCGGTAGTGCGTAAGTGCATTTCTCCTGCGAGAACAAAAAAAAAAAAAAAAAAAAAAAAAAAAAAAAAAAAAAAAAAAAAAAAAAAAAAAAAAAAAAAAAAAAAAAAAGGTTAGGTTAGGTTAGGTTAGGTTCCCCCCCATGGTCCCAAGCCTTGTCGTGGCGGGGGGGCTCAGTACCTGGGGTGCAATCCAGCACCCTGGGGAAGCTAATTGGGCCACCAGTCGCTCCTTTCCGTTCTCTTAATGAGAACGGCGTTTGGATGCGACCTTTTCATACCGTAATGTCGCCATTGCACTTCGGCGACACCGGGGGCTCACTTTGTTGGGCCGCGAGGCGGGGCACCTCTATAAAAAGTCCCCCCGAAACCGCGGTCGGCGTGCCGCGGCGTAGGGTTATCGGGCGAGCGCTGATGAGACGGGGGTAGGCCCACCCGTAATGGGCCACAAAACAACAATGAAAGGTTCAGGCAGTTTTAAAAGGAATACCCAGGAGGGTCCCGGCAAAGCCGGGGAATCCCTCCCGGCGCCTTCGGGTGCCGGCAGCCCCGTGTACTCTGGGGGGGGCAAAAACTGCTCCGCGGGCTGGCGAGCTGCCAGCTCGCGTACCGACGACCCACGCTTACTCGCAACGGATTTTGATCTTGCATACGATTCTGGCAGTTTGGAGAAGATTTTCGCCGACTACGGCGACTATTGTGACGATAGGGACATCGACACCGAAGGTTCGACTGACCCCCAAGGGACGGTAGCAACTGAGGGTTTAGGGGCGAAGTCGGGGCGGCTGGTGAGGAAGAGGCGTGTCCCGGGCGATCCTTCGTCCGGGGTCGACTCGGACGACACGGCTGCCGAGGACTTTGTAGAACGGCCCCAAACAGCGAAGAGAGGTCGTGGGCGCTCACTAACATCCGGCGCCCGCACCGCTGAGGCGAGGTCTCTTATATCCGAGGAGTCCTACGCAGGAAGTAAGAGAAAGGGGGACGGGGCTTTGGTTGAGGACGAGTTACTCTCCATGGCCAAAACCCTCGAAATGGAGAGGATGATGGCGCGGGGAGAAGACCGCACCACTGACCAACTGGCCGCGCACGCCCAGTCCGGGATATCACTCGTAATGGGCGTCGCGCAAAAGTCAAAAAACCTTAAGGGCACTATGGTGCGTGCCCTTAAGCAGGCGGCTTTGGCTATCGAAGATGCGGTGGTCGGCCTCAGAAGCCGCACCGAAACCGAGGAGCTCGAGCTAATGAAGTGGCGTTGGCATAAGCAGGAGAAGGAGCTGGCGACACTACGCGCGGAGGTCGCTAGGCTCCGGGCTGCTTTGGAGGAGCAGCGGGCTGACGTAACCACAGAGCAGCGCGCCGTGCCGGAGGTGGCCCAACCAACGGAGGACAGAGAGGAGGCCATGTTGGGGCGCATCATGTTGCAAGTCGGCAACATGATGGACGCCAAGATGGCCTCGTTGGCGGACAGATTGCTGCCAGAAAAGCGGCTCAGGCCGCCGCTGGCGGCGGATAAAAGAAGGGAGGAGGCGGAAGCTCGCACCGCAGCAGTCGAGGTGACGGCTGCAGGTGCGACCG
>JAUPFN010000019.1:36471620-36483113 GCA_036924255.1 Apodemia mormo
GTCTTCCAGATAGTTGTCAACAAGACGCCGCAGATTGGTAGGGCATTTAGACTCCGCCAATCTGCAGCGTATTGCTGGCCACCATGCGGCATCGAAAGCGCCCTCTATGTCCAGGGATACTAGTATTAGCAGCTTCTTTTCTTTAAGCTTGCAACGTATATGTTGGATCATCTCATAGAGGGCGTCCTCGGCGCCGCGCTGCGGTGTGAATCCAAATTGTCTTTTGCTGGCCTTTGGTAGTATGTGCCACTTAATTCTAGACACCATCATTTTTTCCAGGGTTTTTCCTAAGACTGGTAATAATCCTATGGGTCTGTATGATTTGGGATTGGTGTAATCTTCTTTGTCTTTCTTTCGTAGAACCACCACAGCTGCTTCCTTCCATTGCTTTGGAAACACCCCTAGCTCAAGGCATTTGTTTGCTAGTGCTAGGAACATTTCGGGGTCCTGCTCTATTACGGCACTCGCTATGTCCGAAGTTATTCCGTCGTTTCCTGGGGCTTTCTTGGGGTTAAAGCCGGTCACTGCCCTCCGCAGTTCCTCTACTGTGAACGGAGGGTCGTATGAATTATCATGCTTGTCCTCGTTCACTTGGCGTGCTGCTTCCCGGACTTGTCTATGGTATTCATCGTCCAGGGAAGCATCATCGTCTGGGTAGAATGATTCCGCGAGGAGCTGCGCCGACTCCATCCCCGTCAGTTCCTTCCCATTGTGTACCATCGGTACATCATCCTCCCTTTGGGAAGTGCTTTTTATTACCCTGTATATCCCGTCCCATATGCTTTCACGGTTTTGTTTAGTGCAGAAGTCCTTCCAGCTGGTGGTTTGAGCTTGTCTCACCTTCAGCTGGTAGTCCTCCCGCACTTGTAGGTACTGATCTACCACCCATTGTCTTCGTATCGGAGCTGCACATGCTATTCTTCTTTTTCTTCGCGCCACCTCTTTCTTGAGAGCAGCAAGTTCCTCTGTCCACCAAGGTATAGCTATATTTCTTTTCTTTCCCAATCTGGGTATCGCGACTTCACAGGCTTCCTTTATTGTTTCTGTGAGGTCTTGTGTTAGTTGTTCTACTTGTTCTTTTCCATTGAATTTTTCTATTGTTTCTTTTTTAATGTTTTTGTCATTCCAAAGTTGGTTTAGTTTCTCATGAAAGTGGTCCCATTTTGCTTTTTTGGTGTTGTATGTTCTCGTTGTTCTTGTTATTGTTGTGCAAGTGGCTCTACCCAGATTGAGATCGAAGAGAATTGCTTTGTGGTCTGAATTTGTTATATCGCTCGCTACCCTCCATCCTTTTACCCTTCCAATCATATTTGTTGTGCATGTGGTTATATCTACGCAACTGGTGTAGCGTTTTCCGCCTCGAATAGTGTCGAACGTTGGTTCGTTTCCAGTATTTAAAATGTGCAGGTCCATTTCCTCTAGCAGTCCGGCTATAGCTTCACCTCTGTGGTCTGTTCTTTCGCTCCCCCACCAAGTGTTCCAGGCGTTGATGTCCCCTCCAAGGAGCAGGCTTTTAGTTCCCATTGCTTTTATTGTTTGTTCTATCTCTTCCAAATGTGGGTCGATAGGCAAATCCCCTTCTAAGTATACGCATATTATGCCCATCTCCCATGCACCAGACTTGAGCTTTACTGCGGCGATGTTGTGTGTAGTCAAGGTCGGAAGTTGTTCGGTTGTTATATCTTCGTTGAATAGTACTATTGCGGCCTTGACTACTCCACCTGCGCCGCTGCATTGCACAACTCTTGTACCCTGGTATATCTTCATTTTTCCCGTGTTCCCGATGTATGGTTCTTGTACTAGTGCGATGGAAACCTTCCTTCTTCTTGCCTCGATTATTAGTTCGGCCGTCGCTAGTTCGCTCCTTTGGAGGTTCGCCTGTAACATCCTTATGCTTGTGTTCATTTCATTTGTATTTTTGTTTCCTTTTTGTGTTTTGCCTGGGACGCCCTTAGCAATAAGCTATAGCTGATCTAGCTAATAGGTCCCATTTTTTTCTTATTGGGCATTCGTAACTAAAAGTGTTATGGTCGTATATTTCCATTTTTGCTTGTATGCAGTTGCTACATGATGGGATGGACTCCAACTCGTCACAATCCTTCCTCATGTGAGCGCCCCCACAGTGGCTGCATTTTTGTGTCTTTTGCTCGCATAATTTCTTCACGTGGCCGTATCCCAAGCACATTGAGCATTGCACCAATGGTGATTGGTCTTCTACGTCCACGCGATCCATGTCAATATGTAATTTACCTACGGTAGTCATTCTCTGCCAAATTTTGGGAGGCACTCTCATGACGACATGTTTCAGAAGATCATTCCTGCCAGGCCTTTCATATATAATTTTAATATCTTCCTCTTTTATTTCCGTATCTTTAAATATTTTTCCGTTTTGCTTTAAAATAAGATTAACTATTTCTTCTTTGGAGTGATAAGTTCGTACTGATTTTAGTATAACCAGTGGGTTTTTGTTCTTAATTTCTTGGACTTGTAATTGCTCTTCTGCTTTCTTTAGTTTTTCTTTTACTTTATTTTTGGCTTCTTCTGTTTGGCATCCTATTATTATTTTTCTATCTCTTGCTTTTCTTATCCGGTCTATATTTATGTCCCCCTCTTTTGCATTGACTGTATTTCGGATTTTCTTTAGAACTTCATCTCCAGTGTCTTTGTCGTCTTTCGACGTTACTACTATTGAGTGCAGTGTGGTTTGACTCCAAGGTTGCATTTTGGGTTTAAATGCCGCTACATTCGCATATGTCCTATATTCTTCATGTTGTCTTTCTAATCTTTCTGTCAGTTCTTCCGCTTTTCTGTTATATTCGAGTATTACTTTTGCGTGATTTTCTGCTACTTCTTTTAATTCTTTTGCTATTTCGTTCTTTTTTATTTCTAGCATATTTTCTATCTCTAATATGCTTCTCGTTACTCTTTCCTGTTCTGGCTCCACTACTGATTCTTGCACTTCCGTTGTTGCTTTTGAGCTATTTACATTTTCACTATCCTCTACTTCATTTTTCTGTACATTTGGTTTTTGTTCTCCATAGGGAAGGCCTTCTTCTGCATCTTTGTACAGCTGGAGCATCATGTCTACGGCTTCTAATGCGCCTTTTTTAAGATCCGTTTTGAAGTTTCTGGCGCTATTTAAACAAAACTTTAACTTCATAAGCCAAGCCTTATATTCTGTCCTTCGGTTTTTATATGATGTTTTCTTTCCGGGTTGTACGGGGCTAAGTGAACTACAAGGAATAGCATCTTTGTTTGCCGTCGCGGGCACTGCTTGACTTGAATTTGTGGTTCTGATTGGTGTTTTCCTGATTGTAGCAGGTGAACGTATTTGTGACATTTTGAGTTATTTATTTGCAGTGAATAAGAACAGCTAATTAAAAGTGAGATTTTTCGTGCAATAGATAATAATAGAGTCAATTTTAAAACAATACCCGTTTATTTCTCCTCCCACCTGTGTTAAGTTTAGTGTGAATTTATATTTTTATTATACACTTTACTGTTTTGTTACACTAATTCTACTCTGGATGATCTTAATAGGCTTGGCGTGATGCTATGGTTGTAAACGAGCTAATTATCTATGACAGCTATACACAGTCGGCAATGCACAGTCACAATTAATTAAGAATATTAAACTAAAAAGAAATTTTTCTTAACACAATTTACTCTCTAATTATCCCACTAAGGATTGGCGTGAATGTATTTCTTTATCTAGTACCTACACAATGTGAATGTAATATTATATAGTACTCCAATTTAAATATTGAATAGATAGTATTTTTACACTTTGCTCTTATTGTTGCACTAATTCTACTCTCGTTGATACTGTTAGCTTGGCGTGATGATATAATTGTAATTGAGCCAGTTATCTACAGCTATACACAGGTCAATAGTACACAATCACACTTATTTATTAAATAATAGGAATTCTTTACACAATTATTCTCTAATTATCCCACTGAGGATTAGCGTGAATATATTTTCTTATCTGATATCTACACAATATGAATTAATGTTTTATGGTATTCTAATTTTAAAATATTATTTCTACGAGTTATACTAGTACACACTTAATACTCTTACTATCCCTTTGGGGTCTGGCGTGAATATATTATATATATACAATTCTATTTACACAAGTTAAGGGCACCGGTATGTTAATTTTGATATTTACAGTTGTTACTCTAAGCCCCGGTGAAGAGTTGGCGTGGAGATATTATCGTTTCTAAATTCTTAGTTTTTATTACGCTTGGTAGGTAACAGTTAGTCTATTAATAGGTATGAAGTTCAGTTTTATGTCAAGAGATGGCGCTGTTAAGTTTTTTGATTTTTAAGTAATTATACTGTTATTTCTTATGAACTAAATACGGAAATATAAAGTTATCTATCTAATAAACACTTTTCAACACTTACACTAATACATTATAAGCTATTTAGTACTTAAATCTCAAGTTAAAATTTTTTGAATTTGCAAAACTTTGGAATTTTATAGCTAGAAAACTAATCGATGAAATTTGACAATTGAGACGTTAAACTAATTTTTTATGGTCTATCTATACAACAAAAATATTAAACTGGTTAGAACTGCTTAAACAAAAAAGTGATTTTTGGAATTTTAATTACGTAAACATGATAGGTAACATTCTATTAACAGGTATGAAGTTCAATTTTATGTCAAGAGATGGCGCTGTTAAGTTTTTTGGTTTTTAAGTAATTATACTGTTATTTCTTATGAACTAAATACGAAAATATGAAGTTATCTATCTAATAAACACTTTTCAACACTTACACTAATACATTATTAACTATGTAGTACTTAAATCTCAAGTTAAAATTTTGTGAATTTGTAAAACTTTGGAATTTTATAACTAGGAAACTAATCGATGAAATTTGACAAATGAAACGTTAAACTAATTTTTTATGGTCTATCTATACAATAAAAATATTAAACTGGTTAGAACTGCTTAAACAAAAAAGTGATTTTTGGAATTATAATTACGTAATTTGACGGAAAAGTTTGGCGTCTCTAAGTAAAAAGTCTATATCTTAAAAAGTACTTGCCAGAATTTCTTCATTTTTTCACACCGTTTTGTTCACTTAACACCTTATAATTTTCACTAATAAAAAGGGGGGGTCACTGATCTTGTTTTTAAAATATTTCACTCCAAAGTTTTTGAATTTTTTGTCCAATGAAAATAAATCTTGAAAAAATACTTCCTGTTGACTTTTTAAATTTTTTCTTTTTGATCTGAGGTTACCCTATGATGGTCCAATTTATTACACTGTTCGGGATTTCCGGGATTGCCGGGATCGCGTTGCACGTGGCACGTGGTTTTTGTTCCCACGCTAATATCTCGGTGGGGGTTGATCGTAGGGGGGTAAGTGGGGTATCGTCGGAAAGGTCTCGTCAAGGGCTAGAGCGCGATGTAAAAATATACATATCTTACCGCGCTAGTTTGCCCGTCGCACGCGTCTAAAGGTTTATTTTTACACTTTCCTGCGGTTTTTCACTGTTTTTCACTGAAAATTTTTCCCGCGCTAGATTTTACTTTACACCACCACTTTCTTGAGTTCTTTACGCGTCTTTTGATATATAACACTTGTAGGGCGGCGCGTGTTTTACCACTTTTAATGATTTTACAAGTTTATTTACCGTTTGATTTGGCGGGAGGCCTTTTCTCGACACTTTGGCTACGGCGTGTTTTGTTCGCGGGCCGAACGGGACTGGTTAGGTTAGGTTAGGTTAGGTTAGGTTAGGTTAGGTTAGGTTAGGTTAGGTTAGGTTAGGTTAGGTTAGGTTAGGTTAGGTTAGGTTAGGTTAGGTTAGGTTAGGTTAGGTTAGGTTAGGTTAGGTTAGGTTAGGTTAGGTTAGGTTAGGTTAGGTTAGGTTAGGTTAGGTTAGGTTAGGTTAGGTTAGGTTAGGTTAGGTTAGGTTAGGTTAGGTTAGGTTAGGTTAGGTTAGGTTAGGTTAGGTTAGGTTAGGTTAGGTTAGGTTAGGTTAGGTTAGGTTAGGTTAGGTTAGGTTAGGTTAGGTTAGGTTAGGTTAGGTTAGGTTAGGTTAGGTTAGGTTAGGTTAGGTTAGGTTAGGTTAGGTTAGGTTAGGTTAGGTTAGGTTAGGTTAGGTTAGGTTAGGTTAGGTTAGGTTAGGTTAGGTTAGGTTAGGTTAGGTTAGGTTAGGTTAGGTTAGGTTAGGTTAGGTTAGGTTAGGTTAGGTTAGGTTAGGTTAGGTTAGGTTAGGTTAGGTTAGGTTAGGTTAGGTTAGGTTAGGTTAGGTTAGGTTAGGTTAGGTTAGGTTAGGTTAGGTTAGGTTAGGTTAGGTTAGGTTAGGTTAGGTTAGGTTAGGTTAGGTTAGGTTAGGTTAGGTTAGGTTAGGTTAGGTTAGGTTAGGTTAGGTTAGGTTAGGTTAGGTTAGGTTAGGTTAGGTTAGGTTAGGTTAGGTTAGGTTAGGTTAGGTTAGGTTAGGTTAGGTTAGGTTAGGTTAGGTTAGGTTAGGTTAGGTTAGGTTAGGTTAGGTTAGGTTAGGTTAGGTTAGGTTAGGTTAGGTTAGGTTAGGTTAGGTTAGGTTAGGTTAGGTTAGGTTAGGTTAGGTTAGGTTAGGTTAGGTTAGGTTAGGTTAGGTTAGGTTAGGTTAGGTTAGGTTAGGTTAGGTTAGGTTAGGTTAGGTTAGGTTAGGTTAGGTTAGGTTAGGTTAGGTTAGGTTAGGTTAGGTTAGGTTAGGTTAGGTTAGGTTAGGTTAGGTTAGGTTAGGTTAGGTTAGGTTAGGTTAGGTTAGGTTAGGTTAGGTTAGGTTAGGTTAGGTTAGGTTAGGTTAGGTTAGGTTAGGTTAGGTTAGGTTAGGTTAGGTTAGGTTAGGTTAGGTTAGGTTAGGTTAGGTTAGGTTAGGTTAGGTTAGGTTAGGTTAGGTTAGGTTAGGTTAGGTTAGGTTAGGTTAGGTTAGGTTAGGTTAGGTTAGGTTAGGTTAGGTTAGGTTAGGTTAGGTTAGGTTAGGTTAGGTTAGGTTAGGTTAGGTTAGGTTAGGTTAGGTTAGGTTAGGTTAGGTTAGGTTAGGTTAGGTTAGGTTAGGTTAGGTTAGGTTAGGTTAGGTTAGGTTAGGTTAGGTTAGGTTAGGTTAGGTTAGGTTAGGTTAGGTTAGGTTAGGTTAGGTTAGGTTAGGTTAGGTTAGGTTAGGTTAGGTTAGGTTAGGTTAGGTTAGGTTAGGTTAGGTTAGGTTAGGTTAGGTTAGGTTAGGTTAGGTTAGGTTAGGTTAGGTTAGGTTAGGTTAGGTTAGGTTAGGTTAGGTTAGGTTAGGTTAGGTTAGGTTAGGTTAGGTTAGGTTAGGTTAGGTTAGGTTAGGTTAGGTTAGGTTAGGTTAGGTTAGGTTAGGTTAGGTTAGGTTAGGTTAGGTTAGGTTAGGTTAGGTTAGGTTAGGTTAGGTTAGGTTAGGTTAGGTTAGGTTAGGTTAGGTTAGGTTAGGTTAGGTTAGGTTAGGTTAGGTTAGGTTAGGTTAGGTTAGGTTAGGTTAGGTTAGGTTAGGTTAGGTTAGGTTAGGTTAGGTTAGGTTAGGTTAGGTTAGGTTAGGTTAGGTTAGGTTAGGTTAGGTTAGGTTAGGTTAGGTTAGGTTAGGTTAGGTTAGGTTAGGTTAGGTTAGGTTAGGTTAGGTTAGGTTAGGTTAGGTTAGGTTAGGTTAGGTTAGGTTAGGTTAGGTTAGGTTAGGTTAGGTTAGGTTAGGTTAGGTTAGGTTAGGTTAGGTTAGGTTAGGTTAGGTTAGGTTAGGTTAGGTTAGGTTAGGTTAGGTTAGGTTAGGTTAGGTTAGGTTAGGTTAGGTTAGGTTAGGTTAGGTTAGGTTAGGTTAGGTTAGGTTAGGTTAGGTTAGGTTAGGTTAGGTTAGGTTAGGTTAGGTTAGGTTAGGTTAGGTTAGGTTAGGTTAGGTTAGGTTAGGTTAGGTTAGGTTAGGTTAGGTTAGGTTAGGTTAGGTTAGGTTAGGTTAGGTTAGGTTAGGTTAGGTTAGGTTAGGTTAGGTTAGGTTAGGTTAGGTTAGGTTAGGTTAGGTTAGGTTAGGTTAGGTTAGGTTAGGTTAGGTTAGGTTAGGTTAGGTTAGGTTAGGTTAGGTTAGGTTAGGTTAGGTTAGGTTAGGTTAGGTTAGGTTAGGTTAGGTTAGGTTAGGTTAGGTTAGGTTAGGTTAGGTTAGGTTAGGTTAGGTTAGGTTAGGTTAGGTTAGGTTAGGTTAGGTTAGGTTAGGTTAGGTTAGGTTAGGTTAGGTTAGGTTAGGTTAGGTTAGGTTAGGTTAGGTTAGGTTAGGTTAGGTTAGGTTAGGTTAGGTTAGGTTAGGTTAGGTTAGGTTAGGTTAGGTTAGGTTAGGTTAGGTTAGGTTAGGTTAGGTTAGGTTAGGTTAGGTTAGGTTAGGTTAGGTTAGGTTAGGTTAGGTTAGGTTAGGTTAGGTTAGGTTAGGTTAGGTTAGGTTAGGTTAGGTTAGGTTAGGTTAGGTTAGGTTAGGTTAGGTTAGGTTAGGTTAGGTTAGGTTAGGTTAGGTTAGGTTAGGTTAGGTTAGGTTAGGTTAGGTTAGGTTAGGTTAGGTTAGGTTAGGTTAGGTTAGGTTAGGTTAGGTTAGGTTAGGTTAGGTTAGGTTAGGTTAGGTTAGGTTAGGTTAGGTTAGGTTAGGTTAGGTTAGGTTAGGTTAGGTTAGGTTAGGTTAGGTTAGGTTAGGTTAGGTTAGGTTAGGTTAGGTTAGGTTAGGTTAGGTTAGGTTAGGTTAGGTTAGGTTAGGTTAGGTTAGGTTAGGTTAGGTTAGGTTAGGTTAGGTTAGGTTAGGTTAGGTTAGGTTAGGTTAGGTTAGGTTAGGTTAGGTTAGGTTAGGTTAGGTTAGGTTAGGTTAGGTTAGGTTAGGTTAGGTTAGGTTAGGTTAGGTTAGGTTAGGTTAGGTTAGGTTAGGTTAGGTTAGGTTAGGTTAGGTTAGGTTAGGTTAGGTTAGGTTAGGTTAGGTTAGGTTAGGTTAGGTTAGGTTAGGTTAGGTTAGGTTAGGTTAGGTTAGGTTAGGTTAGGTTAGGTTAGGTTAGGTTAGGTTAGGTTAGGTTAGGTTAGGTTAGGTTAGGTTAGGTTAGGTTAGGTTAGGTTAGGTTAGGTTAGGTTAGGTTAGGTTAGGTTAGGTTAGGTTAGGTTAGGTTAGGTTAGGTTAGGTTAGGTTAGGTTAGGTTAGGTTAGGTTAGGTTAGGTTAGGTTAGGTTAGGTTAGGTTAGGTTAGGTTAGGTTAGGTTAGGTTAGGTTAGGTTAGGTTAGGTTAGGTTAGGTTAGGTTAGGTTAGGTTAGGTTAGGTTAGGTTAGGTTAGGTTAGGTTAGGTTAGGTTAGGTTAGGTTAGGTTAGGTTAGGTTAGGTTAGGTTAGGTTAGGTTAGGTTAGGTTAGGTTAGGTTAGGTTAGGTTAGGTTAGGTTAGGTTAGGTTAGGTTAGGTTAGGTTAGGTTAGGTTAGGTTAGGTTAGGTTAGGTTAGGTTAGGTTAGGTTAGGTTAGGTTAGGTTAGGTTAGGTTAGGTTAGGTTAGGTTAGGTTAGGTTAGGTTAGGTTAGGTTAGGTTAGGTTAGGTTAGGTTAGGTTAGGTTAGGTTAGGTTAGGTTAGGTTAGGTTAGGTTAGGTTAGGTTAGGTTAGGTTAGGTTAGGTTAGGTTAGGTTAGGTTAGGTTAGGTTAGGTTAGGTTAGGTTAGGTTAGGTTAGGTTAGGTTAGGTTAGGTTAGGTTAGGTTAGGTTAGGTTAGGTTAGGTTAGGTTAGGTTAGGTTAGGTTAGGTTAGGTTAGGTTAGGTTAGGTTAGGTTAGGTTAGGTTAGGTTAGGTTAGGTTAGGTTAGGTTAGGTTAGGTTAGGTTAGGTTAGGTTAGGTTAGGTTAGGTTAGGTTAGGTTAGGTTAGGTTAGGTTAGGTTAGGTTAGGTTAGGTTAGGTTAGGTTAGGTTAGGTTAGGTTAGGTTAGGTTAGGTTAGGTTAGGTTAGGTTAGGTTAGGTTAGGTTAGGTTAGGTTAGGTTAGGTTAGGTTAGGTTAGGTTAGGTTAGGTTAGGTTAGGTTAGGTTAGGTTAGGTTAGGTTAGGTTAGGTTAGGTTAGGTTAGGTTAGGTTAGGTTAGGTTAGGTTAGGTTAGGTTAGGTTAGGTTAGGTTAGGTTAGGTTAGGTTAGGTTAGGTTAGGTTAGGTTAGGTTAGGTTAGGTTAGGTTAGGTTAGGTTAGGTTAGGTTAGGTTAGGTTAGGTTAGGTTAGGTTAGGTTAGGTTAGGTTAGGTTAGGTTAGGTTAGGTTAGGTTAGGTTAGGTTAGGTTAGGTTAGGTTAGGTTAGGTTAGGTTAGGTTAGGTTAGGTTAGGTTAGGTTAGGTTAGGTTAGGTTAGGTTAGGTTAGGTTAGGTTAGGTTAGGTTAGGTTAGGTTAGGTTAGGTTAGGTTAGGTTAGGTTAGGTTAGGTTAGGTTAGGTTAGGTTAGGTTAGGTTAGGTTAGGTTAGGTTAGGTTAGGTTAGGTTAGGTTAGGTTAGGTTAGGTTAGGTTAGGTTAGGTTAGGTTAGGTTAGGTTAGGTTAGGTTAGGTTAGGTTAGGTTAGGTTAGGTTAGGTTAGGTTAGGTTAGGTTAGGTTAGGTTAGGTTAGGTTAGGTTAGGTTAGGTTAGGTTAGGTTAGGTTAGGTTAGGTTAGGTTAGGTTAGGTTAGGTTAGGTTAGGTTAGGTTAGGTTAGGTTAGGTTAGGTTAGGTTAGGTTAGGTTAGGTTAGGTTAGGTTAGGTTAGGTTAGGTTAGGTTAGGTTAGGTTAGGTTAGGTTAGGTTAGGTTAGGTTAGGTTAGGTTAGGTTAGGTTAGGTTAGGTTAGGTTAGGTTAGGTTAGGTTAGGTTAGGTTAGGTTAGGTTAGGTTAGGTTAGGTTAGGTTAGGTTAGGTTAGGTTAGGTTAGGTTAGGTTAGGTTAGGTTAGGTTAGGTTAGGTTAGGTTAGGTTAGGTTAGGTTAGGTTAGGTTAGGTTAGGTTAGGTTAGGTTAGGTTAGGTTAGGTTAGGTTAGGTTAGGTTAGGTTAGGTTAGGTTAGGTTAGGTTAGGTTAGGTTAGGTTAGGTTAGGTTAGGTTAGGTTAGGTTAGGTTAGGTTAGGTTAGGTTAGGTTAGGTTAGGTTAGGTTAGGTTAGGTTAGGTTAGGTTAGGTTAGGTTAGGTTAGGTTAGGTTAGGTTAGGTTAGGTTAGGTTAGGTTAGGTTAGGTTAGGTTAGGTTAGGTTAGGTTAGGTTAGGTTAGGTTAGGTTAGGTTAGGTTAGGTTAGGTTAGGTTAGGTTAGGTTAGGTTAGGTTAGGTTAGGTTAGGTTAGGTTAGGTTAGGTTAGGTTAGGTTAGGTTAGGTTAGGTTAGGTTAGGTTAGGTTAGGTTAGGTTAGGTTAGGTTAGGTTAGGTTAGGTTAGGTTAGGTTAGGTTAGGTTAGGTTAGGTTAGGTTAGGTTAGGTTAGGTTAGGTTAGGTTAGGTTAGGTTAGGTTAGGTTAGGTTAGGTTAGGTTAGGTTAGGTTAGGTTAGGTTAGGTTAGG
>JAUPFN010000020.1:7500-15000 GCA_036924255.1 Apodemia mormo
CTAACCTAACCTAACCTAACCTAACCTAACCTAACCTAACCTAACCTAACCTAACCTAACCTAACCTAACCTAACCTAACCTAACCTAACCTAACCTAACCTAACCTAACCTAACCTAACCTAACCTAACCTAACCTAACCTAACCTAACCTAACCTAACCTAACCTAACCTAACCTAACCTAACCTAACCTAACCTAACCTAACCTAACCTAACCTAACCTAACCTAACCTAACCTAACCTAACCTAACCTAACCTAACCTAACCTAACCTAACCTAACCTAACCTAACCTAACCTAACCTAACCTAACCTAACCTAACCTAACCTAACCTAACCTAACCTAACCTAACCTAACCTAACCTAACCTAACCTAACCTAACCTAACCTAACCTAACCTAACCTAACCTAACCTAACCTAACCTAACCTAACCTAACCTAACCTAACCTAACCTAACCTAACCTAACCTAACCTAACCTAACCTAACCTAACCTAACCTAACCTAACCTAACCTAACCTAACCTAACCTAACCTAACCTAACCTAACCTAACCTAACCTAACCTAACCTAACCTAACCTAACCTAACCTAACCTAACCTAACCTAACCTAACCTAACCTAACCTAACCTAACCTAACCTAACCTAACCTAACCTAACCTAACCTAACCTAACCTAACCTAACCTAACCTAACCTAACCTAACCTAACCTAACCTAACCTAACCTAACCTAACCTAACCTAACCTAACCTAACCTAACCTAACCTAACCTAACCTAACCTAACCTAACCTAACCTAACCTAACCTAACCTAACCTAACCTAACCTAACCTAACCTAACCTAACCTAACCTAACCTAACCTAACCTAACCTAACCTAACCTAACCTAACCTAACCTAACCTAACCTAACCTAACCTAACCTAACCTAACCTAACCTAACCTAACCTAACCTAACCTAACCTAACCTAACCTAACCTAACCTAACCTAACCTAACCTAACCTAACCTAACCTAACCTAACCTAACCTAACCTAACCTAACCTAACCTAACCTAACCTAACCTAACCTAACCTAACCTAACCTAACCTAACCTAACCTAACCTAACCTAACCTAACCTAACCTAACCTAACCTAACCTAACCTAACCTAACCTAACCTAACCTAACCTAACCTAACCTAACCTAACCTAACCTAACCTAACCTAACCTAACCTAACCTAACCTAACCTAACCTAACCTAACCTAACCTAACCTAACCTAACCTAACCTAACCTAACCTAACCTAACCTAACCTAACCTAACCTAACCTAACCTAACCTAACCTAACCTAACCTAACCTAACCTAACCTAACCTAACCTAACCTAACCTAACCTAACCTAACCTAACCTAACCTAACCTAACCTAACCTAACCTAACCTAACCTAACCTAACCTAACCTAACCTAACCTAACCTAACCTAACCTAACCTAACCTAACCTAACCTAACCTAACCTAACCTAACCTAACCTAACCTAACCTAACCTAACCTAACCTAACCTAACCTAACCTAACCTAACCTAACCTAACCTAACCTAACCTAACCTAACCTAACCTAACCTAACCTAACCTAACCTAACCTAACCTAACCTAACCTAACCTAACCTAACCTAACCTAACCTAACCTAACCTAACCTAACCTAACCTAACCTAACCTAACCTAACCTAACCTAACCTAACCTAACCTAACCTAACCTAACCTAACCTAACCTAACCTAACCTAACCTAACCTAACCTAACCTAACCTAACCTAACCTAACCTAACCTAACCTAACCTAACCTAACCTAACCTAACCTAACCTAACCTAACCTAACCTAACCTAACCTAACCTAACCTAACCTAACCTAACCTAACCTAACCTAACCTAACCTAACCTAACCTAACCTAACCTAACCTAACCTAACCTAACCTAACCTAACCTAACCTAACCTAACCTAACCTAACCTAACCTAACCTAACCTAACCTAACCTAACCTAACCTAACCTAACCTAACCTAACCTAACCTAACCTAACCTAACCTAACCTAACCTAACCTAACCTAACCTAACCTAACCTAACCTAACCTAACCTAACCTAACCTAACCTAACCTAACCTAACCTAACCTAACCTAACCTAACCTAACCTAACCTAACCTAACCTAACCTAACCTAACCTAACCTAACCTAACCTAACCTAACCTAACCTAACCTAACCTAACCTAACCTAACCTAACCTAACCTAACCTAACCTAACCTAACCTAACCTAACCTAACCTAACCTAACCTAACCTAACCTAACCTAACCTAACCTAACCTAACCTAACCTAACCTAACCTAACCTAACCTAACCTAACCTAACCTAACCTAACCTAACCTAACCTAACCTAACCTAACCTAACCTAACCTAACCTAACCTAACCTAACCTAACCTAACCTAACCTAACCTAACCTAACCTAACCTAACCTAACCTAACCTAACCTAACCTAACCTAACCTAACCTAACCTAACCTAACCTAACCTAACCTAACCTAACCTAACCTAACCTAACCTAACCTAACCTAACCTAACCTAACCTAACCTAACCTAACCTAACCTAACCTAACCTAACCTAACCTAACCTAACCTAACCTAACCTAACCTAACCTAACCTAACCTAACCTAACCTAACCTAACCTAACCTAACCTAACCTAACCTAACCTAACCTAACCTAACCTAACCTAACCTAACCTAACCTAACCTAACCTAACCTAACCTAACCTAACCTAACCTAACCTAACCTAACCTAACCTAACCTAACCTAACCTAACCTAACCTAACCTAACCTAACCTAACCTAACCTAACCTAACCTAACCTAACCTAACCTAACCTAACCTAACCTAACCTAACCTAACCTAACCTAACCTAACCTAACCTAACCTAACCTAACCTAACCTAACCTAACCTAACCTAACCTAACCTAACCTAACCTAACCTAACCTAACCTAACCTAACCTAACCTAACCTAACCTAACCTAACCTAACCTAACCTAACCTAACCTAACCTAACCTAACCTAACCTAACCTAACCTAACCTAACCTAACCTAACCTAACCTAACCTAACCTAACCTAACCTAACCTAACCTAACCTAACCTAACCTAACCTAACCTAACCTAACCTAACCTAACCTAACCTAACCTAACCTAACCTAACCTAACCTAACCTAACCTAACCTAACCTAACCTAACCTAACCTAACCTAACCTAACCTAACCTAACCTAACCTAACCTAACCTAACCTAACCTAACCTAACCTAACCTAACCTAACCTAACCTAACCTAACCTAACCTAACCTAACCTAACCTAACCTAACCTAACCTAACCTAACCTAACCTAACCTAACCTAACCTAACCTAACCTAACCTAACCTAACCTAACCTAACCTAACCTAACCTAACCTAACCTAACCTAACCTAACCTAACCTAACCTAACCTAACCTAACCTAACCTAACCTAACCTAACCTAACCTAACCTAACCTAACCTAACCTAACCTAACCTAACCTAACCTAACCTAACCTAACCTAACCTAACCTAACCTAACCTAACCTAACCTAACCTAACCTAACCTAACCTAACCTAACCTAACCTAACCTAACCTAACCTAACCTAACCTAACCTAACCTAACCTAACCTAACCTAACCTAACCTAACCTAACCTAACCTAACCTAACCTAACCTAACCTAACCTAACCTAACCTAACCTAACCTAACCTAACCTAACCTAACCTAACCTAACCTAACCTAACCTAACCTAACCTAACCTAACCTAACCTAACCTAACCTAACCTAACCTAACCTAACCTAACCTAACCTAACCTAACCTAACCTAACCTAACCTAACCTAACCTAACCTAACCTAACCTAACCTAACCTAACCTAACCTAACCTAACCTAACCTAACCTAACCTAACCTAACCTAACCTAACCTAACCTAACCTAACCTAACCTAACCTAACCTAACCTAACCTAACCTAACCTAACCTAACCTAACCTAACCTAACCTAACCTAACCTAACCTAACCTAACCTAACCTAACCTAACCTAACCTAACCTAACCTAACCTAACCTAACCTAACCTAACCTAACCTAACCTAACCTAACCTAACCTAACCTAACCTAACCTAACCTAACCTAACCTAACCTAACCTAACCTAACCTAACCTAACCTAACCTAACCTAACCTAACCTAACCTAACCTAACCTAACCTAACCTAACCTAACCTAACCTAACCTAACCTAACCTAACCTAACCTAACCTAACCTAACCTAACCTAACCTAACCTAACCTAACCTAACCTAACCTAACCTAACCTAACCTAACCTAACCTAACCTAACCTAACCTAACCTAACCTAACCTAACCTAACCTAACCTAACCTAACCTAACCTAACCTAACCTAACCTAACCTAACCTAACCTAACCTAACCTAACCTAACCTAACCTAACCTAACCTAACCTAACCTAACCTAACCTAACCTAACCTAACCTAACCTAACCTAACCTAACCTAACCTAACCTAACCTAACCTAACCTAACCTAACCTAACCTAACCTAACCTAACCTAACCTAACCTAACCTAACCTAACCTAACCTAACCTAACCTAACCTAACCTAACCTAACCTAACCTAACCTAACCTAACCTAACCTAACCTAACCTAACCTAACCTAACCTAACCTAACCTAACCTAACCTAACCTAACCTAACCTAACCTAACCTAACCTAACCTAACCTAACCTAACCTAACCTAACCTAACCTAACCTAACCTAACCTAACCTAACCTAACCTAACCTAACCTAACCTAACCTAACCTAACCTAACCTAACCTAACCTAACCTAACCTAACCTAACCTAACCTAACCTAACCTAACCTAACCTAACCTAACCTAACCTAACCTAACCTAACCTAACCTAACCTAACCTAACCTAACCTAACCTAACCTAACCTAACCTAACCTAACCTAACCTAACCTAACCTAACCTAACCTAACCTAACCTAACCTAACCTAACCTAACCTAACCTAACCTAACCTAACCTAACCTAACCTAACCTAACCTAACCTAACCTAACCTAACCTAACCTAACCTAACCTAACCTAACCTAACCTAACCTAACCTAACCTAACCTAACCTAACCTAACCTAACCTAACCTAACCTAACCTAACCTAACCTAACCTAACCTAACCTAACCTAACCTAACCTAACCTAACCTAACCTAACCTAACCTAACCTAACCTAACCTAACCTAACCTAACCTAACCTAACCTAACCTAACCTAACCTAACCTAACCTAACCTAACCTAACCTAACCTAACCTAACCTAACCTAACCTAACCTAACCTAACCTAACCTAACCTAACCTAACCTAACCTAACCTAACCTAACCTAACCTAACCTAACCTAACCTAACCTAACCATAGTAAGAAGAAAAAGGGATGAATTGGCGAGGGCAGCTATAGCCTATTGCTAAGGTTGTTCCTGGCGGCAAATCTCAGTATAAAATAGTACAAGCCAACTTACAGAGAAGCAAACTGGCAACTGATGAGTTGCTGCTGGAATCAGCCAAAGGCAAGATGGCGGTAGCAATAATACAAGAGCCATACATCGGTGGAATAGGAGAGGTAAAAGGGTACAAGGGTACCAGAGTGTACCAGAACACCGGAATGGGAAGGGTTACTGTGAAAGCTGCAATCATCGTCTTTGACGATAAATTAGACATAAAGCAGTACCCAGAACTCACAACCGACAACATCGTGGTTGTGAGGATCCAAACCGTGGCCTGGGAAGTTACCCTTGTGTCCTTCTACTTCGAGCCGGACCAGCCGATAGAACCATACTTAGCCCAGCTAGAAAAAATAAGTAGAGTAGTCGGTTCAACCAGATTGATCTTGGCGGGAGACGCAAATGCCAAGAGCTATTGGTGGGGCAGCGCAGTGGAAAACCCGAGAGGGGAGACATTGTGCGGCACCATCGATGCACTTGGATTGCAGATCCTGAACGTAGGAGACACCCCCACTTTCGATACCATCAGAGGAGGGAAAAGGTATAGCAGCCATGTCGATATTACCATCAGTTCGACCGATATGCTGGATTTGGTTTGCGACTGGCACGTAGAGGAAGGGCTCACAAGTTCAGATCATAATGCCATAATATTCCTTTTAGCCTTAAAAGGATCAAATGGCATCAAAATCCAGAGGACCACCAGGTTATATAACACAAAGAAAGCAAACTGGTCACAGTTTCGTGAGAAACTGAGCCAGGCTATGCAGACTAACAAACTTACCACAGATGAAATAGAACACATAAACACTACACAACAAATAGATACAATAATAGATAGATACACAGAAATAATAACACAAACATGCACACACACAATACCACATAAAAAACATAAAGAAACACTTACCTTACCATGGTGGTCCCCGGAACTTGCTGAGATGAAAAGGCAGGTCGCAACCAGGAGGAGGCGCATTAGAAATGCGGCACCAATCCGAAGAGCACTGGTCGTAAGTCTATACCTGAAAAAAAAAGAGGAATATGAGATGGCTGTTAAAACAGCGCAAACGGAAAAGTGGAAAGAGTTTTGCGGAAAGCAGGAGAAAGAAGGGGTGTGGGAAGGCATCTACAGAATCATAGGTAGGACGGCTAAAAGAGAAGAAGATGTGCCACTTCAACAAAATGGAAAGGTTTTGGATCCCAATGAATCCGCTAAATTATTAGCTAAAACGTTCTACCCGAAGGATAGAGCGGACGAGGATAGTGTGGAACATGCGATGATGAGGGAAAAGGCAGAAGGTGTGAATGATCGGAGTCATGATGAGAAACATGACCCACCATTCACACCAGTAGAACTTGAGCAGGCTGTTGAGTCCTTCAATCCTAAAAAAGCACCCGGGTCGGATGGCTTTACAGCAGACATCTGCACCAACGCAATAGGCTGTAACCCCGAGTTTTTCCTAGCAGTAATAAACCAGTGCCTGGCATTACATTATTTCCCGACTACATGGAAAACAGCAACAGTTATCATGCTGAAAAAGCCAGGCAAAAAAGATTACGCCGCGCCAAAATCTTACAGACCGATAGGTCTGTTGCCGGTGCTGGGAAAAATTTACGAGAAGATGCTGATTGCCCGCCTCAAATTCTACGTGTTGCCACAGATCAACAAAAACCAATATGGGTTTATGCCCCAGAAAGGTACCGAGGACGCCCTCTATGCACTGATGAATAATATCCGGTCAAAATTGGAACAGAAAAAAATTATTACAATAGTATCATTGGACATAGAGGGCGCCTTCGATAGCGCCTGGTGGCCAGTAATCAAGCTAAGACTGGCAGAAATGAAATGCCCGGTGAATTTGAGGAGGGCAATCGGCAGCTATCTCAGCAATCGAAGGGTGAGCGTACGCTATGCGGGGGTAGAATGTAGTAGAGAGACGACAAAG